>OV651813.1:101940585-102355242 GCA_927349885.1 Psylliodes chrysocephalus
ATGAACATATTTTTTAAAAGACACGTAAACTAAAGTAAGAATTTAAAAATGCCTTTTATCTGAAACTTGTTTGTGTTATTTTTAACCGACTTCAAGAAAGGAGGAGGTTCTCAATTCGTAGCGATATTTTTTTTTTATATATGTTCAGAGATAATTCTTTAACACGGTGTCCGATTTCAATGATTTTTTTATAGAAAGAGGGTACTACAGGAGTGATCCCTTATAAATTTGGTCAAAATCTAATAATTGGGTCCATGAGAAAATCCTCAAACTCTTCATTTTTTATGTATGTTTAGCGATAATGCTTTACCACCTTGTCCGATTTATATGATTATTTTTTTTTTGTTAGTAAGGGGATACCTCAGGGGAAGTCCCATATAAATTTGGTTAAGATGTGGGGATGGCATCTGCACGTTTTTGAAGTCGGTTTGTTTAAATTTTTAATTTCTAATACTTGTACTTGTAAATTTGAGCAATAAAAACTAAGAATCACAAAATAGTATAAAGAAAAAGGGAAGTAATTATTACTTACTATTGCTCGTGGTATTTCTGAAAGGGTGGAAACAGTTCGAATACTCCTTCTTGGGTCCTCCTCAAATAAATTAAGGGCGTGTTCCAAATTGTTGTTCCCATGTGGTCTCCCTTGTCCACGATCACGTTGAAATGAACCATGGTCAACCAAATTTCTATGTGTATTAATAAATACACGGTAGTCAGGAATTCTTCGGTCAAGAAACCGTCTACGGTATGCTCGAACCGCTGCTCTTGCCCTTCCATTACACAAACCATATACAAAATGAATATCTGCCAATTCTCTATTAGAAAATCTCTCCATTTATTAGAAGTATTTTTCTTTCACGCAAAAAAAGTACAAATAATTACACAATTGAAAGCCAATTTTTGTTTATCACAGCGTCTCAAAAAATTGAAAAGCAGCTATTGGATTCCAGGCCTACTAATTTTTGTTTGCACTTTCGAATATGATATCAATTATTTATCATGAACTTTTCAAATGCGTTTCTCTTGAAAATGGTGCGTCCTAGCGAGATGCAGCAAGAGTAGCTTTATTGTAAAGAAAATATTGGGTTTCCAAATTTTTTAGTCAAAAATGTTAAAAACTGACAACAAAAAAACTTAGGGCAATTTTACCTTAAGCCCCCCCTAATTTACCCATCTATGAAGATGATCAAAAACTAAGATTTAGTCTATTACATAGAGCGTAAAAAGGTAAGCATTTGTACCAAATTTCATTTAGTTATCTTTAAGCGTTTAGAAAATATTTAAAAAAATGTGTCATCAGGACTTCACTTTTAACACCCTGTATCTCGAAAAAGAAACGTTTTCGGACCTTTGTTTATATAAACTTTTACTCCTATTTTAGGATGTAGATTACGCTGTTAAAATATGACCGTCTAATTTCGGGACACCCTGTATATGTGATCAGTTTTTGTTGTTTCCTGATAGTAGTATAAAAAAACATCATGTCGAACGCACTCTCAAACCCATTCATCAAAAACACGAATATTCCAGCAAACAACCATCGAACGACACTATAACTCCCACCCCGTCAGTCAGGGCTAGAGATTGTCAAGATCCTAATAATGTTTCTAATGTACAGAGTGAGCATTTTTTAGAACTTGGTCAAGTTGGGATCGAAATATAATAAATAATAATAATAATAATAATAATACTCTCCCTAATCAACCACATAGGTTCACTGATATTCATTTATTTTACCAAAACTGTCGAAGTCTACTCGGCCGTACTAAACTTATTTTCACAAATTACGGCTCATTTTCGAATTTTTACAAAGTATTTGCATTCACTGAAACATGGTTTAACGACAGCATTTATGACACTGAGCTTTTTGATTCTAATACTTATCATACATTTCGTAAGGATAGAAATTTTGAAGCAACTGGTAAATCCAGAGACGGGGGTGTATTTTTAGCCGTAAACAAAGAAATTAACGCCATTATGATTGATACTGACTCAGATTGTTTTGGTTTAAACAACATCTACTCAATAGACGTTGTAATGTGTAAACTTAAACGCGGAAAAAAGTTCGTATATATTATTGTTGTTGTTTACATTTCTCCAACTACCTCGGTATCTGATTACGAATTATTTTTTGATTTCTTAGAATCTGCAGCAGGTCTTTATAAAAGTAATTTATTAATTGTAGGAGATTTCAAAGTGCGAGAATACGTATCGGGCAACAATATACATAAGTCCATTTTTGGACCGCTATTTTTTATTATTTTTATTAATGACATAGGTCAGCATCTAGACACGAGATTTCTAATCTACGCGGATGATTGTAAGTTATTTAAAAATATAAATAATATAATTGACTGCTTAGTATTACAAAATAACATTGAGCTGATTCAAAACTGGTGTAATTCTAACTGTCTAGAACTAAACGCGCAAAAATGTAACGCGATGACATTCACACGTAAAAAAATTGCAATCCACTACGACTACGTAATTGGTACTACGCGTTTAAACAGACCAAATTATATTAAGGACTTGGGAGTTACTTTTGACCCGAAGTTAAGTTTTACTCCCCACATTAACGACGTAGTCGCTTCTGCTTTTCGAATTATTGGATTTATTCTCAGAAATATGAGTGATTTCAAAAGTATAGACACATGCAAAATGTTATTTAGTTCACTCGTTATATCCAAATTGGAATAAGCAAGCGCAGTGTGGTCCCCAATATATGATGTTCATATTGCAAACCTAGAAAAGGTACAGAGACCATTTTTGAAAAGTCTCCATTTTAAAATGTACGATTATTACCCCCCTCGCGGATTTCCACAGGATCAGTTGCTTCAAAATTTTAATTGTGTAAATCTTCAAGATCGTCGAGTAATGCATTCTATATTATTTTTGTTTAAACTCGTGAACTACAAAATTAATTGTGCCGAACTTTTGTCGCAAAGACGTTTACGGGTTCCTCGTATTACCTCGAGAGATCACCAAACTTTTTCATTGCCCATACCGCGAACAAACATTTTATTACAATCACCACTTTATCAAATGCAAACCAATTTTAATGCTCACTCTCAAACCATAGATATTTTCAATTGTAGAGAATGTGATATAAAAATGTGTTTAGGTTTCGGTAATACCTAGTTTTATCTTGTCTTATTTCAATTTTTATATTTAATGTGTCTAGTTCTAGTTTTACTTAGTTGTATTATTGTCCGAATTCGTTTTATTTTTGTAAATTTAATATTTACGTTTTCATGTATTTAATATATGTATGTATGTATGACATTGTATTTTATTTTTATATTACTTTTGATTTGTATTCCACCTGTAATAGGTTTGTACCGTTGGTTGGATAATAAATAAATACACTCACGACTGAACACAGTGCATTAAAGTTATATTAGTGTTTTGAAAGTCAAAATATAAAAGACGCCTATGCTCACCGGCGACTTCCTCATCATCCTTGACATCCTCATCAACGTCAAGTACATCATCTTTGAGTGGGGGTGGCAAGTCATGGCATACAACCAAAAGGTTACAGAAGAAAATATCTAGTTTACAAGAAATTGTAAGTAGAAAACAAATTGTTTCTTCATGTAGTTTAACAGTAACTGAAAGCGTCATACCATCTTTTTTTTGGCCCAATTGCGAATGATCACAATGCTGCTGATTGGTTGCGTAAAATTGAAGATTTAATTAAATGTCATAACTGGGATGAAGTATTAGCAATGAAACTTGGTACAAATAAATTACGTGGTAATGCAAGACGCTGGTATGATTCTTTGCAAAATCCTTGTGTCAAGTGGACGGAAATGAAACAATTGTTAATCGATAATTTTCCTTCTCAAGTGCATTTTAGACATCTATTAATTCAAGCTGCGAAATATTCATCAAGTGCATAGCAAAATTTAAGTGACTATTATTTCGAAAAATGTTCTAAATTTAACCATTCCTGATAAATATATTGTTGGAAATTTCGATATGTAACATAAAAAAATAACACTGAAACTCATTAAAATGATTATTTAAATAATATCAAAACAAAAGCAATCTCTAGTACAAATACGCACAAAAAATTCTTATTTTTAAATGTATAATGCAAAGCCTACAAGCAGTGGCGTACACAGGGGGGGGGGGGGGCAAAGGGGGCAATTGTCCCCTTAGAAAATCCAGGAAAAATAATGTTTTATTTTGTCATGAAAAATTGAAAAAATTGCCTCCCTAGAAAACCAATAAACAATTATGTTTTATTTTATCATAAAAAAATACATTAATTTATTAATAAAATATAATTAAAGTATTTTTAGTAATTTTAGTAGGTAATATATTGAAGTTTCACTTTTTTTTTGTTTTTTCAAGAATTATTTGTTTTTGTTACTTTAGAATAATTTATTTTTGTGCTTGAGCCCTTGTGCCAATTTCGCTATATGTATTTTTTGTTTTGTTTGTATAGTTTTTAAATTAATAAAAGAAAAATGTTTCGGTGAGCTCAGGACCGGAACGAGCAGAAGGGAGAATTTTGGAAAAAAAAGGCGTGTTTTTTTGACGATCTTAACGACTTTTGGCAAGAGGGTGACAAAGGTGTGATTTTTTAACGATTTTAAGACTCTTGAGTAAAAATTGGGCGTGGCAAACCCAAAATTTTCTGCCTCCGGCGGCCCCTGCGCGAGGGCTGTACTTGACCTTTACCATATTGCCCCCCCCCCCCCCCCCCCCAGCAATGAATCCTGGGTACGCCACTGCCTACAAGGTTTTTTATACACACAAGCATCTTGCTATCAACTTTTTCGCATAAACACAGATAGAATCAACGTATATTGTCCCAGCTTTCAACGTTTCAACGATGTAAAGCGTTACAAACTTTTAATACAAATAACATAAGCTCAAAACGTTTCAATAAAAATATATTTGTGTACAAGATTTTAACACTTTAAAGGTACAGAGCGTACAAGCTTTTAAGACAAATAAAACAACCAGAAAGAGAAACAGTTTTTAGCATTTCAACAGTGCAAAGTATACAAGCTTTCAACACAAATAAAACAAACAACAAGCCTTCAACTTTCAACGTTTCAACAGTGCAAATCGCACAAGATTTCAACACAAATAAAATAAACGCAAATCGTACAAGACTTCAACGTTTCAACAGTGCAAAGCCTTCAACGTTTCAACAATGCAAAGCCTACAAGTTTTCGACACAAAACAAACCCAAAGCGTTCAAGCTTTTAAAATTTTTTTCAGTGCAAAATATACAAGCTTTTAACACAAAACAAAGCGTACAAGCTTTCAACGTTTGAACAGTGCAAAGCGTATAAGCTTTCAACACAAATAAAACGGTAGCAACAAATTCTAATTCACAGAGATTTACTTATTCAAATTTAGATGATTTATTAAAAATAGACTTATCTGTTGTAACAAGAGGTAGTATATAAGGAGTGATTTGTATAGGCCTTCTTCAAAGGGACTCGAACGATACTCTTCGGACAGCACCAAACTCCTAGGTATAAATCTTCATAAAATTAAATCTCAAGAAGCTTCTTCAGATGTAACTCGAACCAAATCTCTTGATATAGCTTGAAATAAACTTCTTGATAGAAACCACCATAAACAGTTTTATATATATTGCTACGGGGTATGCTATTAACCCCGTCAGCGTAGCCACTAACTACCAGAAAGGGTTGGAGGAGAACACAGAAAAATAAGAACACTTACAAAAAAACCAATTATATTTTCCACTATCAAAAATATAGATATAATAAAATAAGAACAATCTACTCACATTCTTTTGAGGGCACCCTTTGTTCACTGATTAGACACAACCTAACTTTTTATCTAATTTCACTTAACCCCTAAGAAATTCTTGTACGAAATATATATTTTCAACAATATATCGGTATAAAAGCTTACCTTATAAAATAAGACGGCCTATACGATAGATAAACTTTATTTAGTACAACGGATGACCTAGATAATTTAAAATTTAAATCAACTTGCTTGTTGACAGATACGAATCGAAATGAATTACGAACTTTTGACGCAAGGCATACACGACAAATGACATTAGAGTAGAGATGTTTGGGTCAAAATAACGAAAACGGTTCCAACCGTTGTGACAGGCTCCTGGTTCACCTGCTGTGAATCAACGAGTCTGTGGCGCTATTAATGTAATTCCCGAATAGGAGTTGCTCAGGCGCCAGTTTTGATATCGCAGTTTGCTCTGCGACCCTGTGGTACACCAGAGTGTACTCAAGGTGAACTCAGTGGAGGTAAAAATAATTCCAGGCGGTCACTGCTAGGTTAACACTATATTAGAATTAAATAAAAAAAATAAACAAAACACTTATCTTCTTAATACCTCGTACCCTACGGTACCCTGAAAGAGAACGGTCAAGAACCAGCAATAATAGAAACGCAGAAATAGATAATAAAATATATATTTACAAAAAATTACAAAAGTGCCGGTACACTGGTCTGGCACGCCGGTAAAACAGAATTATATAAAGAAACAATAAAATTAAACCGGACTGTAAGAAAATAATAGCGGACCTAGTATAAAGCGGAGAGAGAAAAAGAAAATACTAAAAGTAAATTGATACAATTACGATTACTTAAATACTACGGCGTCATGAGGTTTACGGAAAATGGTTTAATACACTTGTAAACAATTCAAATAGTGTAAAACAGTTACGGATCGCCAGCACCGGAGGCTAGGCGGTTCAGATACCTCACAAGTCCTAGTATACAAAGAAAGAAATGAAAATTAAATATTAATGTCAAAAGCTATTTAATTATTGACGGACCTCCGTATTAAAAAAAAAATAATAAAAACAAATTAATATATTTGAAAACTATTCAAACAAAGACGGATCCCTAAATAAAAAAAATTACCAAAAATTAAATTAACAAAGTAGGAGTGTATTTAAATAATGGCGGATCCCTATATTTGGGAAATTTATTAAAGTTGAAAATTATATAAATATTAACACATCCCTATATCAGGAAAATTCTATAAATTACTAAGGCTGGAAATTATTTAAACGTTAACGGGTCCCTATGTTTGGGAAATTTAATAAATAAATTATTAAAGTTGAAAATTATATAATTATTAACACATCCCTATATCAGGAAAATTCTATAAATAAATTACTAAGGCTGAAAATTATTTAAACGTTAACGGATCCCTATATTTGGGAAATTTAATAAATAAATTATTAAAGTTTAAAATTATATAAATATTAACAGATCCCTATAGCTGGAAAATTTAATAAATAAATTACTAAAACTGAAAATTATTTCAGCATTAACGGATCCCTATTTTTGGGAAATTTAATAAATGAATTATTAAAGTTTAAAACTATATAAATATTAACGGATCCCTATATCGGGAAAATTAAATAAATAAATTACTAAAACTGAAAATTATTTCAGCATTAACGGATCCCTATATCGGGAAAATTAAATAAATAAATTACTAATACTGAAAATTATTTAAACCTTTAAATATTTACAGTTTACTAGCTCAGGAGGCTAATCGGATTGGGAATCGTGAAAAGCCCAGTATACGGAAAATGTATGAAAATAAATTAATACACTTAAAACAATTTAAATATATCGAAAATCAGATGCAAGCACATAAATGAAATCCGAATTGTCGGAGTCCCCTTGTATCTTACTATCCAATCGATGGGAAACGCAAAATTCTCGCCTACTGATAAATAAGGTTTATTACTTATTACACGGTGTTTTGGATCGGCGATCGCATAAAAATAATATTTACGAATTTTGCCCAGCGTCTAACGAGAGTGTATGTGTGAATTTAATTTTACAGGAGCCGTCTGACTTCATTCAATAACTAGACGTGAACAGGAGATACGGAATGATTCAAATACCATTGAATAAAAAATAAAAGAAAATAATTTTTACACGAAGTGAGGCGCGGAAATTAATTTAAACGTTTATTTTTCTTTTTGGGAAGTTAGATACGTTGTCAGAAGAGAGCACTCTACACTGAGGATAGTTCCAACTTCCAAAAAAAATTAAAACAATAAATAATAAAAAAAAATGAGACAGGTCGAACCTCTCACTTCGATACTAACTGGGCGGTTTTTACAGGAAATTGGATTTAGCCATAGACTAAGAGAGCACTCGGAGTCTAGTCCATATCCAACCTCAAATAAAAAATTGCCAACGGGGTCCCACTGAGGGATGAAATAATAATTCCTGGGTATGAATCAAAATTCTTGTTCGGTAACACGGGTGTCCCAACTAATTATATCAAAGCCAGTATAAAAATAGAAAGAAAAATAATATACGGTTCCTACCTTTAATAATCTAACGGGTTACAAACTCGGATTTAATACGGCGTTCACTATAATTTTTAGAAAACTCACTACCTAGTGTTTCTCGACTGTCAGGACTCAAGAGCCGGCATTTTTAGCTTCCCGTCAATTTATGCTTTTTCGGTAAAGAAAGATGGAAGACTAGTACGACAAAGTGGGGATACCACTACCACAGCCTACTGTTTACAATTCAGAAAATACAAAAAATGCCCTTCTTGTACCTTGACAAATAAAAGTAGATAATTCATACGAAATCGACTCTAAAAATGCCCATTCGGATTTCGGCAAATAAAAGAATATTTTAAACTACGAGGGTACTCGCAATTGCTGAAAAACGGTAATTCCTGGGAAACAGAAATACGGGGGAACTTCTACAAGTTCTCAGGCGAGAATTGATTGAAATATACATTTTTAAGATGAATTAAAAATAAAATTTAGTGACTTCGTCACATCGTTCCAAAATAACGAAAACGGTTCCAACCGTTACATAATAACCAATATAATGTATCTTTTTGGAGCATCGAAAAAAATAATAAGTGATAGAGGCACTGCCTTTACTTCGAAAATATTTAAGTGCTTCTGTCTGAATTATGCAATTAAATATGTGATAAATGCCGTAGCCACCTTTAGAGCCAACGGTCAGTGCGAACGCTATAATAATACTATTTTAGCTTCGTTGCTAAAGATAAATAGGATATATATGTGAAACAAGTTCAATGTGTAATTAATTGTACATACAACAAAGCTACAGGTTTTCGCCAACGGAGGCCTTTGCACGTTTTAAGGCTACATATTGTAAGACCCTTTTCTTCGTCTCTAAAAATAAAGAAAAGGGGTTGGGGTGGCGCTAGGCTGTTCTTCGAACAAGGGTTGCTCAGGCGCCAGTTTTGGTAACGCAGTCTACTCTGCGGCCCTGGGGTGCACTTAGAGTACACCCTCAGCAGACTCAGTGGAGTCCAGGTACAAACAAAAAAATAAATAAAACGACCAGACCTTCACTGTTTAGTTGACCTACACTGGGGTAATAAAGTAAATAAAATGTTTCACTGCACTTTTACCTATTAGTAACTAAGCTCTGAAAACGGAAAAAGTAAAGGAGTAATTCAAAATTAAACTCAGGAATTATAATCAAAAATATATTTACAAAATAAAATAAATAAGTAATAATTAAAATAAAACAAATGGAACGAGGGTGAAATCGGTATATATACATTTAATAGCGGTAATAAAATAAATGCAGAATATATGTATTGTTGATAAAATAGCCGGTCTCGGTATTAACAGAAAAGTGCTATAACGGTAAAATTAACTATGACCTATACTATACTCATGAGAAAATAAAAATAATAATTTTCTTTAAAAAAATATAACGGTGAGCACTAACACCCTTAGCACAAATTCTTTCCTACTAATGAAAACAACCGGTTTTAGCCATAAGACAAGAGTCTACAATAGTAAAATTAAATATGATTCGAACTATAGGTTTTAGAAATTAAAAGTTAATAAGTTACTCTCAGTAATCAAATATGGACAATTCATGAACGGCGGTGAACAGTATCACTCTGCACTCATGAGAGCAAAAAAAATATGACGGTTGCCTTTGTAAGAATGACGCTTAATATCCTCCCCGCAATAATATTTTGCTAGGCACAATAGTCCAAATACAGGTGACTTAAAACGGTATTATTCGACCAACACTTTAGGGAATATTGACGATTTTAACTTTATTTATTCGGTTTCAAATTTCTGTTATGTAGACATCTAGTAGTCCATAGCTTCTACAAAAGAGAAACAGCTCTGATTCTCGACGGGGGAAGCAAGCGAATACCACTATCACCCCCTGATTAACGCGAAAATGGTTGAAGGGTGCTAAAGCCCCCGGATCTAAATCCAATTTGTTACCCTGACAGGTACTAAGAAATCCAAAATACTGGTCGAATTTCTTAGGTAATTAATAGAAACGGAAATGAATGTTGCAGGGAGAATTATTAGACGGAATTTTAAATAAAAGGCCTACCTTGATTAACTTCTCACTGTCTTGAAAAAATAACGGTGTTCACTGAAATCCGGCACTCTCGATAAAACGATTTTAAGAAGCGAGCACAGACGGCGTGGAAAAAGGGCTCTCTCATCGAAAACATCTACTTTTATCAAAAGTCGTACTTTTGCCGGAGTGGGGACGGTAGTCCCTACTCAGAGGAAATAAGTTGTTTTGCAAAAAAAACGTTAATTGATCAGCTTACTGATAAACCTACTAGAATTGCGATTTTACGACACGACTCAATTTATTGTGATAATGAACAGTTTTAAACTACGGGGGATCTTGCAAAGGTTTAAAAACGGTAATTCTATGGAAATATTAGTTACAGGGGGTCTTGCAAATGTTCATAGATGGAAATTAATTTTAGAAATTAATTTATGGAATAAATTAATGGGAATTTTAGTGACTTCGTCACAATATGTAGCAGAATTAAAAATCTTAAGTGAAGTGCAAAGCAATTTAGGTCAAATTAAATGGCATAAGTTAAAAAAAGAAGTTAAGAAAAGGCGCAGAAACTGAGATTTGACCGGACACCCAAAGCAAGAAAGTACTGAGAAAATGTTTTGGTAATGGTTTCCAAAACTGACCATTCTGAAACTGACGAATCAAAGAAATTGTTATAAAAGTACAAGGGACCATTTCGTATCAAAAGGGTATTAGCTAATGATCGGTACTGTGTACAAAAGTTTTGCTAACGATATAAAAAGGCTAGCAAAAAGCTTATATACTACACAAAGTAAGAAAAAAGACAGGTACAAAGGCCAGGGATCCATGTTTCTATTTTCATAAGACTGGCAAATGGCTAGCACAAAGCTAACGCAAAAGTTCTTTTTGGCAAAGAAACTAACACAAGGTTAGTAATGTACAAAGACTAACAATGAAATTTGGTATCTCTCTCTGTCTCTCATTCTTTCAAAAAGCGGCTAGCATAAGGCTAACACACAATAAATTGTATAGTTTAAAATTAAAGGTTAGCATAAGGCTAACGCTAACGTTTTCGTTGTCTATAGCCTAGAGTTTCCCCAAAGACTAGCTCAAGGCTAGGTACCGTTAACTATTTTAATAATGTTAAATGTACATTGAACAAGTACAAAAAATTCTTTATATGAATGAATACCATCATACTTTAAAAAAAGGGGGAAGATTTTGTAATATATTTACCAAATTTTAATGGACTACCAGTCTACAAGTTTATCCCGATGTTTATTTAAACATACAAATAAGAACATTATGGGAACTTGGACCGCCTCGTCTGCGACGCGGGGACATCATCATTAATCCTTCCTTGAACACTTTTAGTCATATTAAATAACTACTACATCAATTCTAGGTCCTCTTTTATTTATAATTCTTATAAATGATACAGTCGCTAATATCGAGCATATTAAGGTTTTTATGTATGCCGACGACCTAAAATTATTGCTTGAAATCAATTCTGTTAACCATTGCTTGCGACTTCAAAAGTATTTGTGCAACATTGCGAAGTGGTGCCTCGATAATTCACTCCCTCTAAATCCTGAGAAATGTTCCGCAATGTTCTTCACTAAAAAAGTAACACTTATAATAATTTTTGATTATAAACTACAGAACATTGTTCTAAATCGACCCGAATTTATAAGAGATCTCGGAGTTTATTTTGATTCTGAACTAACTTTCGTTAAACACATTAAAACGATGTTATCTACTGCTAACAGGAGCTTAGGATTTGTTATTCGAAGCTGAAAATAATTCCGAGACATATTCTATATATTAGCTTTGTGCGGTCAAAACTTGAATACTGTTCTGTTGTTTGGAATCCCGTGCATAACATTTATAGTGACTTCCTACATTTTAGATGATATATACCCTACAAGGGGATATCCCCACGATTTACTAATATCTAGATTCAATCTTTCAGAGCTCGTGATACGCAGAAATTTCCAACAGGTACTCCTACTTTATATTCTTTTGAATGGCTCAGTCGACAGTATTGATTTGTTAAATTAAGTTAATTTAAAAATCTCCCGTGCTGGTTTAAGAGTTTACTTAAATTTCTACATGCCAGCTTCTAGAACTAATGTTTTGAACTCATCTCCAACGTACCAATTTATTTAAAAATATCATGAAATTCAAGACAGCTTCGATATTTTTGTTTTTCTTTAACAATGTAAAAAAAATGATGTAAAGCATATAATGAAATGTAGACAACCATTTTTTTTTATCCTATGTTCGGTCAGTTTTTTTTCTGGATGTTTACATTGTATTGTATAGCTGTTTAACAATTTTGTATTTGTATTTTTATTCTAATATTTTGTCGTTCCCACTCAGTTAATGGTGATTACTGTTGGGTGGTAAATAAAAAATAAATAAATTACTATATTGCGTTTTTATTACTATAGTTTTGTTAATTGAATATCATAAGGAGTTTCATTTATTTTCTACCTCTCACAAAATTTAGTATATAGGGTGTAAAAATAAAAACTCTAAGTGTCATAGCCAAATTGGTGAATGACAATTTTTATAGGTGATCTAACTCCCATTTATAAATTAAAAAATGTGGCTAAAATTTACACTGTTTCCAAGGGCGAGGGTTTTTACCTAACTTATCAACTGTCATAAATTGATGAATTGTAGTTTATTCATAAAAAATTCGCGTTGCTTATTTAGTAGAGTGCATTATTGGTTCGCAAAGTCATGCTTTAAAACATTGACATTACTTCAGTAGTAACTATGGCATTTTATTAATGACTTCAAGTAAAATCGATGAATCTATAATGTTTGAAGGGAAATTATCACCGCTCAACTAAAGATTCCCAAAATGAAACGTCACATTCATAGCGTAAAAATATTGCTATGACCTCGTTCCTTTAAATTGAAGTTGTACACTTGTTGCCAAAGTTATCCGTATATAATTGTACTTCATGATAAATACTGTTTCTGATCTAGTAGAGAAGCTCCAAATTTGATTTATAAAAATACCATAATTGAACAGACATATATAACCAGGAAAATTCATTAAGTCTGCATAAAAGATGTGAATTATTTTTTTTTTATTTTAGACCGATATTTTGCCCAACATAAAAGACAACACCGATCTTTTAAAAATATGACGCAAGTGAAGCAATACTACTGTACATTAATGAAATATTACCACAGCTTATACAATACAGCTCCACAACTCCGTGTCGGCGTCTTTGATCTGGCGGTCGAGAACCAAGCAAGACGGAATGGTGCTATCTCTGTTAGATTCGAGGGAAAAGTCGGGCCCGGATTAAACAATTTTTTTTATTATTGAAAAAATTGAAAACTTAGGCGTAATGAGTTTGGTTACATGCCATATTAAGTAAGTTATGGAAAATTAAATTTTTAATTTGTTTTAAATCTGTCAAATATAATTAAAAAAATTATTTAAATTTAAATATTGCGAAAAATAGCACATCTTTCGGATTAGAGGTAAAATAATTTGTATGTGGCTAGTAAAATCCTCGTTAACAAATGTTTTGAGCTAAAACAGTCACTTCACGACAAATTGTGGCTTGGATCCTTTTTACACCAAAGGCTTCAATTGTTAAAGAATTGCGTCACGCTCGTGGATGCAAATCAAGTGGTACCCCGTGTCTCTGGCAAGTGTTACTATTCGCGCAAAGGGTTTATACCTAGATAAACGAATGCTTCGACTGAGGTCTGGGAACTCTATGGTATTTTGGAATTATAAAGAATTTGTGCTTTTATTTTAACAATATTGGTTATATTTAGATGTATTCTTATTAATTGAAATACAGATTTGTAGAAGTAATACATTGACAATTTTTATTAATATAATATATTCAATTTTTATCTGACCATACCGAAGTAGGGAATGTGAAATTTGAATTACAATATTACACGATATTACATAATTAGTACTTATTTTAGGTAGGTACTAAATTTGTACTTGGAGAAAGTAATATCGATTTTTACAAGAAAACTTGAAAAGTAAATTAATTTAGTTCCTATTTCTGATGTAAAACTTAAACCAAGAAAACAAATAAATTGTAGTTTGTTCAACAAGGGTGGTTATGATAGCCATATTACACAAAGACGAAGTTTGAGCACGACGTCGTAGGTGGAGTACTCAATCGTCTGATTGTGATATGAACAATCCACTCGATATGGTCAGTATATTTTTTCTACGACCCACTAACGAAAATCTACAAATTTAAAAAATTATTTTAGGTTATTTAGACAAAATAACTAATTTTAAAATAATTTACGAAGTTGACTAATTTATAAAATAAAATAAACATGAAAAATTAATTAGTCCTCGGCCTAGATTCGATCCCGGGCTTTTCGCGTGGAAGGCAGATGCTCTGTCCTCATCTTCACCGAAACTTTCAGGACTTTAGTTTTAATACTCGTAATTAAATTAGTATCATGTAGTTTGATTAAAATTTTTTTTTTTTAAATGTGGACACAATAAAAACAAAAATGCTATTATTTATCGAGTCTACACAAAATTTTTAATGTATATTTAATACCAATAACTAAAATATATATTGACAATTAGTTTAACAGAATTGTCACTTATTTAAAAATTTTTAAATAATAGGAGTTGGGTGACCAAAATATGAACTGTGATTTGTAGATTTAATTTTGTTAAATTGTTCTCACTACCTAAAATGGATATGATATATATTCGTAGTTGAACGCAATAACATACTTTTTCGTTTTGTAGTATGTGCGTAGATTGGCTAATATCCATGCACAGATTACAAAACGAAAAAGTATGCTATTGCCTTCAATTGAACGAATATATTTCATATCCATTCTAGGTAGTGAGAACACTGCAAAAAAAATAAATTCGCCAATCACCGTTCATATTTTAATCAACCGACTGCTATTATTTTTAAAATTTTAAATAAATGACAATTCTGTCAAACTAATTGTCAGTATATTTTTTAGTTATTGAGATTAAACATACAATAAAATAAGTTATTCTTTGGAAAACGTTAGCATGGATGACTAAAGGGTATTGGGTTAATTAATTCTAAAAGTGTGGTACAAATGTTATTTTTTGTAGCCAATTCTTCAAAATTATTTTGAAATATCTTTTCAATATTGAATATTAGTTCTACAAATTCATCATTTGACAGTTGCAGATTTCCAAATGTATCTGAATTTGCGTTATCATATGCCTTTAAAAAGCAATAAAAAGAAAAATCATCTAATTCAACGTGATCTTTGTTATATTTAAGACATGTATCGCAGGAGTGGATCCGCAAGGCTTTTGTTAAAAGGTAACCACACACATACCTGATAAAATTTTTCTGTAGCAATTCGTCTTTACAATAATTTAGGGTGTTAATAATTTCATCATAAAATAAAATACAAGGTGTTCCATTTAAAAAACATACATTTTAATTTGCCAGGCAAAAACGTGACACCCTGTATATCCAAAGATATTTTTAAAATATGTAGGTATTTTTCAAATTCATATAACTTTTATTTAAAACTTTCTTGCGTGTCTACAACAAAATAATGAACAATAACGCACTAATGGGACACCCTGTATAAATTATATTTTTAACAATTAAATTTTTTTATAATGTGGTACTTATCGGTTTGGGTCCTTGGGAAAACTAAAGAATGTTTTTTTGCAGTTATAACCCTTATTAAAACAGATTTTGACTGCACAAACAGAATGATGTCTTTTTTTTTTTAATTATTCTACTCACAGCTAAAGAGTCACCAAAATAATAACAGTACCTTTAACTCAAACAAAATCAACGAAATTATAGGCTCCACGAAATTATACAATCAACGAAATTATACGCACGACTCAACACCTTACCTAAGTACGATTCTGAACGCCAAAACCGTCTTTTCCCTTCGAAGGCGGAGCTTAAGCGATGCGCGACGAAATCGACGCAAACCGTTGCCGCCAAGAGAGTGTTTTAGCTGTATTGTATAAGCTGTGATATTACTATGAATTTTATGCATTCTACCTGATATATTCTGTCTGGAATGTTGAAGGATCGACAGCAGTGTGGACGTATGATATTTTTACAAAAGTTTCCTTTATCACTAAAATTTTAAATTTTATTAACAAAAATAATTCTATCACTAAACAAATAAAATTACAATCAAATAATACTAGTTGTTGTTATTGTTATTGTTGTTTAAAAACCCTAAACCTATTTATTGTTAAAGTAAGTCCGCCTATGCTTGTACCTCTAAAAAGTAATTAGTTCTTTTAATTGTTAGTAAAGAATTAGATCATCCAGACCTTGGTAGGTTGATTAAATTTATTACATCATTATTGGGTGTAACATGTAAGAACATTAAGAAAATAACTTTTCATGTTTCATAATATAAATTATTGTTCTGATTATTTATAGATATGTTTGTTTTATAATATAAAATAGGTGTGGTAAAATATTTAATTCGCTGTTTTTGTTTTTATTAATATAGAAATAAGTTATTTGATCTGCAAATGTTTTTAAGTGAATCTTAATAATATCCTTAAGCAGGCCGCGATAATTTAAAGAAAAATCTGATGTGTCCAACACATGACTTTCCTATCTAGTTATTATAGGCTATTTCCGGTTATTTTGTACAACCTATTGCAGCACCTCTATAAATGTTTAGAGGATAAATCAAATATATACATTTTCCACATACATCTACCTCGAAACATTTTTCTATAGAAATTCATTGAAAACGAAAATACTGAAAAATTTAAATTTAGCACTTTTCGTACAATTTTTTCATTACGGTCCATTTTAGAAAAATCATGTATAAACAAAAATTATAGAGATCGATATGGCAAACAACTTTTAGTTCAACAATTTTCATAAAAATCAGAATTTTGCACATTTTGTCAAATTTCTCGAATACGGACCATTTCAGGAAATTTTGACGTTAAGCAAAAATTATAGATAATAATATTAGCAGTAACTTTTATTTAAACAATTTTTTTCTCCAAACATAAATAAGAGACATATTCCATAAAATATAAAAAGGGCCTCCCATAAAGTACCCCCCAGATGTTCCGACTTTGTCCAAAATCTAATCATTTCACGTCAGGCCAAAATAAAACTTAAGTTTAAAATTTAATGTTATTTTCTTTATCCGTTTTTGAGTTTTCTTCAAAATTCGAAATTTACACATTTTCTCAAATATCTCGAATACGGTCTATTTTAGGGAAATTATGTATGGGATAAAAATTATAGAAAATTATATTATAAACAACTTTTATTCAAACACTTTTTATAAAAAATTATTTTTTTTACATTTTGTCAAATTTCTCGAATACGGACCATTTTAGAAAAATTTTGTGAAGTACAAAAATTATAGATAATAATATTAGAAGTAACTTTTATTTAAACAATTTTCTTCTCCAAACATAAAAAACAGATATATTTCATAAAATATAAAAAGAGCCTAATATAAAGTACCCCCCAGATATTCCGACTTTGTCCAAAATCTAATCACTGTACGTCAGGCCAAAATAAAACTTGAGTTTAAAATTTAATGTTTTTTTCTTCATCCGTTTTTGAGTTTTCTTCAAAATTCGATATTTACACATTTTCTCAAATATCTCGAATACGGTCCATTTTAGGGAAATTATGTATAAAATAAAAATTATAGAGAATTATATTACAAACAACTTTTATTCAAACAATTTTTCTAAAAAAATATTTTTTTACATTTTGTCAAATTTCTCGAATACGGACCGTTTTAGGAAAATTTTGTATAGTACAAAAATTATATATAGACAATAATATTAGAAGTAACTTTTATTTAAAGAATTTTCTTCTCCAAACGTAAATAAGAGATAAATTCCATAAAATATAAAAATGACCACCTATAAAGTACCCCCACAGATGTTCCGACTCTGCCCAAAATCTAATCAGTTCATTTGACGCTAGAATAAAGCCTAAGTTTAAAATTTGGTGTTTTTCTTTGTATCGGTTCATGGGTGGATACAGACACACACACACACACACACACACACACACACACACACACACACACACACACACACACACACACACACACACACACACACACCCACACCCACACCCACACCCACACCCACACCCACACCCACACCCACACCCACACCCACACCCACACCCACACCCACACCCACACCCACACCCACACCCACACCCACACCCACACCCACACCCACACCCACACCCACACCCACACCCACACCCACACCCACACCCACACCCACACCCACACCCACACCCACACCCACACCCACACCCACACCCACACCCACACCCACACCCACACCCACACCCACACCCACACCCACACCCACACCCACACCCACACCCACACCCACACCCACACCCACACCCACACCCACACCCACACCCACACCCACACCCACACCCACACCCACACCCACACCCACACCCACACCCACACCCACACCCACACCCACACCCACACCCACACCCACACCCACACCCACACCCACACCCACACCCACACCCACACCCACACCCACACCCACACCCACACCCACACCCACACCCACACCCACACCCACACCCACACCCACACCCACACCCACACCCACACCCACACCCACACCCACACCCACACCCACACCCACACCCACACCCACACCCACACCCACACCCACACCCACACCCACACCCACACCCACACCCACACCCACACCCACACCCACACCCACACCCACACCCACACCCACACCCACACCCACACCCACACCCACACCCACACCCACACCCACACCCACACCCACACCCACACCCACACCCACACCCACACCCACACCCACACCCACACCCACACCCACACCCACACCCACACCCACACCCACACCCACACCCACACCCACACCCACACCCACACCCACACCCACACCCACACCCACACCCACACCCACACCCACACCCACACCCACACCCACACCCACACCCACACCCACACCCACACCCACACCCACACCCACACCCACACCCACACCCACACCCACACCCACACCCACACCCACACCCACACCCACACCCACACCCACACCCACACCCACACCCACACCCACACCCACACCCACACCCACACCCACACCCACACCCACACCCACACCCACACCCACACCCACACCCACACCCACACCCACACCCACACCCACACCCACACCCACACCCACACCCACACCCACACCCACACCCACACCCACACCCACACCCACACCCACACCCACACCCACACCCACACCCACACCCACACCCACACCCACACCCACACCCACACCCACACCCACACCCACACCCACACCCACACCCACACCCACACCCACACCCACACCCACACCCACACCCACACCCACACCCACACCCACACCCACACCCACACCCACACCCACACCCACACCCACACCCACACCCACACCCACACCCACACCCACACCCACACCCACACCCACACCCACACCCACACCCACACCCACACCCACACCCACACCCACACCCACACCCACACCCACACCCACACCCACACCCACACCCACACCCACACCCACACCCACACCCACACCCACACCCACACCCACACCCACACCCACACCCACACCCACACCCACACCCACACCCACACCCACACCCACACCCACACCCACACCCACACCCACACCCACACCCACACCCACACCCACACCCACACCCACACCCACACCCACACCCACACCCACACCCACACCCACACCCACACCCACACCCACACCCACACCCACACCCACACCCACACCCACACCCACACCCACACCCACACCCACACCCACACCCACACCCACACCCACACCCACACCCACACCCACACCCACACCCACACCCACACCCACACCCACACCCACACCCACACCCACACCCACACCCACACCCACACCCACACCCACACCCACACCCACACCCACACCCACACCCACACCCACACCCACACCCACACCCACACCCACACCCACACCCACACCCACACCCACACCCACACCCACACCCACACCCACACCCACACCCACACCCACACCCACACCCACACCCACACCCACACCCACACCCACACCCACACCCACACCCACACCCACACCCACACCCACACCCACACCCACACACACACCCACACACACACACACACACACACACACACACACACACACACACACACACACACACACACACACACACACACACACACACACACACACACACACACACACACACACACACACACACACACACACACACACACACACACACACACACACACACACACACACACACACACACACACACACACACACACACACACACACACACACACACACACACACACACACACACACACACACACACACACACACACACACACACACACACACACACACACACACACACACACACACACACACACACACACACACACACACACACACACACACACACACACACACACACACACACACACACACACACACACACACACACACACACACACACACACACACACACACACACACACACACACACACACACACACACACACACACACACACACACACACACACACACACACACACACACACACACACACACACACACACACACACACACACACACACACACACACACACACACACACACACACACACACACACACACACACACACACACACACACACACACACACACACACACACACACACACACACACACACACACACACACACACACACACACACACACACACACACACACACACACACACACACACACACACACACACACACACACACACACACACACACACACACACACACACACACACACACACACACACACACACACACACACACACACACACACACACACACACACACACACACACACACACACACACACACACACACACACACACACACACACACACACACACACACACACACACACACACACACACACACACACACACACACACACACACACACACACACACACACACACACACACACACACACACACACACACACACACACACACACACACACACACACACACACACACACACACACACACACACACACACACACACACACACACACACACACACACACACACACACACACACACACACACACACACACACACACACACACACACACACACACACACACACACACACACACACACACACACACACACACACACACACACACACACACACACACACACACACACACACACACACACACACACACACACACACACACACACACACACACACACACACACACACACACACACACACACACACACACACACACACACACACACACACACACACACACACACACACACACACACACACACACACACACACACACACACACACACACACACACACACACAGGGGATCTCAAAACGTACAAATCCGTCAAAAACTCGAGGTCGAAAAAAATCATGATTCCTATACTTTCCTTATATCTGTATACAGATCGGAAAGTAAAAATGTCATCGACCTCCATCAATGCTTAAGCAAAAAATAAATAATATTAATAATTTTGGTAAACGCGGCATGAATCATTCTCTCCATCAAATCTGTATTTATTCGTTGTTCAATAAATTTACCGACTTACAGTATTTTTACTCCATTAGTTTAACGCGACGATCAATATAGCACTGTTGAATATGTGTGAAACATCAACATATATATCTGGTAGAGATAACTACAATTTTGTCACTTTAGAATAATATTCCATCAGAGCAAACATGCCTTTGAAATTGCCCTATATCTACGAAACGGCAAACCCCGAGAATCTTGTTGACTTTATTAAATTTAATTGCCAGGACTGATCTACATTTCACAGTGACAAGCGTTGGCACTGTGGCCCTAAATTCCAAATAACATGACCCAATTCAAGCGCCATCTGTTTTTATTCAGAAATAGTAAATTATTGAATGTTTCAATATGTAGTGAAAGAGAAATATGTTTCCAAAAACTACGGGAAACATCTACCTAACAGACATCTTTTTATTAATAAAATAGTAAAAATTCTGCCCTAAAGAAATAGACCGTCAGATAATGACCGATTTAGGTGCCTCATTTTCGCATATAAGCCTCGAAGAGGGTTGAAAAGTACATCGATGTTGAGTAGAATGTAAGGCAATTTACGGGTGGCTCTTGAGAATAACACATGGAAAATTCGATTTTCCTTATCAGAAAAATTTTCCGACCACAAAATTCACTTATACTTTCGGATCATTCAAAAAAATATGTTTTTCGGACTACTGGCGACGTACGTTTTCATACATTCTATAGGCTTGTGTGGAAAAATCGGGCAAAATCTCGATTTTTCCTTAAAAGATTATGCCCTTGTTTCCACCCATTAGCACTTGCAACATTAAAGCTTTTGGTTTTCCGAAGCCTAGTTCTATTAATTGATCATATGGTGAAAACGGCTTGTGTGGAAAAATGGGCAAAAAATAACCTTTCGTGTTTGTTAGGGAAAATCTAATTTTCCATTTGTTATCCCCAGCAGCCCCTCGTACATTTTCTTTCATTTTACTTAAAATCAATGTACCTTTCAATCCCCTTCGAGGCTTGTATGCGAAAATGGGGCACCTAAACCTGTCACTATATGACGGACTAAAAGATGTTCACATGTAATACCTATATAGAGGGTAAATTAATTTCGATAATTTATGTGAGATAACAAATATTTTCATAAAATATTTATGACCAAGTATGTATTTTCGGTTTGTAATTTAACCTGCTCTAATGGTATTTGGTAAGAAAATTTAACAAAAAGTTTTATTTAATTAAATAACTATTGCAGAAATTTATTTTTATTTTGACATTAGGTAACAACAATAAAAAAAAACAATAAAAATCATGATTGCTCTACTTTCCTTCTGTATATTGACTGGAAAGTAAAAAAAATTAGCAATAAAAAAATAACAGAAAAAATTACAAACAAAAAACTAAAAACAAAATAAAAAACACCAAAAATATATTAAAATGAATTATAAATAAATCCGCATAATTTTTAAACTTGTAGAAACTATAAATATAAAATTAATATTATGTAATAATAAAAAACTATAAACATAGACAAATTAATGTGAAATCTTTAGTCGTCGAACCCCAAAAAGCAAGCCAAGAATACCTGTAGTGCAAAATGTTCAAGGGGGTAGCTACTCTACCGAAAAATTGAACTAAGAGATTAAATTTATTCGACTATTTTAAAGAAAAATTTATAATCAAACATTTTTGGAATCTTGTCCAGCTTCTATCACTATTTTCCCATTAGAGCTCGTTATTAGAATTGCTTTAAATCCATGATTAATTTTAGCACGTTTTCACAATAGTTCGTTCCTTTGGGATACCGAGTCCGCGTCGTTCCAAAGGGAATAATACTCCTTTGTGGGCGATATTAAGGTGTTTATATAATATTAAGTACTTCGAAATTACTACGTCTTAATTGTGAATATATCAGTTCTCAAGTATCCGACACGTTATCACCTCCGGCCTCCGGTATATATTAATTTACTAAATCATATGGTTTCGTTTGGAAAAACTAAAGTTAGATGAATTCTGCTAGCACTTATAAATATACAGGGTGTTTCATTGGTAAATGGGCATATGTTAACTGCATATGGGAGTCACCTAGGTGGTTCCAAACAACCCATACTTCATTGGTCTGTCGCCCTTTATAACCGAGATATAGGGTTTTTTATCAATTTTGCCGATTTATTTCTAGGCTCATAACTTTTGAAACACGCTGTATATTTTTTTGATATTTGGTTTACAAGTACACCTTAATTTGTCAAATCCAGTGACGTATTAATAATAGGAAAAATCCAGGTCCAATTTAACAAAAAATTTACAAATTCTTCGATACCTAAAACAACACCCTGTATATCATAATTTGAATATGTGTTTACAGATTCGAAAAGAGCAGAAAAAATTGAGTTACACCAAGTGGTTTTGGTATTTCGGCATATAGTTTTCTTACTTATTAATTTGAGTCAAATCTAAGTGTTTCCATAAAAAGATTAAATAAAATTTAAAAAAATATTTTTTTCCCAATTAAGTATTTACTTTTCCAGTTTAAATTCATAATAATAATTAACCTCGTTCATTCTTTTAATTTTTGAATCTCAATCTTTTAAAAAACGCAACGACAGGTCTGTATTGGGTATAAAATTCTTAAAATTCTAATTTCAATACTATTTTAAACGTCCTGTACTTGTAACGACAGTGTGATAATATTTGTTAAAAACGTAAAATATTATCGCATAAGAAAAGGTGAAAACACTCACATTTCGAAAAAAATTGCAATTTTGTTTTAAGATCATTAAATTAAATTAATCATTACAAAATATTTTATTATAAGAAAGGAACTAAAAATAAGTAAGAAATAATTATGTAACAAAAATTTTAATACAACGAAAATGAAAAAAAAAAGTTAAAGAAATAACTATAACAGTTGCTTAAAGTGGCCACCGTTTTGTTCATTTCTGAGCTCTTTTAGTGAGATTTCGTATTGCTTTAGTAATGATAGCGGGATTATTCCTCGATTCTTTGAAGAAGTTCCTGTCTAGTGTTTACATCAGATGAATACACTTTCGACTTTAAATAACCCCAAACATGATAGTCGATTAGGTTAAAGTCAGGTCCCCTTGCAGGCCAGCTGTGAGGTCCACCTCTGTCCATCCAATGATTTGGAAAGTTGTCGTTCAGAAAGTTTCTCACTGCTACCCTGAAATGAGGTAAAGCCCCATCATGTTGGAAGTACATTCCTGCAATGTCATCACCTGCATCATCTAGAAGTATGGGTAAAACATCTTGCAGGAATTCTAAATAAACCTCACCAGTTAGTCGACGTGGTAAAACATGCGGTCCAATCAATCGGTTGTTAATAGCACCACACCAAATATTAACAGAAAATCTTATCTGTGAGTGTGTTTGTCTTATGGCAAACGGATTTCGTTCGGGCCAAATATGAGCATTTCTTGAATTATTAATACCGTCTCTGGTAAACTGAGCCTCATCGGTAAATAAGCATCTGTGTAATATTCGATTGTTTCTCAATACCTACTAAAAGCCAGTCGAGGAATTTCATCTCCTTTATGCAGCCCCTGTACTTGTAAACGGTATGGTTAGAGATTATTTTATTTTTTTTAGTCTTTGCCAAATGGTTGACGGAGGAACATTAATGGCGTCACTGATTCTTCTCGTGTTGATTTTGGGGTCGTCTTGGATCATTTCTAGAATATTTTGCTCTAAACCAATATGTTGTCTCTCATATTGTTCATTTTCTTTTGAGGTTGGGAATTTACCATGTTCTTTAAAGTAACCAAATACATTAGAAAATGTTTTGTCATTTGATAACCTTCGACCAGGAAATCGGCGTCCATATTCCCTTCGGGCAGCTTTTCCATTACCCCCACAGAATCCATACACATACAACATATCTGCATATTCATTATTTTCACATTTATGGGGCATATTGAGCAAGAAATTATCAAATAACACAAGTACAAACTCGCAAATTATATTCCACTGACAATAATACACAGAACTGTCAAATTGGTTTTTTTATATTACAACCTACTTGACTATTACTAAAAATAGGAAAATCCAACTTAAATGGTATTGTTCACTGAAATAAACAATACATACTAGAAACCATAGTATTTAATTACTTTTTTATTATTGCATCCGAAGAATTAAGAAATGAACGAGTTTAAAAAAAAAAAAATAAGTAAAGGAATTTTTACATAATACATATCGATGGCTTAGTGGTAATACCACGTATCATCAAATTTGGCGAAATCATAATTTTTATTATTTTCTGTCAGTTATCCAGTTTGACAACATTGCGTGAAAGCTCGTGACGTTTGGATAAATGAAAATATTTTATTTTAGCGTCATACATGTTATTACAGACTATTACGTGTTATTTAATAAATTTAAAAACAAACTGGACAATACATGTCGTTATTACTTACTATTACTATACTAAAGTTTTTTGTTTCAGAAAATGAATAACTTTCCAATTTCACAACTTTGTGGTAATATCAGAATCAAGAACATGTTAGAAATGGCTTTAAATTATCCAGTAATTATTGCAGAGGAAACTTTGCCGATTATTGAAGATAGGTGTATTGAGGCACATTTAGATCCAGATATTAATAACGAGAACAATGAGATCCAAATAAATAATGAAAACCAAACCAAAAAAGGCACCACCAATACATCTAATAGCAATTTTGAAAAAGATAATTTGTTAGAAGATGTAACAAATATTACAGAAATTCGAACATTGGAACAAACAGACATTGCAAATGGCGCAAATTTAGAAACTAACAATGAATCAGAGATTGACGACAATCTTGATGATCCTGATTATGAAGAAACCAACTAAACATTAGACTCAGAAGATGGGCTGGATAAGGATGTAGCAGAAGAAGGAAAAAAGCGAAGAAGAAAACCGGCGAAGGCCGAATGGGATAGAGAAAAAACAAGATTGAAAAGGATGAGGGGAGAAGAGTATTTAGGTTACACAAGAACCAAGGATGGCAAAGTATTCCACAATAAAATGAGACAGCCGAAGACTATGGGACCTTCTTGTACTTCATCGAAGTGTGTTAAATACAAAACCAGGTTCTGCAATACTATAAACATGGAGACAAGAAAAGTAATTTTTAACAAATTTTGGAAAGAATTAGAATGGGACCAGAAAAAAATCTATGTAACAAGTTTAATGAAAAAGAAGAGTACTGCTAGAAAATTTGTAGCAGGGAAATCAAGAAGGTCATTTACTTATGAATATTTTTTGAGGGTTGAAAATGAAGTTAAGCAGGTATGTAAAAAAATGTTCCTATCAACGTTGGGACTAAAACAATGGATGATATCACACTGGTGTTTGGAAAACATTCATGGTATGCACAGCCCCCGACATGTTGTCAGTACTACTCGGAAACTTGATCGGCCCCAACAAAGATCTATTCAAATTGCTGAGGAACAAAAATTATTCTTAAGATCATTTTTTGATAAATTACCGAAACAGAGCTCACATTACTGTAGAAAGGATAGTCATAAGCTCTACCTAGAAGGACTTTTCTGTTCAAAAATGGATGTGTTTAGGCTCTACCAAAAACATTGTACGGAAAACAACCAACAAGCCCTAAGTGTGTTTACATTTTGGTAAATTTTTGAAGAAATGAACTTGTCTTTATTTAGCCCAAAAAAGAAGACCAGTGTAATATTTGCGTGTCTTATAGTGCTGGCAATGTGACTGATGAAGAGTATACAAGACATATTGAGTTAAAAGATGCAGCTCGATTGGTAAAAAGTGAAGATAAGAGAAAAGCAGAGATAGGTGACCAATATACTTTTGTTATGGATGTACAAGCAGTTAAACTATGTCCAGTTAATAATGAAAACAAGTTCTACTTTAAAACGAGACTTAAGTTGCATAATTTTACCATTTATAACTTGGCCAGTCACCAATGTACAAACTATTGGTGGAACGAATCAGAAGCAGATCTTGTCTCATCTGTTTTTACCACTATTATAATAAACCATTTAGAAAAATATTGTACTGAAGATAAACCCACTGTTTTATGGAGTGACGGTTGCCCTTACCAAAATCGCAATGTGGTTTTGGCTAAACTATGCTGTAAAATATAAAAAGCAAGTGATCCAAAAGTACTTAGAACCGGGGCACACTCAAATAGAGTGTGACTCGGTTCACAGCGTTATTGAAAGAAAACTTAAAAATAGAGACATTTTCTTACCATATGATTATGTAAATATAACAAAAATTGCTAAACTTAAACCTTTCCCATATGACGCAGAGTACCTTGAATATCCATTGTTTAAAAATTATGATAACTCAGACTTGATGAGATACAAGAGCATTCGGCCTGGACGTGGAACAAGAGATCCAACAGTAACTGATCTTCGAGTATCCATTATGGGATGGATGGCAAAATTAATTATAAACTAAACTTTTCCCACGATTTGAAAGATTTGCCTCAAAGATACAAGGAAGTTAGTGTTAATGTATTACCCCAAAACTTGTTTCAGAGAAGAATCAAAATATCAAAATTAAAGTTTGATCATCTACAAGATATCAAAACGACCTTACCAAGAGAATTACACTACTACTATGAAAATTTGCCTTTTCAGTGATTTTAATTTTTTTATGTTTTTTAATAAGTAAGTTTTTGTACTTTTATTACTTGAAATAGTGACTTTTATTTTATTTAATGAGTTAGTTTGTTGATTATAATAATATTTTCTATTTTATCCACAATGTTTCGTTATTAAGAATAAAATGTATTAACCCGTATCATCACAATTTTTTTTGCAATAACTCGTATCAAACCTAATACTGACAAATAATATTTTTTTTACGTTAACTGGCATAACAATTTGATATGTTGACAAGGGGGGTAGCCATGTGTGAGTTGAGGTAATTTTAAGGTGAAGGGGGAGAAAAAGTCCTTTATATCTCACAAGGAAAGTCAATGTTTAATTATTTAACAAAACATTGAGTGCGACCGGTTTCGAAGTGTCATCACTTCATCTTCAGGCTCGCCTAGTGGAAAGGAGAATATGTGGTGTAAGGTGTGTTAACTTGGAGCAAACGATATATAAAATAGTAAAAAAGAGAAAACTCACGATACTCTCCATCCACTAGAGAATACTACAAAACAAGTTTCATCAAATGTGGGGTGAAATAAATTGTAAAATGAACAAAGTTTACAAGTAATAAAAAGTTAAAAATATTTGAAAAAACAAATATTAGTCAATTGAAATAGTAAAAATTTAAAATATTCAAGACCATACAAAACAAATCACATACATTAAACATATTAAAAGATAAGGCTTATTTTAAACAACCTTGTTGTTTTTTCAAAAAACTAACATTTTTGAAAGGAGACCTGTCAAGTTAAGGCTTCTACAGGTGGTGGCAAGTATTAACAAAAAAATTCTTGGGTAAACCCATGACAGGGTATAGGTAATAAGATGTAAACCATGAGTGAAGAAATATTTATTATATAAGATTTGGGCCATGAACCAATCACCAAGTGTATGTGATGTTGTAGGAAGAAGAAAGAAGAAGAAATGACTGGGTTAACTGTTGTGAAGCAACTGAAGAATAAAAGAGGAAAGAAGAAAATGACGGATGTGAATATCACACAATCTAACCTAATCTTTAAACATGCTCGTTGGTTTCTTGTGGGAAAAAAATTACTTACTGAAATGTACCCCTTGCAAGAAAATATGTGAATAGAAATAAAGGGGGAGGTTAAAAAGGAAGTTAGAACGATAAATTTAGATTAGTGTTGAGAAAACAGGAGGAGTTTCTGACATTATCTGGGCATTTAAGCAACCAACAGGATTTAATTTTAAATTTCTCAATATCTCGAGGCTTTCGAAGCTATTAAGAGTAAATCTATGGTAGGAACTATGTAGGATTTCGAAACCTTCAGTTGAATCGAAGTCGTGATTTGAGTCCAGTAGGTGGTTGGCAAAATGTGAAAAACCTGTTGTATTTTGGTTAAGACAACGCAAATGTTCTTTTAAACGGATCTTGAAATTTTGAAATGTGCGTCCCAAATAGAAAGAATGGCAAGATTTACAAGTTAATTTATAAATTCCAGATAAGTCAAAGGGATCTAATTTATCTTTATTATGAACAAATAACTTATGTAATGAGGAGGGGGTTTTGAAAGATACTTTAAAGTGGTCTTTAAGTAAGCTGGCCACTTTATAGGATGCTTTTCCAATAAAGGTAAGAGAAATGTATTTCTTACTGGTGGTTAGTTCATGTACCATATTAGGATGGTTAATATAAACTAAGTTTTGTTGAATTTTATTTTGTTTATGTGTTAGCATTTTATCAATAATATCTAGTTCAAAGTTGTGATCTATAGCAATAGTTTTAATTATTATGTTTAGTTCCTTATTAAAGTTTTCCGTAGACAGAGGAACGTTTAATAGCATCTCTAAGTAGCAATTAAAGGCAGCCAATTTATGTGTTTCCTGAAAACTTGGAAAAATGTTAATACGTGTTATTGCCACTAAGCCTTCGATATTAATTTTCCATTATTTTTAACAATCAAAATTTAGAATTATTTCGCAGATTATTGTTTTGAAGCAAAGGTGTACTTTGTTCGAAATGTGAGTGTCTTTTCATTATTTACTTAAAATTTTAATTGTTTAATATTACCATAATTTCACATACAGGGGTTCTTAACACTTAGATTTGACTCAAATTATTAGGTAAGAAAACTGTATGCAGAAATACCAAAATCACTTGATGTAACTCAATTTTTTCTACTTTTTTCAAATCTGTAAACAGATATTCAAAATTATGATATACAGGGTGTTGTTTTAGGTATCGAAGAACTTGTAAATTTTTTGTTAATCCAGACCTGGATTTTCCCTATTATTAATACGTCACTGGATTTGAAAAATTAAGGTGTACTTGTATACCAAATATCAAAAAAATATACAGCGTGTTTCAAAAGTTATGAGCCTAGAAACAAATCGGCAAAATTGATAAAACACCCTCTCCTCGATTATAAAGGGCGACAGACCCATGAAGTATAGGTTTTTTTAGAACCACCTAGGTGACCCCCATATGCAGTTAACATATGCCCAATTACCAATTAAACACCCTGTATATTAAGTACAAATTAAATTTTTTAAAAGCATGCTATTTCTTTTGTTTAATAAAATCGATTACCTAGTTAGATTGACTGGATTCGATATACAAAGATGTATTATAGAAATTTGACATACTTCCTGTATAGAGGGTGGCCAAACGAAAACGGAAACAGATCTATTATCAGAAACTGTATCAACATTTCAGACAAATGCTGGTACCCGTCAATTTTTTAATAAATGGTAACATCTTTCTATTCTTAACTGCCATACGTCATTCCCCTCCATTTCAAAATTCTAACCAATAAAGTTTTAACAGGAGAAGTACCAAGTATGACGTCATTTAAAAGGTAATTTTGATAAAGAATTCAGTAATATGATTTTTCATTGAGTTTCTGTTGATTTTAGCGCCCTCCAGCGGGATAAAAAATGGTACACATTTTAAGCAGTGACACTTCTTTTAAATAATAATTTATTGCACATAACAAAACATAATTAAATGAAACATTTATTTAAATAACTTAAAAACGTCGCAGAAGCTCTAACGTTAAGAAATACAAAATTTTATCGCAATCAAGAAAAATAACAAATTGATGCTACGCATTAAATTACTAATAGACAGTTTATTTCGCTAGAGGAACTAAAATCAAAAGTAACGCAATTAACGATAATATTACTGAATACTTCATAAAAGTACATTTTCTTAAATTGTATAGAGGCTAGAGGAGGGGGAAGACGTATGGCAGTTTAATCAAAAATTGACGGACCTGAGTGTTCGTCTAAAATATTGAAGAAATGAACTTAGTATTTAAAGTGTTTAAACTGAGATATAATAATTAAGGTACCTCGACCAAATATGGGCATACCTAAGCAAATTGTTTCAAATAAATTCAGTTTTTCATCATAGAGGAATAATAAAAGTGCTAAACCCTTTAGAGCGGATTAGGTTAGAACATGAACATGAAAAAAACTAGAGATTTAACATTTGGATATTTTTTAAATTTTTTTTATATGAGTACAACTGCACATATTATGGGCAGGGGCACCAAATATGGGCACTAGTAGAATAAAGCTCTATTTTTCATTTTTCAAGTAGTTTGCTGTAAAAAATAAACATGTTTTTATTTTTTTTTTATTTCAATGATTAAGAACAGACATCTTTATCAAAATAAAACTAATAATATTCTTGAAACAAAATTGGTACACCAAACAAAAATTAAAACAAATCAAAACGTTGAAAATGTAAGGTCAGTCGCTCTCGTCACAGTCGGGGCACTTGAAAGGAATTAAGACATCTCTCGGTGTTAATCCACAGCATTCTTCGTGTACCCACTGTTGACAAAAATTGCACTGCCTCCTATCGAGTTGTCGTTCTTCCTTACCTAGGAAACAATACCAAGATTCCTTTTTCTTAGATTTTTGTCCACTTACTGATGCCTGATTGTTAAATCTTTCAGGGGACTTCTATTTCTCTGATATTTTTGATATCTTTATTTGGCTTTTCATTTCTAAAGTATTGGAGTTATTTTGTTTTGTTAACGGGGACTTAAAAAACATTTATTCATTTAACTTAACAGCCTTATAATTTATAGACTTTCTTGGTGGAGCTTTGTTTTGTTTAACGAGATCCAGGTCTGGTGTTGACAAATTATCAAAAGATTTGTCACATTTGCCGTTATATTTCTCATCGGAAGAACTTTCCGATTCTGTTGAGACATCATCTATCGAATCGGAAGAGATCCAGTCGCATTCTGAATTTGTGTTACTACTGTCTGAATCTGTGCGTTTTCTTTTTTTGTCTTGAATTAACTTTTGTTTAGGAGTAGACGTTGCTTGAGGTAGAGTAGTTTCCTGTAACTCTTGTGACGGCGGAAGTTTTCTTTCAGTCAGTACAGATGGAGCAAATGCGCGCACTCGGGAATTACCGCGGAGTCGAATGGGTAAATTCCTGTAGCACGGAATCCTGCAGATATATTGGAAGGAGTGGCAGTTTTAGGCCAAACCTTAGAAAACACTAAACCAAAACTTGTCTTTGTAAGCTTACGCTCAGAACGCACTCCCCAGAATCTTTGCAATTCATCCTCCCAATGATATTCAAACGCCCGGAAAACGGATTTATCCATAGGCTGTAATTCGTGTGTACAATTACTAGGAAGGCAGAGTAGTGTAACATTATGATTATCAGCAGCAGTCACAATAGATCCATCCAAATGTGATTTGGCTCCATCAAAAATGAGCAGTACATTTCCTGCAGGCTTATACTCAGCAAAGTGATGTATCCACTTTACGAAGGTTTCACAAGTCATGCTCCCCTTGGGTGTCATAAATACTTTGCACCTTGGAGGAAAATTGTCTTGATATTCCGGTTTTAGACGTTATCCTTTAAAAAGTATTACTGGTGGAATAGCTTGTCCCAATGCATTACCGCAAGATACTATTGTTGCATTTTCAGCATGTTCTGGAGCAATCAATGGCACTCTTTTAACACCTTTTCTAGTTAAAACTTCCGGCTGCTTGTGGAGATTTAATTGACATCCTTTTTCATCCATATTAAAAATCAAATGTGGTTTATCCATGATATTTAGTTCAGTTAATGTGTTTATTAAAGTATTGAAGTAGTCCTCAACTACAAACTTATTCAACTTAGCAGCTCGAGCTGGATTAACTTTTTGCGATTTTCTTCTAGCAACATCGGGATGTCGACGTAAAAAGAGTTTTAACTATTTTCGTCCAATCATTCTGGAAGAAGTCTTAATCGGTGGAAGCTGTACGTTATTTGCTGTACAAAATGAATGAACTGTTCTTCTTAACATATTAGACGTAAGAGGTAATCCAATTTGGCAAGTCTAAATATTCTTTTACAGAGCTGATCCTCTTGTTCATTGCTCAACATAGTTTTTCTACCTAGTCGTTTTACTGTATTGCCACTCCAAACATGGCGCTGTAACGTTCCCCGGGGTATTTTATAGTTGATAGATGCACGTCTTATCGCCATTCCATTTTGACACGATCGAACAGCATTACTCAGATCTTCTTCTGCCCACTGAGCCCTCTTTGGTGGTATCATTGTCTAGAAAAAAAAATTACTGATAATGGTCCTAATTTGGGCAGTGCCGATATAAAGATCGTTTGAGTATGCCCATATTAAGATCAAGCAATCACTAACTTGATAACCTAATAAAACTATAAGACAGTACAATAATCAAATTTAGAAATAAACACATAGAAAGGGTTCTTATGAAACTCCAATCTTACCTGTGAGCCAAAACTCGTATTATCAAAACACACAATAAATTAGGAATGTCGTCGTTTTCAGATATTATAAAAATGAAACACAGCGTGATAGCACTCACTGTACGACTACTTGTAACGCACTGGCTGACCCACGGGGGTTTATATCATATATACAATTTGCCAACCCGTTTACTGCGCAGACCACCCGGCGCTTGGGTGCTCTGAAGTCCGTTTTACAATAACCAAATTGTATTAAAATGCAAAGCACACTGAATAATTTATTATCTCGCTCAGTAACACAAAAAAGTATAATTTCAACAATTTTAATTTATATATTAAACCAAATTAAAAAATCATGCCTTCACTTAGTTATTTGTACAATGTTAACCTGTCTTTATGTCTGCTATATGCCTGCTGGCTCCCACGTGTGCCCGCAGCCACGGTGACACGCTCGCGCTGTCAACGAAAAGTAAACAAAAAACAATATGGTTATGGGTTGCCGACGAAAACATGTGAGTGAGAGTATTTTTATTTATTTTAGGTTAAGATGTTATTTAGGAATATTTAAAATTAAGTAAAGGTATTTTGATGCTTTAACGAGTCTTTACCAGGGAAAATTCTTATAAATACATAATTTTCAAATCAAAGAAAGAAATGGTGCCACATTTTAAACATTCCACGTGAAACCAATCCTAAATTATGAGATAATTTTGATGCGAAATCGATTACAAACACAAATCGTTCAAGACTGTGACTACTAAGATTTGCTTTGCCTTTAGCACCCTCAAAACCAGACACTAAAGATGTTGTTATCACACCTCCAGATTACTGTGTTACATTTTAATAATATAGATCAAAATTTCAAAGACACTCAGTCATCGAATGAATTTGAATCTTACATAAGAAACAAGGTTTCGATAATGGATTTTTAAATAAAATTAATAAAACACTAGTTAATAGTTTATCTATTAGAAAGAAAAAACCTAAGTTTTTTAATAGAAAACAGAAAAGTAAAATTTGCAAATTAAAAAAGGCCCTATAAGTAATTCCTAATGTAACGTTTAAACTGCAGTCAAAATTTCAGAATCAAAGATATTTCAACAATTTAATTCAAAACTATTATAATGTAGGTTTGTTCAGGTTTCTTTAAAACTCGATGCAAACTGTCCGAGAACCAGTGAAACAGTTTAATTCCAAATTTTTTGTCGCATACAATTATTAAACTGTCTACTGGTCAACTAGTCCTCTGATAGTTCTCAATATAGTTTTGAAGAACCCGGACAGACCTAGTATGAGGGCTGTGGCAATATTTTAAAGACCAAAAAGATAAACAAAATGATTGAAGTTACTGCATTTAATTTTTTTTCTTTTTCAGTTTATATGGATGGTTGCCTTTTATCTTATTTCCCAAGATTCAAGAATATTTTTTTTATTTAGAAAATGTATTAGGCATTAGTTTTTCAAATCAAGTACATGAATTATTTGTTTTGCAATTTCGGAGTTTCATTATTTTAACCGGAGATAGTTAACGTACACCTAAATAATAATGTAATATTTGTTATATTATAGTAACTTTCTTAAAGATAATAAATATTTGGAGATAATTTATAATACTAGAATTTGTTTTTAAGTCAAACTTATTAGATAATCTTTAGAGAATAACATTTTCGCGAAATTAGGAGAATTTTTAATAGAAACTAGTAAACATTTGTAAAAATAGATTGTACTTTGTATGTAAATATACTAATATTTACAAATAATGATGGTAGGTCGGGTTATCCGGGTTTTCCTCACCTGCAAATAAAATGGTTATTTTTAAGTTGGCCCAGAGTGCCTGCAAATAATAATAACTAATCTTGCCACTCACAAGCTCCTCTTCTTGGGGTTTAACTTATGTAGGGTGAAGTGTAGGAAAATCTATTATTATTGTTGTATTGCCATTAATTTGATTTATTTTTCTTGAGAATTTTTAGTAAATATAATAATATAAAGCTTTGTATGGAATTTATTTTACACCTCATAATTATATGTCATAGAATTTTACATTTTTATTGGCATTTCATAATTCATAAAAAAAGCAACATTTTAATTATAATTGAGAAGAAAAATTACTTCAGCAATTATCTTTTTCTAACCAATACAAAATAGAGCCATGAACATTTCTATAGTTTATTTTATTTTTTTGTGAATGAAAAATATGTACCTTTGATTTAATTATTTTCTTAAAAATTGAGAAAATCTTTACGCAAACAAAATTTTGCTATTTTTTGTCATCAAAATTTGGCCAAATTTTAAAAAAGTGGCTTCAGAGGAACATATTTAACGTTTACCTACACGAAAAAAACGATCTGAAATGTTGCATGGTTATATTTCGTATTAGATAGAAAATAATAGTTGCTAAAGTAAAGTCTCCTTTTAGTAGAAAAGAATCCCGCCAATTTTCAAATTAAATATATTACGGTTAACTACATTACCGACAGAGTAATAGCGTAGTTAATAATACAAGTAACTACGTTACCGACAGAGTAGGAATAGTTTAACCACCCGCACCCACAGGTCGCTGCAAGCAAACTTGTTGCCAAATTTCTACAAAGACACGGCAACTCTTAATAATCCTTCCTCCATGGGCTGACCATTCTGCCGTTGCACTTTAGCCACTGGGTGCTGCCGGGTCCCTGTTCTCTAATAGATCGCCATCTTTTATCAAGAAGCAAAAGTTATGGCAAATATTGATAAATGCCCATATTAAGAGACCTGCCCATATTTGGTCTAAGTACCTCATTATAGTCTAGTCTTTAATTAAAATAAGTCTAGCGCTTTCGCCTTATATGGCTATCATCAGGACGTCGTCTGTTCCAAAATAAAATAGAAGTAGATCCACCAAAAACAATTAAACATAAGACAATGATAATATTAAACATAACATCCCAGCCAATATCTTTTAAAAAATATCAAAGTAATAAATACAGTATCCTCGGCCAGTCAAAGAAAGTATTCCTTAAGTAAAGCTATGAACATAGGTATGCCTTAATTAAAAATTGACGGGTCTGACTGTTCGTCTAAAATATTGAAGAAATTATCCTAGTATTTAAAGTGTGTAAGCTAAGATTTATATTATTATTATAATCCCGTCATTAATTAATTAAATAAGTCTAGCACTTTCGGCTTATTAGGCCATTATCACGACGTCGTCTGTTAGGAAATAAAATAGAAATGGATCCACCAAAAAAATTAAATGATATTGTCATCCTAGCAATAGGCAAAGACATGAAGAGGCTGCAAATAAACTACAAACATCAGCTAATCAAATAAATAATTGGACCAAAAGATGACAAATTAAACTAAACGAAATCAAATCTCTTAATATTAATTTTACTAACAAAATATCTAGTTATTACATTGGATGAAAGACTTCGCTGAAAGTTCCATATTAAAAAGCAAAGACGAGAGTCAGATATAAAATGTATTGGTTACTTGGTAGACATTCAAGCTTCTCTACATAGGGTGTCTCAGAAATATTTGCTTATTTTATATAGTAAAAAAAATACTAACATTTGTTGTACCAAGATGATTTTATTATCAAAATAAAGCCTAAGCATTAAATTTTTATTTGCAAAGCAAAGAGTGTTTGAGGTATACCCATAAGAAAAAATCTGCCGGTGTTAAATCGGGATTTCTCAGGGTCCAGTTAATGTCTCCTCTGCGACAGATCACCCTCTCTGGGAATAACTGATGAAGAACATCCAAGGAATCATTCGTGACATCAGAAGTCGCTCCATCTTGTTGTAATAACGTGTTTCTATTGTATCTACTATGGTTCTGAATTGCAGGAGTTAAAAAAGTCCTAATCATGTAGCAGTAGGGCTCAGATGTAACAGTTTGAGCTTGACCACAATTGTCCTCAAAAACATACGGGCCGATGATTCCTTGGCTTGACATAGCAGCCCATACGATAACTTTAGGCGAGTGTTATGGCGTCTCATAAAGATTTTGCGGGTTCTGCTCGACCCATTATCGGCAGTTATGCTTATTAACATGTCCGTTAATGTGAAAATTCGCTTCATCAGAAAACCATGTTATTGTGACCGTTAAAGTGCTCTCTCATTATTCTACAGAACTCTAATCGATTAACAGGATCTTGTGGTTTTAATTTCTGTGTAATAACAATCTTGTATGGGTGGAAATGCATATCCTTGTGAAGAATACGATGCACGGTCGACTTATACAGAGTTAGAGCTGCTGCACGCAATCATAATGATTGCCGGGGATCCTCGTTAATGGACTGGCGCACACGTTCAATGTTTTCGTTCGATCTTGCTGACCTTGGGCGCCCAGGCGGTTTATTAGTCATCGTGTTTCCAAAGTCCTCGAATTTTCTTACCCAATATTTAATCAAATTTGCACTTGGAACATCTCTCTTTCTTGCTATGTTGTAATGGTTTCTGTACAAACGACGCACAAGAACGTAATAATCATTGTTTTTATAAAACGCTCGAACACAAAAAGCACGTTGCGGCCCCGTTAAACGCTCCATTGCAACTAAAACTTAACAGTGTTGCCAAACGTTTGCCAACTATCTCATTTCTACGGAACATGCGTACTGCGCCAGAGGATGGATCCAAAAACGAAAATATTTCTGAGACACCCTTTATAACAAAATTCAATTATACAAACTAATTCTTAAATCAATTTGGACCTATGACATTTAACTCTGCCAGCAAGAGTATTATTCTAATAATCCATAGATTCCAGAACAAAGTATTGAGGAAGATAGTTGATGCTCCTTGGCACATTAGAACCAGAGCGACCTTCATCGAGACCTTCAGATGGACACTATCACCAGATTCGCTAGGAGTTTCGAACAACGACACCACCAACATGTTAACGTTGAGGCGATCTACATTTTTTTAACAACACGAAACTGACAAGAAGACTCAAGAGAATGAAACCTTTTGAGTTAGCCAAGTTATTGTGTTAATAACAAAGCCAAGAATTGTGCGGTTTAGTGTTACATGTTCGTTTAGTCTAATTAACTTAGGGATACTGATATGGGTGCAGTCAATGACCCCAATAGCATTTGGAAATTGGAATTTTTGGCACCATAGATTTTTAGCTTCAATAAGTTCGACCGAAGTTTTGGAACAATTTATCCATATGATTTCATTACTCACAATTCTATACATAATGTATATGTTTTGTATAGTAAGTTTTGTAGAATTTCACTTTCCGTTTCAAAAACTCTGCTATTTTATAATTTAAACCAGACAAATACTGCAGCAAGTAAATATGGTTTAGTGCAACTTGAAAATTGGCCAGAAATTGCTTATATAGCAAAAGCAATTGCCAGCTTTAATTATATTAGATCTTAATCTTAATAAAATGCTTAAAATTTCTAAACAAAACCTTCACTTTCAGCTTTTACTTTCATTTGAATCAAGGTCAAGTAATTAGTAAATATTTTATTAATTTCAACTTGAGCATTTGCTAGGAATTTTCAAAGAAAACTAAATATTTATTCATAAGGCCCATTGTGCTCGTTAAAGATCCCTACTTCTGGTTAAAACACCAGAGGACTCGGCAGAATTTCTGGTATTCTGGGGTAGTGTGATCACCAGTGTCGGTGTTTAAACCTCGTAGTTAAAAATAGGCCAATAAATTAATAAAAAAATAAGCTGTTTTGTTAATACAGCTGCATTTTTAGCAAATTGGCGGAAAAACACTGTTCATGTTTTTTACCTTTTGTAAACATTATTGTTTACGGTAGTGTGCGAATTATGTGAATATGAACATATTGTAATCAGATTAGCTCTATAAAAAATATCATAAAAATTAATTTTAGAAGCACATGTAAAACGAATTTTAAAAGTTTTACATCGTTTACTGCGAAGTCAGCGAGATCGTTTGGATTTTCCAATACATAATCAAATTTGAACGTTTTTATGAATGGGTTATTAATATGTATCATAAAAACGTGTTTGCATATGACAGTGTATGTACTAACAGGGATTCCCAAGATATAATTACGTTTTTAATTTGAGAAGCAATTTAGCAATTAGCGTGGTATGTAATAATTTATTTCCGTAATAAATTAGAAATTTCAACAAAGTGTTTCTAAAAGTAGAATTTGATTTTGATATTTTTAGAGTGGACAAGCTTATTGTTAGTTAAAGTTTCTTGCACAATTCAGAGAATTAAGCTAAACTTTTGTTTGTATTTATTACAAAGGCACATATGTCTCTCCGTTTCTGTAAGGTAAACAGGGTGGGATGCCCCATAGCACTTAGGCCTCACTAGGGCCATTGTGTATCCTCCTGAATTGATGAGACGCCTCTTAGCTTGTCAGCCTGCTTACAATTTAAATGTAACTGCCAACGTCGCCGAGAGATGTCTCTCTTATGTTGGCCTCTCTTATTGGCCTCTCTTATATTGGCCCGTTTTATAATTATTTATCCTATGTTGGCCTCTTATAATACTCGCCGAATATATGAGATGAGAGTCCCAGACAATCGTAGAAGATATACTTAAGGCCGGGTGTGAGCAATGTATTTAACATAAGCATACACAACGTTCTTTCAGTGACTTTTTAGCAGAAACTACAAAAAGGAGAAAACTGCAAAAATTCCTGCCGATAATAAATATATTACTACCATTGTATAAATATATCTAGTAAGTCAATGCTTATGAAGAAAAAGTTTGGTTTTATTATGCTCGTCACATGGCAGTTCCAAGCAGAGAGTAGCGCAAATTAAAAAAAGACGTAAGCAGAAGATAGTTTTCTAGATGTCGGTAAAAGAAGTTGGGATTGTTTGTTCAACGTTGTCATTTTGCGAATTTTTTAGATCGTACATAATCTCTATTTCGCTCTATTTTAACAAAACTGGCAACTATCGAAAAATAGTTTACCAGCTTTATAATTGTGATTTATTAAAAGTTGCATAGATGGCCTTTAACTTACCATATTACGCATATTTCATGTTTGGCGTGAATTCAAGCCATCTGTAGGTATTTAACATTTTTGTCTTTATGTAATCGATAATTTTGCCATTCATCTTCGTATAAATATGATGGAAATAATAAAATCGTATGAATGTTTGTTATCCAGGACCGTAATTTACGAAATTATTATACTTATAGTTTTTAATAGAATGTAGGTAGGTAGTTTGGATAAAAAAAAAATGGTAATATGAAATAATATTAATATAATTAATAAAAGACAAAATTTTTAAATAACCTAAGTACCAGCCTCTTCTAATAATTTTTAGCTTTCTTGGGGGAAATAACTACACGTGCAGAGGTTATTTATTATTAAATAATAAATGTATTATTATTAAACATTTTGTTAATATAATATATAATAATAGTACATTAAAAATATAAAGAAAATGAGGAATTAATTATTTATGTATTTGGCACTATGGACAACTTTACATTTTTTTTACTGGCTTGAAGTTTCCTCGTTTTCTTTGCCGCTTCTAATTTGGACCGGTTCTTACAATATTTGAACATTTGAGTTGTAATTAATAAATCTTTAGGTTAGGTTAGGTTAGGTTAGGTTAGGTTAGGTTAGGTTAGGTTAGGTTAGGTTAGGTTAGGTTAGGTTAGGTTAGGTTAGGTTAGGTTAGGTTAGGTTAGGTTAGGTTAGGTTAGGTTAGGTTAGGTTAGGTTAGGTTAGGTTAGGTTAGGTTAGGTTAGGTTAGGTTAGGTTAGGTTAGGTTAGGTTAGGTTAGGTTAGGTTAGGTTAGGTTAGGTTAGGTTAGGTTAGGTTAGGTTAGGTTAGGTTAGGTTAGGTTGGGTTGGGTTGGGTTGGGTTGGGTTAGGTTAGGTTAGGTTAGGTTAGGTTAGGTTAGGTTAGGTTAGGTTAGGTTAGGTTAGGTTAGGTTAGGTTAGGTTAGGTTAGGTTAGGTTAGGTTAGGTTAGGTTAGGTTAGGTTAGGTTAGGTTAGGTTAGGTTAGGTTAGGTTAGGTTAGGTTAGGTTAGGTTAGGTTAGGTTAGGTTAGGTTAGGTTAGGTTAGGTTAGGTTAGGTTAGGTTAGGTTAGGTTAGGTTAGGTTAGGTTAGGTTAGGTTAGGTTAAGTTAGGTTAGGTTAGGTTAGGTTAGGTTAGGTTAGGTTAGGTTAGGTTAGGTTAGGTTAGGTTAGGTTAGGTTAGGTTAGGTTAGGTTAGGTTAGGTTAGGTTTAACATATAGGGGAGACCGGGGTTGGTTGTGACAGGGGTAAGTTGTTACAGAGGCGAATTCTGTCATAGTAGTAATGGCAACAGCGTACGGTCAGTGGTTGAATAAACAGCGTCTCGCTCTCTTCACTTCAGTATAGTTTTGTTTACCGTGGCTGCACGTCACCGTCTGCTGTGTGTAATAGTGTGTTTCTAGCGGTGTAAAGTAAATATTGTAGCCTTCAATCAAAGATGTATACACGAGGTGTCTTACGCCTATTTGTTACTATTCCTATGCGAAAATAATCATCAAGGTATGTGCATTCTTCTGTTCTTGCGTATTTTATTAATTTTAATCTTCTCGTGGCAACAAACAGAAAAAATACAAACATGTCGTCTGGGGGTTGGTTGTGACATTCGACATGGGGTAATTTGTGACTGTCACAACTTGCCCCGTATCAAACTGCCGCCGATTAAAATATTTTATTATTAACTAAAAACATATAGGTACCTACTTACTTTTATAAAAATAATATTTAATAATATGTTTATTGTGAAATTCTTTCTCCTTGAGTTTAAAAGTTTATTTTATTTAGTTGAATGTAAACCTTGTCTAAAGCCATATTTTTTTCAGATAACCATGCACCTGTTCAAGTAGGATACAAACGAAATAGGCAGGTTCTTCCAGATTGCATGGAAAACGATTTAGCTGAATACCTTATCCAACAATCTAAGTTGTATTTTGGGCTATCGACGAAAGAAGTACGGCGATTAGCATATGAGTTCTCAGTTAAAAACAAAATAGAGGTTCGTCAAAATTGGATTCAAAACCAAATGGCTTCTTCGGATTGGCTCACTGCATTTCTGAAACGTCATACAGCTTTGTCTCTGAGGACTCCTGAGGCAACAAGTCTTAGCAGAGCCACAAGTTTTAACAAAAACAATGTTAATGCTTTTTTCTCGCTACTTGAAGAAGTTTTGGATCGTTATAAATTTGAAGCCCAAGACATTTATAACATTGATGAGATGGGCATAACTACCGTCCAGAAACCCGATCGAATAATAGCTAGAAAGGGTGTGAAACAAGTTGGTTATGTCACATCTGCGGAGAGAGGTACATTAGTATTTAATTTTTGTTTCGCCATCAGCGCTAGCGGAAATTCAGTTCGCCCCATATTTATTTTCCCTCGGAAGAATTACAGAGAACATTTTGTGAACAATGGCCCACCAGGTTGTATTGGAGCTGCAAATCCATCGGGGTGGATGACCGAAAATGAATTTGATATATTTCTGAAGCATTTTGCCAAGCATACACGTTCATCAAAAGAGAAACCAGTCTTACTGATTCTCGATAATCACGAGTCGCATCTGTCGTTAAACGGTATAAGTTTTTGCAAAGAAAATGGTGTGGTCGTGATTACTTTGCCCCCTCACTGCTCGCACAAAATACAGCCGTTAGATCGGTCTGTGTATGGCCCGCTGAAAAAATACATCAACAGCACCATTGATTCTTGGATGAGAAATCATGCAGGAAAAACAATGACTATATATGATATCCCAAATATTGCAAGAGAAGCGTTACCTCTAGCTGCAACTCCGACCAATATTCAAGCGGGTTTCAGGGTTAGTGGAATTTTTCCTTTTAATAAACATATATTTGGTGAAGATGAGTTTTTGCCAGCAGTTGTTACAGATAGGCCAAATCCAGAAAATATGACAGAGCCAGTTATAACCGAATCAAAAACCATCCCAGACCAAGATGGAATACCTTAAGCTGAAGCTCAAGATATTGTCCTAAATGATAAAGAAAATGAACCCAAACAAGCTGATGGAGCTGAAGCTGATAGAACTCAAAGAACATTACCTCCCTCTGATAAACATAAGCAATCAACTCCCAGACAATCGCCTATAATTATGAATTCACCTCCAAAACTGAGTACTTTAGATCAGATTCTGTCGGATAAAACGAATTTACCTGGACCATCAAATGTTGGCAAAACATATTTTTCGCCACAAGATTTACGTTCTGATCCAAAAGCAGAGAAACGAGTGGGAACTAGAAAAGGGCTCAAACGTGGTCGAACGGCAATTTGGACTAACACACCCAACAAAGAACAATTGGAGGAGGAATACAGAAAAAAACAAGAAAAGGAATTGAAGAAAAAGGCAAGAGAGTCAGGTACTAAAAGAATTATTGGCAAGACCAAAGCAACAACTAAGCGCAAGTCATTGAAACAGGCTGCCCACAGGATTTCACCATGTAGTTCTGAGGATGAAGCAGACACTTATTGTCTAGTATGTGGAGAACCGTACTTCAATTCACGTTCAAGAGAAATATGGATCCAATGTACTAGGTGCCGGTACTGGGCTCACGAAGCATGCACTGACAACAATCCGTTTTTTGTATGTCAGAATTGCGATTCTGATGATGATTTGTGAACTTGTGTAGCATGTCATAATTAACCAAAGCAGTGTCACAAGCAACCCCAAGTTGGGGTTAGTTGTGACAGTTGAATCTACTTACATTATTCATTAATAGCGTTGTTTATATTACTCTTAAGTTTAATGTTTTTGTGTTTTTATGTTTGAGAAACATCATAAAATAAATGGTAATTAAAGAAAAACATGTAACTTAATTTACAAAAAGTAGAAAAAATAATTAACAAAAACTGGCACAACCAACCCCGGTCTCCCCTACTGTCTGTGTTCCACGCAGTTACTATTACAATTACACCATTCTGCTAAAAATGTTATTATTTTTCAGTTATAATTTTTCGCAAATTATAAAAAACTTTTTTGGTACAATATTTTTCTTTGTTTTGCGTGACAGTTTGTAGCGATATTCTAGCACATTGGCCCAATAGTGATAATGGACATTTAAGCCCGGATTGCTCGTTTAGATTGTAAGTTTTGTAAAAAATTAGTAGCTGGTTTTCATCATTCAAAACATTTTCTTTTTCTTCGAAATAATTTTGACACTCCTCGCATTTAAATTTTAAAATATCCGGCAAAGTACATAGTGGAACATTCCTCTAATGTTAGAGGAATCGTCTTCTCTAATGAAATGCCGATTTCAGAACTCTTATTGTATTCTTCATTATCTGTATCTTCATCATTCTGAGGCTCTATTAAAAATTTTTAAAGCATTACCATACCCCAGGAGATTTTGGTCTTCGTTCTTATTCGTTCCCGAATTTGCTTTAAGTGGAGGCCTCGTGAAATTATGAACGATATTTAGCTTAAAAGCTGCTTTGAGACCCCTAACAGTAGGATTTCGATTAAAACTCCCTTTCTGTCTATAGAAAGAAAATTGGTTTTCTAATGGATCCTGAATTAGTCTTCCTGTTAATACATATTTAAGTTGTGTGCGTAATAATATAGGAATAAAACTCTTTAACGGCATTTATAGTAAGAAGAAAACCATCGAATAAATCCGGTCTCGTTAATTTACCTTTGGCCGTTTGTTAAGCTATATTCATTAAAAGTTTGTATCCTTATGTAACAGCATTAAAATCACCTATTTATTCTCAATATAATACGATCGGTTACAAGGTTTCGAACTATATGCAGAAGAACTATTTAAACCATCAAATAGGTTGTTCATTGTTTCAATAAAATAGGCTGTAGTTTAAGCTGTTATGGAAACTAATTCTCCAGTTCTTGTTGCCGTTTTAATGGTTGTAACTACAGAATGGCTAAATAACTGAGTAGCGAGCTTCACGCTAATTTTTTCAAATGCATTTGGGAAAAGGTTTTTTAAAGTAATTTTTAATAAAGTTCTTCTAGATTTCCTACGTTGGTCCAGTTCATAAACCTATTTTACATCAGCATATCTGATAAATTTGCCATTTAAGATAAAATAACCTTGTAAAGACTTATTTTGAACGCATTTTACTAGGTCAGGCACATGAAAAATGCAAAGTAATTGTTTTCTCCTATGGCAAATTTAGGGTTATCTACAGTAATATTCAAAGATCTATAGACTTTTTGGTTAACTGTAGATAAATTACATACTTTGAACCTTTAATAATAATAGTTTCGAGGGATTAAGCATCGACCCGGTTTTGGGTTAGAAAAAAAGCTACTGGAATTTTTCATTGGAAAATTACACTAAAGCTTGTCCTGCAAAAATTGACTTTCTTTCGTTGTTCTCGAAGTATTTAAACCCTTCAATGACATCTCATTTTTTATTATATTCGATGGTTTTTTTAATTGCCATCTCATTGAACGACAGAATACATTTTTTGTCCTCATTTGTTATTGTCTCTGATTTAATTCAAATATTTTTAAATATCCGATGTCAGGGTTCATAAAATATCACGTAACTTCGTTTGTTTGTTCTTTTATATTATTTAGTTATTTTAAAAGCAGAAATTCATAACCTTGCAAGAATTTAAGATTTTAACTGGGAAAAATTCGCATTCCTCATCCCAGTCTGTTTATAAGATCGTTGAAGTGAAAAAGAGAAAACTTGTAATATATATTTATGTTATTATAAAAAAGAACATTATATTAAGCCGATTGATACTACATCACGGCGACATATTGTGGTGATCGAAAACAGCGTGCGAAAATAAATTTTAGTCAGCTCATGGCCAATCATCCATTTTCTACACCACAATACGTCATAGGCGAACTCGTACCATGTAATATATCTCAAAGTTGACAACAACAAAATATGATTACTACATTTAACGGCAGCAATATTAAATCCCGATCAATCAAACCCGGAGAGTAACAAAATACAACGGTTCTGTTTACTCAGTTAGTTTTTTAAATATTAATTATATAAGATTATTTTGAGTTTCAACCAGTACAGACCGAAATAATTTTGAATTTCATTCTCTTGAACTTATAGCATAAGTTACGAATAAACACAGTCATAAGTATTGTAAAAATTGCAAAATATTATTATACGTTAAATAATGTAATTTAATATGTTTTATATATTTGTATATAATAAAAAATTAAGTCATCTTCTTTTTTTATTTATTTCAAGTTGAAGAGAAGACATCTTTCTGCAAAAAATTATCACATCATTACAACAGCAGACAGCAACAAAATCAAGAAAACTTTGTAAGGAAAACTAAGTATTTTCTCCACGTTTCTTTCACAGATAAGTCAGAGAACATGTAAATTAATATATTATGAAACATTTGTTTTAACAAAATAACATAAATAATGTATTTATACATTATTTAAAAGACTGATTTATATATTTTATTATTTTAGTAGCTTAGTTGATAGTCTTGGGACAATGAATTATTTTAAAAAATATGCACGCATTATATATAAATATAATGCTTTAACCTAACTTTTGCTAATCAAACACTTTCTAAATATACTAAAATATTTATTTATTTATTTATTTATTTATTTACGGGCAAGCCCATTTCAATTACAAATTACAATTATAAAAATTATTGATAATTCTATATTAAAAAGAAAATTATCTCATGTAATAAATATTCCCACTTTGCACCATCGAGCAATACTACATTTTAGATCTATCCATAGATATATAACCAAGGCAGATAGGAATATTTACAAAATTTTTGAAGAATGAACGTTGGTGTCCGCGGTAGAAACCCATTAATCTGATTGAACATTGATGCCAAGTTTACGTGCTTGTAACCATAGATATATATAACCAAGACAGATCACACAATTTCTGAAGTCAACGCGGATGATCCTCGACAAAAATGCAATATTTGGATAAAATTAACATATTGATGCCAACTTTGCGATGTTTTTAACTGTAGTAATGTTATTGCGTTTGCTTGCAATACTGTTAGGTCTTTAAATTGTTCAAAAAAAAAATAACGTCTGACAACAGCGGAACTAGAGTAGAGCGTAATTGTATTAGGGTCGTATATTGTTTCATTCATAAAATTCCTTCGATACAGTTCTAGTCCAGGAGCCAGTGAATTTTTTTTATACTTGTTTTCCCGGTCCGTGTATATTTAAATAATCTATTCCCAGTGAACTGTATATTTAAAATGGAACGCCAATCTATTAACAAAAGTAAGCCAGATTGAATTCGCGCATTACGTCACATCGATACAGGTGTGTATTTGTTATGTTAAATTACTATTTTTGAAACTCAACAAGAAGAAAATCCAACTAACTCTTCCGTTGTGTATATATATAAAATAAATTAACTGTAGTTTTATTAGTAAAGTATTAAAACTAAAATTTTCCATAAAAACGACCCCATCTCAAGCAACTTATTTTCACTGATTTAAGTTATCGAGTCAGGTTTTATTTTTGTTTTAATAAATTAAAAGTATTCTTTATCGTTAATAACAATTTAAAAAATGAGAAATACGTTTTTTACATTTTTAATGTAATTCACAGAAAATAGCTAGGTACCCCCCTTTAAGGGGCTGTATCTTAACAAGGGATGCTCCAATGAAGTTTCTTTGTATGAAAGATCCTATCTTTTTTTCGATGAGGAATTACCCCCTTAAATGTTTTACACTTATTTAGTTACACCCTGTATAGTTTTCGGTTCTGGGTGCCCCAAAAGAGGACACTTAGCCGATAATTTGACTCAGATAGCTAAAACCCAACAGTCACACCCCAAACCAGGACGTATTGCTATCCTTTAAAGTAGAAAATAACTAAAAATAACTTACCTGAAAAATGAAGGCGTCTAACTTTACACCAAAAAAAACATACTTTTTCCCATTGTTGCAAGCACCCGATGACGATTAGGTAGATGTCAACTAGAAGCATGTACTTAATGGTTATAAAGCTTATTTTAACACAAAAAGAATAAAGCACTAGTCGAAAAGCAGCAATCAAATATAAATAGAACACAATATTAAAATTCAAATTAAAAACTATAACTATAAAAGACAAATACTCTAAAAGCGCAAAAGATCAGAACCAAATAAAATGAATAACCATAATAACCTAAAAATAACACTAAAATTGCAAAAACTATTACTGTAAAATCATGAGATTACATCAATAATGCATATGCGTCGAAGTATCGCAAATGTCAAAAGTACAGTGTTTCCATGAAAATTTAGCTATGTTTTTAGCAGTATTATAGGACCATTTCTACCACGCGCATCCAACAATATTGGCGTTCCACAGTTCACTGTATTTTGCTCACACCTCTAGTATAAATGATTTTACATAACAAAACTAACAATAATTATAATTAATGGTAATGTTAATAAGTGTTTCGTGAATTCTAAATGAAACAATTATTATATAAAAGTGTAAAAGGAAATGTAATTTATTTTCTTCTGTAATATCTTCAATTATTATGTTTTATTTCTATAAATAAACCAACTGATTAGGTGAAACATTGTGATATATGATTTTATTTATGTGTCCTATGCGTACACTTTAATATACAAAACACCTGGAACATTCTTTAAATAATTGTGGTCGTAGAAATAATTGTGTTCATAACTCGTTTGAAAGTGTATTTTATGCACTTGCCAAATATATTATCCATACTCACAGATTAATCAGACTACTTTTTTACTTAACTTCAGTATATCTCTTACTACTAGAACTATTTCTATCACTGAAAAAAACGATCCGTGTTTTCGTATGTTCTGATGCATTTTCAATTTCAAGCCATCGGCCCCTCCCTCTAAATATATATAAATTTTGCTTAAAATTGCTAAACCTACAATTCTCTATCCGTGTTTGCTGACTGGGAAAATAAATACCGAAAATCGTCACTGTCTACTGGACTATAGAATAGATGATGATGATGAGGACTTCAAAACAAATACACTTTTATGAATGGCTAGTTGGGGATGTGGATCTATCCTATGTGTACTCCTTATTCCATATCTATCCAGTTTTCAATAGTAAGTAGACGAGGAAGACAATATCGCCTATCTCTCGGTATGAACACGGAACGTCTTGAGAAATGATATTGTAGTCATTTACTTTGCTGATTTAATAATTATGACTTTATATTACGTCCAATTTTAAAAATTATTTTTTGGTCTTGTTAAGAAATTATTTACTACAACTTAATAGTACTTAATCGTTTAAAGAATAACGCATGTTTGATAATGTTAATTCTCTATTAAAAGTTGCCCTTTTTTAAAAAAAATAATAAACTTTATAAGTTTTTTTTGACGAAACTGGCCATTTTTTTTAAAAACTATGCTAACCCGGGGCTAGTGCTACTTATTCTCTTTGCACGTAAAAAATTATGGTATTATCTATAAAATTGTGTCTTCTAGGATTAAACCAAAATGCCTATTTATACAAATTTCTTGCTATTGTCAGTTTTCTTTACTTTGACATTTTTTGAAAACAATACAAAGTGGAATAAAAGTTTATTCTGCCATCTATTTTAAACTAGCAAAAGCTCTAGCCGTCTCTAGCTTAAAGAGATTCAATTAGACTGGCCACCTGGTGGTGTATCCTTTTGGTATCAAACAAATAAATGCATTGGGCTGATCTACTAGGACTACTAATACAATGTTACTACTGTCCAATAAATATTTTTGGTATCTCTAGCTGTAAGGGATCATTTAAAAATAATTCTCAAAATATGGTTATCGTTACGATGAAATAAAAATAATATTATACCAGTAATAATTATTTGATGATGGTCAGGCGCACATTATGTCTAATCTTAAACAAATATTTGTTTACTGTATAAGTAAGAGTTCTCTATTAGGTTTGTAGCATCTTGTTTCGTCTCACCTTTCCTGCTTGAATTTCACAAGGTATTGTTGAGGGTTTCCACACAAATTTAATCGCGCACATGAGTCTGATATTTAAAAAAAAACATAAGAAACCATAAGAAATGTATTAATTATTAATTAATTAATTAATTAAATTATGTTTGAGTTTGCAAACGGGTTATAATAAACACAAATACAAAAAATAAAATATATTTAATTCATTTTTATAGTTTCTAGCAATCATTTATTTTTTATTACAAACAGCGCCATTTATTATAGTGATGTTGAACAAAATTAAATTATTGATAGTTTCATATAATTCTAGAGTAGCTTTGTAAATAACAATTTTATGAAAACTAAACAACAGAAGTAATAAATATTTTATTTTCCTTGTACGAGGGTATATCATATATAAACGGTACTGTTTGGACTAAAACTTCCTGAACTGTTATTGATCTGGAAAGAATTGATGGACAGTTAGCCTTTATTTCTGGGAAGGGGAGGAAACCGATCAAAATAAAATTTGCTCGCGTCTCTTTAGTATGCAAAGAAACCATGAGCGAGAAAGAAGTGCATGTCTTCGTGGAGCAACGGATTATATGTTTTTGGCGAAGGAGAGCGTAAAACCAACCAAAATTTTGCGACGATTGCAGGCACAGTTTGGGAAGAATCCGTGGGTTTGCATGGCACCAAGAATTTTCTGGAGGGCCTGAAAAGATTCACCCTTGAAAGCAAAGACGCGATTGTCAGCCGGAAAGGTAATGGCAACAGTGGTTTTTGATCGGCTAGATGTTTTTCACGTTGACTTTCTACATGATAAACGCACGATTATTGCGCAATGTTGCTGAGTTACTGAAAGCCACAAAATTATCATTTCTAAGAAAAAGGAAAAAGCAATCGGTCGGAAATCTCATTCTTTTACATGACAACGCCATACCTCATGTGGCTATTGTCAAGAGGGAAAAATTGGAAACATTTGAATGGGAAATTCTGGAACATCCTCCCTAAAGTCTAGACCTTTCCTCTTGTGACTTACATCCTTTTGGACCCCTCAAAGAACCACTTGGAGGCCAGCGTTTCGGCGACAACGAAGCGGTGGAAGCATTTGTGTTCCAATGGCTACAGGAATGTCCGAAGAGTTTTAATGATCCTGGAATAAAGAAGCTACCAATCCGATGGAAAAAAGTATTTCTAGGGGGGGGGGGGAATGTATGTAAAAAAATAATGTATGTTTGAAAACCTATTTAAATAAAGCTAAAAATTTTTACAAAAGAAATCCCGTTTATATTTGATACACCCTCGTATATATACCATCACGGTAATCGTACAACTTTTGTTTCATTTTAACAACCCCGTATTTAATAAAAAAAAAGTAACACCCAAATCTGTTGACCCTCACTGCACGATTACGGTTTTATAGAATATTAAATTTCAACATACGAATCAATGTCGAAAATGTAAATTATTACGTAGCTATACACATTTTTCATTCTTTTTTCCCGGTTTTGATCAAATAATTTGTACAAAATCATCACGGAATTTGATATTGATTATTAATCAAGGTCGGTAAAATAATAATCATGGAGTGTCGTGTTTAAATTCGAACAGGTTTGGTATGTTTATTGCAGTAAAAAACGAAATAATTTCGTAAATTTGATATTGGGTTTTATTGTAGGTATAATAAAATTAATGTAAATGTAAAATAATCAAAATATTTTCATATAACATTGAACTGCAAAGTAGGTTCAAGTTTATATTAGTTTTTAGATGTCGCAGGGTGTAATAAAAAGATGAACAGTAACTTGCTTACAAAAAAAATGAATAGTAATAAAGTTACATGGTGATAAAGGAGAAATTTTATAAGATATTCTGTGCTTTTAAAATTAAAATGGATCAACATATTTTTATGAAAATATACATGAAATGTTAGTATACAGTGACCAATAAAATAGATTTTTAGAAGTATTCTACACCCTTTTAGACAATAGACAATGAAATTCAAGTTAAAATAGTACGTCACTGTAATCCTAAAACTTTTTTACCAAATTATTAAATAGTTTTTTTTTTGTTTTAAACGCACCCTTAACTAACTTAAAAACTTTAAATAAAATAAAGTTAAAACACATCTGTGATACTAATAACCTTCTTTATCAAAGTAAAATATTAATATTGTCGTACTTTCTAAATTAAGAAGTCCGACGTTTTCGTTAATTAACTTCTGTTAATTAAAAACAGTCAGTCCTTCGATTTTAATTAGGTTAAAATATTTGATAAAACACATAATATCTATTTATGGATCGGAGTGACATCAAAAGCGGTATTAAGTACATTACGACAACGTTTTATTAATTATTTTACATTTTACTGTCGTTTTCCGCCTTAAATATTTGACAGTGTTATATTGTATGAATTTTTTATTATATTACCATTTTTAAAACCCAAAACAAGGAGCTTTTACTATATTCCTTGTCATTCTTGAAATTGGGTTTCTGTTAGTTCTGGTAATTAAATTATTCACGATGAACTTTAATAATGGATAGGTAAGGTACACTAAGAAAACAATTTGTTGGGTATTAATGAAAATTTATTAACATTATACAAGATGATTGGAAATTATGAGCAAGTATATCAGAGGGGGATTTTACGGCAAAAAAAATATTTAAACATGAAAAATATATGGATAAGGTCGAAATTTCAGTGTATTTTACGTGATCAAAGCAAAGGTTTACAAATATTTCCAGAATATTTTGTCCTGCTAATTATTAAATACAATTAAAAAAATAAAATAGTGATAGTCACAGATGCAGTTCAAAAACTTTACAGCATTCTACATATTTTTTTGAAAATTCCACACCTGTAATTTTGAACCAATCAAAATACGTGTTTTTGACAGATCACAATGGCAACGGAGGTATTTTAGTGGAAATTTTTTTCTTGTGGGGTACCCAACAGCGAATTATACTGGAAATTTTTTGACGTTTACAATAACAGACCATTTTTGACAGACTGGTTTTTATTTGTTCAGATAATAGGTTTAGTTTTGATACATTTTAGTTACAATGCTAAGGTGTTTTCTATATTCTTAGGCCACTTCTTTTCTTCTTAATGGCGAAAATGCAGGACTTTGGATGTTTTGAATTATGTGTCTATGTCTAATAAAATATATATAATATTTAGACACTAATTTATTCACCTTTTTCCCATTCAGCACTTTGAATTTTGCGTAGTTTAGGTGCAAATATTCGTGGACAATTCGGAACAAATTTTCGTTTTTCAAGTTGGATCCACAATCCTCTATTAATCCGAGTAAGTAAGTCATGGTGCAATGATTGATCAATACATCAGACAATTTCACGCATATTTTGCATAGCGTATGATTTTCAAATCGATTCATTTTTAAACAAATAGGTAATTTTGTTGGTTTTACTTGCTGTGCAATATTCTTTATCGCAACAAAACGCCAGTTATTTAATGTTTTGAACTGTCAAAATACAATGATCACAGCCTCCTACGATTGATGCTTGCTGACGCTGGTTATGAATTTCATACCATTTTAAAGCGCTCATAACGCATGTTAATAAAAACGCAGAAAAACAATTTTCTACCACTTGTAGTTATTCAAAACTTACGTAAAATTAAAGAATATACTATTTTCTATTTTCAAATGATATTCCCATGCAACTGCAATGAGTAGAAATAAGCAATTTGAAGGCCTAAATAATTGCAGCGAAACATTTTTTTACGTCGGGCCGCTTGACAACTTCAAAACTGAAATTATATTCGAGGTTAGGGTCTCACTTAGTTACCATGACAACTCAACAATCAAGGCGACAACACCTTTTATGTTTCACTGGTGACTTGGAGAAAATAATTTGCATTGTTGAGAAACGAAAAATAAATTTTAAAAATATTTAATTTTCAACCATAATTCGGCGTGGAATTTTCTTACCGAATACCACGCGAGGTCAAATTAATATCAGGAAATTTTTTGACCTCTAGTGGTATTACTAGTGAATATTCTTGCCAAATGTTAACTATCAATGTTGCGAACTTTTCAAACTGTACACAAATTACGATTTCATGTAAAATTTAAAATTTTGCTGCGTCCATATTGAATTTTAGTTAAGGTCCTAAATTATAGGTGTCCGATGGAGCAAAAGTATTGAAAGTTTCGACGCTGTGTTGCCATATCTTAAAATTATATTGTATTTAAAGGAAAATATATTATCATGCATATTTACAATTTACACAAATATAAATTATATATACAGGGAGACTTTTTTTTTACCATTTTATTAATAAGATGAATTTTTAATATTATATGCTATATTAAATAAAATTTAATATAAATGCTTTTATATGAGTGAAATCAAAAAGCAGTCAAGAGTAAAGTGTCATTATTTACACTTTGCTAATTTAATACACTCATATGAAGTCACAAAATATTTATTTAAAACGCGCATGAAAATATGTGTAAAAAATATTGGTTCAGGATGTAATTTTTTTAATGTATGCTGAGTTTTTCTGTAAATAAAATGTGAATTCGACAAAAATCAATATCGGTTAGTTATGCATTCAATATGTGCCCAGCAACATATATGTATCATTTACATATACTAGTTCCTTGTTACATAACAACGTAACTTACATGTTACATAATAACTCACGTGATTACTGTGAAAAATTACCTAATTTTGTTATATAGCGGGTTCTTCATAGATGATGTAATGGGTTAAGTACATGTAAGAAACAATGTCATCGGGAGACATGTCACATTTATAATACCATTGTAACATTCAATATGCTTCATTATTACCGCACATATTCATTACTTTTTTATAGAACATAAAAAATAAAAATATTACCTATACATAATTACCATGTTTTTAAAACGTTCTTGAGAGATCATTCCAGTAACGTTTCTTTAGAAACATTGATGGACGTACCATTTATGTGTGAAACATAGGACTTTAATATTATTAAGTAGACACTGTATGACAAATACCGAAAAATATCAAAAATATGTTTTACAATACAGAAGAATGTTATAAAAAAAAGTTATTTCGAAATAAAAGTTATATACAAATAAATATGCAATTACAATAATTTAGCATTAAAATTTAGGTTTGGTGAATATTTAATGTATAACTACAATTAATTTATAATTTAAAACGTAAATAATCACCTAACCGGAATTTTCATGCCTAATAACTGTAACTGCATATTTGAATATAACTTTTAATTCAAAATAAAATAAAGGTACTTTACTCTTTTGACAAACCTCGTATACGGCTTAAAAAAATTGATATATGATGGTTGTAGTTTAAGTTTTGGACCATGCAAAACTTTTAATCAAAATTACATTTTTTCAAAAAACCAATAATAAACAAGTTTTCCATATGGTTCCAACTTAAGTGGACAAATAGTTACAAAATGTCGAAAATATTGGGGGAATAAATAAAAGTAATTTAAACGTACTGTTAGATATATCAATAATTTTATTGCATAAATTCATAACCAAAACTAAAAATGTATAATTTATAATAACCGCGGATAAATAAGAGAGTAATATGGGTAGAAAGAGTGCACTTTCATACTTCATTGTAGTTGACGCATAAATCAGCATGCGAACAATTGTTGGAAAAGTACGTGTTGTTGTTTAAATGTTGTAATCCAAGAAATTTTTCAAGATGGACTGTGAAGCTTCATGTATTATTTCTTATTCAAGTATTAACAATTTATTTATTTGTTTCTTGCTTAATAATAACTGCAGCTTTTGGTGGACCTAATTTTATTCATTCTTTTTTGTATACGGCTAATTTCTGCGAGGGCTACAAAAAAAGTTCCACTCTCGTTTTTTATGTTATAGTTAGACCTTTATCTTTAAGAGCTTACAAAAATTTGCGTCCCCAAGTGTCCTCTGTCTGATACAAGTTATTTTGTTTAGAGGTAGTCACAACAACGTTGATCCGCATCTCCCCAAAATCACTAGAAATGAATTTTTTTCTGTTCTACAAAGCAATTAATTCTTTAAACTGTTGTAAGTGCATTGAAAAAGTAGAACGGTACATATTAATTAAATTTAATACATCAGAAATTCCCACGTGCTCGGAAAAACGTTTTAGATGTACTATAAAGATATTCTTGTTGAAACTTAACATAAAGTGGAAGATATGCAAAGGTACAACCCTCCGAGCAATTACCACTAGAGGGAGTCTTCCCCCCTTCCCCGCGCTAAATTTTGTTAGCAACATCTACTCCCCCCGAGGGGGAAAATACCTCTTCTGTAATTGGCTTATTTAATCAGCGTTGCCAAGTTTGACAGCGCCAGTTCTGACACTTTCTGACACATATCAATTTCTTATTTGTATTTTACGGAAAATATTATTATTTATAACATTGTAAGGGTTGTAAATGTATATTTAAGATTTATTATCTCTAATAATATGGTGAAAACATGCTATATGTGTAAAAGACCTGTTAAAAATGCTTCTTCAAGATAATATCATAAGTAAGTACAGACACAACCTAATTATCAGAGGCGGTGCATTAGGCAATCACCTTTAATTTGCAATTAAACTTTCTTATTTTCTTATCGAAAAATAAAAATTAAGAGCAAGTAAACTCCAGCTAAGTTCGTCTTCATCTGTCTCATAATGATTATAGTAAAGGTTAATTACTTATTATTATTATTATTTTAAGATCACATCTTTGTAAAGTTTATTGTTATTTTTTTTAGGTTTCCTTTTCTTGATATGAGAAAGAAATACATGGTTCCACCTAAATAACTTTTTATGCTAAATGAACATTTTTATTACAGACTTCAAGGGAGGAAAATATTAAAGAAAAATGCAATTTCAACGAAAGAAGTATAATAATCAATCCTGTCACTACTTCTACACTATATTCATCTGCTACTAAAATACTAAAACAGCAAGTAAGTAGAGAAACTTAAGTTTCTTTCAAAAATAATGTTTAAGGAAAAAGGCATAGCCATTTTTTTGTTGACACTTTTTTTAACTAATCTAAAAGACTAATTTTGTGTATTGTTTAAATTTTCATTTTTTGTACTTAATTTGTTTTAGGTTTAAACAAAATGAACTTCTAAGATATACATGGAATATCCCAAAAGAGCTAAGGAAGGTTTTAAAATTCTTAAGAAGACTATTCAGAGCCAAAAACATAAAATAGTCTTCCTGTCCAAAATATAAATAGGTATAAATATTTAGTTATTATGAGTGATTTTTTATTCTATAAATAGAACATAATTTCCTTTTAAATCACTACCTAACGAACTATATTATATAGTACAAAACTAAACAAGAATATCACATTATTCATGTTTTTTTTTTATTTCCTTAAAAAACGTCTCAAAAAATATGAATATTTGGAGTTTACATCGTTGTGCTAAATCAATACTAGAACAACTTAAATAATGTGGATTTTGACTATTTTGAGTTATGCAGATCATTATGATCTAAAAAAATGTTTGTCTGGTGCTATAGTCAGGTATAAAAACATTCATTTATTTAAACACAGTTGCAATATACATTTTATTTAGTTTTTAAGTTGAAACCTATTAGGACATCCTAAAATGACTTTTTTCGTTTGATGTGAGATATATTAAGATGTCTTACTGTTTTCTCTGATTATCTAAAAAGTTAGAACAATATACAAAGACTGTTATAACAAAAAAGAATTATACCTTTACTTAAACACACAATTAGTCAGTTCAATTGTACGATAATTTAAAGCCAAAATCCAGAAAACTTTAAAAATGTGTTTAAATGTGTTTTTACTATAACAAGGACATAATTATTAAAAAAACTTGGCACATTTACATTGACGATAGGTTTTTATAATATATATTATACAAATCACAACGAACTACACAAAATGAAATTATTAACAATTTAGCAATAAAAAAGTTAAGTACAATGATGACATTAAAAGTTGAGTTTCTCGAAATACTTTTTTTAAATTATCTCAGTACCTACCTAGTATTTTTCTATCACAATGATATTATATGAATGTGCATTGTGTGATATCTTATATTTTAGGAATAAAATGATATATTTTTTTGCAGGTTTCTGTTAACAACGATTCCAAGAACTTTTGAAAATATTATTAAAACGGCCTTTGCAAATATAATTCTCAATTAAGAGCTTTTGATCTAACATTAAATTTTTATTCTCCATAAGGTTACAGCTTCCTAAGAAGAAAGTTTAACAAGACTTACCAGACCCAAAATATCAAAATTTTACCAACCAATTGATGGTTCTACTGGTTTCCACAGGAAAATTCTCCTCGAAACTACTAAAAGAATAGTGGCAGAGGCAACCGAAGAAGGCAAAAAAGTCTATTGCAAAGCAAAAACTAGAAATTTGTTTAAGAATCTAATTATTGTTTGAAGTTTTACCATTAGTAATTTTTGATAACGATTTAAGATTATGAAGTTCTATTATGTATTTTACTCTTTGATAACCTATGTTTAAATTTTTATTAGGACCAAAATAAATTATAATTTTCATTTCAACTACAAAAACCCTCATAATATTAAAAAGGTGAAAAACGTTAGATTAGTTATGTTCAGGAATAAACTCTTTAAACATTTATCTACTTAAAATGTGTTACTTTTAAAAGGTATGTTATTAACTTTCTGTTTGTACTTGTGTTAATTTATTTTATTTTATTATCTGTTGTATTTTCAAATTGATTTTAATATTAATCTTATCTATTTATATATTTTTTATATTCACATATGTTTTTTTCATTGAAACAAACGTTTATTAGCTTATTAAATATTATAATGAATTCATGTTGTTTTATTATATGCTTGTATGAATGATTACTTTTATTTCCTTTTAAAAATGAATTTCGAAGATAAAGCCAAAACGGTGAGTGAGAATAAAAAATTAGACGAAAGTGACGATATTTACTGGAGCTTTCATCTACACGCTTCTTTTTCTAGCCATCTACACCTGAGCCAGCAAGATTCGTCTTCCCTCCATCCTTACATTCTCCAGATTTACAGAGAAAAGGCCGTCCTCTTTAACATATCCAGACCTTCTTTGACGGGGACTACACCACTACATTATCAGCTTTATTTGTTATCCCGAGCAATTTAAATGCATTCGTAATTGCTCATTCTCACCTCTTCTCTTGTAGATTTCGTACTCAGTTTTCTTATTTTTAGTTACGTTTGCACTGCTCTTTTATTTTCATAGCTTTAATTCTATAATGCTGTAACGCTACAATATGAATCCATTTTTGTGGTTTATACTATTTAATGTTATTCGTAAGTGACCAACCTATTATAATAATTAAAGATTATTGTATTATAGGCCTGAAGATATTCCTGTAAAGCCGAAACTAGTCGCTCCTGTATTTATTTATAATAAAATTGATTTTAAGGTTTTATTCTTCAATTGAAAAAATTAGACCTTTACAGTGATTTTGTTTCATTTCCTGCATTAGACACATATAAGACGGTATTCATTTTAAAAATAGTAAAATTAGCAAATTTTTTAGTTTTTTTTACAATTAAAACGTTTGTTTTTATTGATAAATGATACGCCACTGAACAAGAAGGATGTTTACCTTCCCCCTTGTGCCCGCTTCCTCACTTCCTCTACAGATGTTGCTAACACAACAATCGCCTATAAACTCGTTTTCACACTCCCTCTATTAGTAATTGCTCGGAGGTACAACCCGCAAGATTCACCAAAAAATATGCTTTATGGATAGATAGATAATAAATCCTAGATTAGACTCTAATATCTCTGCAACACCCACGGCAGAAGAAGTAAGAAATTATCAAAAAGGTGGAAGACCAAAAAATTTTTTCGATGAGCAATCTGTACGGTCGAAGTTAAGAAAAGTAGGACCTCTTGTGTTAAGCATGTCCAAAGAAACACTTTGCAAAGCTGCAGAAATGAGTCTGTTCAAAAGTGTAGAAAGAACTTCGGCGCAAGTTATAAAATTAGCTATAAGCTTGTCTCCGCACACAGAGAAAAAACCAAAGAAATTCATAATTCGTCATATTTTGATTCATGGCTATATACACTCCAGAAGAAGTATTAGCTTGTAAGGTTGTATCACTCACGGAAGACATCGAGATTGGAACCGGACAGAGACATAATGAATAGAATGCTACTGTCATCATATCCCCTGATTACAAATACAAAAAAAAAGCAAAATAAACCCTTTTTCAGAAGCTGTACTGAGTATGTTACTTTTTTAAGTTATAGTTTAGATGGTGTATAACGTGATATAAATCCAGATAGTGACTGATAATTCCGAATAAAAAATTACATTATTTGTATTTCAGTTAATCATTAAAATAATGACGTAAAGCGTTCTCAAAATGTATGTGCATTATTTTTACGTATTATATTAATGATTAAAACTTGACGCCTTCATTAGATAACCTGGCAGTTTATTCAACAACTTACATTGTTTTTTTCATTAAATCTAAGCAAAAAATTACTTTGAAAAATACAACTATTTTTGGCGTGCTAATTCCCGCTAATTGCCGTATGTGCGGCGTCTTCACACACGCGATATTTATATCAAGCCAACTCTGTAACCAGAATAATCCCGATGGTCGGGAAAATTCCAATTCTGACTCAACGGCACACTCTGTCCGTTCTACCCGTTTCTCGAGCCTCAGCGACATTCCCAGAATATTCCATTGCCTCTAGCATGAATCGGCTGCCCAGACGTGAAGACCGCGTGTTTAGACAGAGTCTTCCACGATGGCATTTATTTGTCGGTCTAGATTACTGTATTTTGTGGCTCTTTTATTTAACTATATTTTAATATTATATTTAAACGTTATGTAACTAAAAGTTAATCATTTTGTTAAATATATATAATATGTAAAAGATTATTGTATTTCAACCTTTTTAACGTTTGGTTAATAATGTAAACCAAATATCTACGTTATTTTAATATTAATTATTCTAGTTTATTTTAATATTTTTTTAAATGTTATTATGTAATTGTGGTTCAACCGAAAGTTGGATATTAAGATACATACACGTTTAATATTAACGTTTCTTTAAATTACATAAAACTCGTAATAAAAACGTTATTGTATCGAAACACTTTGATGTTTTGTTTATAATTTACCTAAAAATATTAATTATTCTACTTTATTGAAATCATATTTTTAAACATTTTCATTGATTATACTTAGAATATTAAGTTGGTTTATGTTTGTTATGTTGTAAATGGCCAAGATTTGAAAAATTTCTCATTTGTAAGAAGAGAAAGAAGATGGGTTATGTTGTAGTCATTTTATTTTAAGTAATATAATTTTATTTTAGAGACAACCATATATTCTAAATAATTGGAAGTTGTTGGATACATTTCTGAAATATCAGTATGTTATATTTCTGATAGGTTTCAAATTATTATTTATAAAATATATGAAATATTAAATTTACAGGATATTTATACATTTTAGGAATGTTTTAGAAATGTTTCTGAAGCGTTTCGTAATATTTATATATTATTTTATCATATTCATGATTTCCTTAAAATGGTCCGTATTCGAGAATTTTGACAAAAAGTGCAAAATTCGAATTTTAAAGAAAATTCTTCAAATAAAAGTTGCTTACAATGTAATTCTCTATAATTTTTGTTCCATACATTTCTCTAAAATAGACCGAATTCGGGAAATTTGAGGTAAAGTGCAAAATTCGAATTTTTCTCATTATTTTCACTTATAATACCACTAGTGACCAAATTATTTCCGGAAATATTTTAGAAATCGCGAATAATTTGAAAATGATCCCGATATCATGCGCTATATTTTTTATTCTACACATGATTTCTCTAAAATAAACCGTACTGGAAAAATCTTCAATTTTTTTACATCAACTAACTTTTCAATGCTCGATATCTGTTAAAATCAAAGCTTGTTCTGCGATGTCATTCATTTCTCTTAAATTTTCGATAATTCATTACTACCTGAATCAGATTGTAATCAGAATCAGGGTACATAAACTATGGTCAAATTTCATATCCCGTCGACGCCCGAGTTGCGAACTCACAGGTGCACAATTTTGGAGGGCGCCCGAGTTGCGACGAATTCAGGTAGTTTTATATTACGCCCGAGTTGCTAACGCACGAGTTGAGAAAGTACCCTATTTACAGTAGATTATGCGGGTTCAGTGCCACTAACAGATTCTTACGATAAGTATTTATCCCTGCGACCCTAATTAGACAGATAAATATTTAATTCCTCATAAACGAGAAAAACCTTGTGACCCAATTGGTAAATTTTCTATCCATAGATATCTACAAATACGCGGTGTTGACAAATCTTTTCCACCAGACCAACATAACTGAGAACATAAAATAAAAGTATGGTTGTGTATTTTATTTTTCTGGACGACTTTTGCGATATAATGGACAAAATATGGAGGTTAAAGAGTGTAGCTACATCTACGGAGGAAAGGATTAACTAACATTCAAATTTAAATCATGTTACCAAAAACCGAAAGTGATGTGGCATGTTTAAGGGAGCCAGATCTTTTTAAAAATTTGTTGTTTGATTTGAAAATTTGTATTCGTGCTTTATTTTAAATTAAAAACAACTTTCTTTTCTAAACATTGTGCATTGAATATTGAATAATGGTACTTACTCTACTGAAACATTTTTATGTTGTATTAATTTACTAACACCCTATACATTGGATTTAAGATTTTTATATGGTAATATTATTTTCTCGTAAAATTATAAATAATGATTTTCTCCTCTTGTGAACTCCATCCATGGGGTGTATATTAAACAATGTCGGCCATGGACGCCGAAAGGGGGTCAAAGGGTGCTGTTGCCCCCCTGAAATTTCCCAAAAGTTCACAAAAAAAAGGAATTGTAAAATAGCAACTTCTGTCAAACAATTATTGGGGCATAAGCTTAACTGGTAATAATAGATTGTAACGACTGTTCACAGCCAATTCTAGATAAGTCGGAAAAAATAGAAAAATGACTTTTATATAGGTATGATCAAACAGTTTTTAGTGCTCTTTCTGTTAATATACTCCGTTTTGTGAAATTATTGTATTGTTAACTAATAACTGGTATTCCGAAAAATTGATATATGAGTAAAGATTTTTTTTGAAACTATTAATCAATATACCGAAAATTTGATAGTTTTATATCATATTGTCCTAATTTCAGTACATTTATAGCAAAATAAAATTTAGAAAAAAAAATTAAACAATCCGTTTAATCGTTATAAGTAATATGTACTATAAACTAACGCAGGCAAACCATCAAAAGCATTTATTTGTAATTAAAAGTACAAAGAAAGACTTAAACGGCAATATCTTTATAACTAAATTTTATTACTCATCGGGTTTTCGCTCTGGACCTTCAGTATATTATTTAGAGTATCTAATTCCTTGAGACGATAAATTCGTCATCATTTGACAACCACGCCTAAGCTCATTATATTCCGTATCGTATCTTATTACACGATACCGGATAGCGTCTATAAATCCCTACATTTCTGTAATTTGGCTTAAAGAATTCACAATTTTGCATTCTTGTCTCCCACCCTGAAAAGAGTTCTGGCGGCGTCCACGGTGTCGACTTACTGTATTTTGAATCCTATTTTTTTTTTATTAGAGGTTTAGAATAAAATGGATTTAAATAGTATATTGCATCATAGAATATTTTAAAGGAGTAATTAAAAAAAAATAACAGGACAGGCCGATTTTTATTTCAAGGGAAACAACTTTCATACTTCATTTCCCCCTGGTCATTCTAACTAATACAATTTAAATAGGTAAAGAATGGTAACTTCAGCATGTTGATAAACTGTTGAGTAATGTATTATTTTTTAATACTTTTAGTAACGGTTACAGGAAATAGTCACTTAACTACCAAAGACTAAGGACCGTATTTATAAATCGGTAGTTAGGTTAGTCGTCCTTAAGAGCAATCCAGTCCCTTCTGACGTCACACCGCACGAATCTCACGACCTCCCCTTAAAGTATTTGGAACCTTGTTCGCTACATAAATTTGGCAATGTTGTGTGTCGTGCGCTGAAGAATAATCATATTGGGTAGGGTCCGATTACAATTCAAGTATAATTCGTTGGCTATCGCCGCCTACTGGGGGTTAGTGGCTTGTTAATAATACGAATGTAGGAATACTATTTTTAAACCAAACAACTTAAATATTTTTTATTTAGTGATAGTTGTAGATGATATACAGGGTGTCCCGAAATTAGACGGTCATATTTTAACAGCGTAATCTACATCCTAAAATAGTAGTAAAAGTTCATATAAACATAGGTCCGAAAACTTTTTTTTTCCGAGATACAGGGCGTTAAAGGTGAAGTCCTGATACCACACTTTTGTAAATATTTTCTAAACGTTTAAAGATAATTAGGTAAAATTTGTTACAAATACTTACCTTTTTACGCTTCATTTATTGGACTAAACTCCAGTTATTGATCATCTTCTTAGGTGGGTAAATTAGGGGGAGCTTAGGGTAAAATTTCCGTGTGTGTGTGTCTGTGTGTTTATATCCACCTTAACTCATGAACCGATACACGGAAAAACACTAAATTTTAAACTTAAGTTTTATTTCGGCCTGACGTAAAATGATTAGATTTTGGACAAAGTCGGAACATCTGGGGGGTACTATATGGGAGGCCGTTTTTATATTTTATTGAATATATCTGTTATTTATGTTTGGAGAAGAAAATTATTTAAAAAAAGTTACTTCTAATATTATTATCTATAATTTTTGCTTTATGTCAAAATTTCCTGAAATGGTCCATATTCGAGAAATTTGACAAAATGTACAAAATTCTGATTTTTATGAAAATTGTTGAACTAAAAGTTGTTTGCGATATAGATCTCTAGTTTTTGTTTATACATGCTTTTTCTAAAATGGACCCTAATGGAAAAATTGTAGGAAAATTGCTAAATTTAAATTTTTCAGTATTTTCGTTTCCAATGAATAACTATAGAAAAATGTTTCGAGGTAGATGTATGTGGAAAATGTATATATTTAGTTTATCCTCTAAACATTTATAGAGGTACTGCAATAAGTTGTACAAAATAACCAGAAAAAGCCTATAATAACTAGATAGGAAAGTCATGTGTTGGACACATCAGATTTTTTTACTATAAAATTTGGAAAACCAATATTTTCTGTATAATAAAGCTACATTTGTTGCATCTCGCTAGGACGCGCCATTTTCAAGAGAAAAGCATGTAACCTTATTCGAAAGTGTAAACAATAATTAGTAGGTCTGTAGAATTAGAAATTTAATTTTTTTTTAACTTTGAAAAACCGGTAACTAAAGAAATTTTAGAAAATATTTACAACACCCTGTATCTCGAAAACGAAACGTTTTCGGACCTATGTTTATATAAACTTTTACTCCTATTTTTAAAAGGAGGAGAGAAGTTCTTAATTCGTCGCAATATTTTTTTTAATTTTTTCTATGTATGTGCGATAATTCTTTAACACGGTGTCCGATTTTTTCATAGATTTTTTTGTTACAAAGGGGGTACTTCAGGGGTGGTTCCATATAAATTTGGTCAAAATCTAATAATTGGGCCCATGAGAAAATCCTCAAACTCTTCATTTTTTATGTATGTTTAGCGATAATGCTTTACCACCTTGTCCGATTTATATGATTCTTTTTTTGGTAGTAAGGGGGTACCTCAGGGGTGATCCTATATAAATTTGGTTAAGATGTGGTGACGGCATCTGCACGTTTTTGAATTCGGTTTCTTTAAATTTTTAATTTCTAATACTTGTAGGATGTAGATTACGCTGTTAAAATATGACCGTCTTATTTCGGGACACCCTGTATATTGGAAATTCGAAATAATAGTTATGACGTAGCGGTGTTTTTCTAATTGTAATCGGACCCTAGGTATATGGATACGGAAAGTGATGAATTGGAGATAGGTAAATTGTATTTATTGTATTAAAGGAACAACAAATATAAGTACAATTAAATAAGTATATTAATAATTTTTTAAAGTTTGTATTAAAAAAATTTTTTTTCACATAGATTATTAAATTAAAAAAATAACTATTAAAACACGAAATGTTAATTTTATCTCTTTTACAACACAAAATATACAATACTGTTGAATCAAAATGTTCTCTTGGCAGCAGATGGTTTTTGTGACGCGACAATTATGATGCTATGATGAATTAAAGCTAATTCTCTTTCAATCTTAAGGTGATCATACCCCTTATAATTTTCGGACAAGAATATCTCAAAATATTTAAATTTTGGCAAAATAAATTAGGCAATAATATCTATAATATGCATATATTTTAATGTTTTAATTCCTTCCAGTTTCCCAAAAAAACTAGAAGGGCTTTAATTTTGAAATATAATGAAAATAAATGCATTCCTCGACAGCACTATTCTTAATATAATCCCCAAATTTAATCCTCGACAGCACTATTCTTAATATAATCCCCAAATTTAGGCTCCTAATGTCTTGTTAATGATTTCTTAAAATTCGCCAAAATTAGTGGCTAAAACGCTTCGTTAAGTGCTATCTTCTGGTGTAAACTGGTGGAAATTATTGCAAGAAACGAATAATGACAGAGTGTACGATACGATAGTTACAAACGCGTTACACCCGAAGGCAGCACATAACGAGGCGTTTTAGACACTAATTTTGGCGAATTTTAAAAAATCATTACCAAGACATTAAGAGTTTAAATTTCGGGATTATATTAAGAATAGTGCTGTTGAAAAATGCATTTATTTTCATTATCATATTTGATTTTTTTTCCCGGAAACTGAAAGGAATTAAAACTTTAAATTATATATAGTTAATATTTCCTAATTTATTTTGCCAAAATTTTAATTTTTAAACAAAATTACTTTTTGAAATATCCTGGTCCGAAAATTATAAAGGCTGTTGCATTCACCTTTATATACCAACATACAGGGTGTTTCAAAATTCATGGGACAAATTACAGGAGGTGATTGCTCGTATAAAATTAAGATGGGTGTTTCTTATAACAAAATTTCCTCAGCCCACCCCTTTCCGAGATATCACCCTTAAGAGGTGGTGACTAAAATTGAGTTTTTATTTCTTTTTCTAAAATTTCAGTAAAGCTAAAAACTTGAAATTCTGTAATCGCAAAGGACTAACCGTGGGTATTTTTTCAATATTTCTGTTACATTATAGGGGGGTGAAATTAGCAACACTTACTTTATTTCATATCAAAACTTTTTTTCCAAATGAACTTTTATGAAATCCTTGTTTTATTTAATTTTTTTTTATTCTTGAATTTTTTTCCCATAACCAATACCTTCATAGAAAAAAAAAATGTTTTCCACTTAATTTATTAAAAAAAATGATAAATTAGGGTGTTAATTTTTTTTCTCTGAAGCTATTGGTTTTGGGAAAAAATTCAAGAATAAAAAAAATTAAATAAAACAAGGATTTCATAAAAGTTCATCTCGAAAAAAGTTTTGATATGAAATAAAGTAAGTGTTGCTAATTTCACCCCCTATAATGTAACAGAAATATTGAAAAAATACCCGTGGTTAGTCCTTTGCGATTACAGAATTTCAAGTTTCTAGCTCTACTGAAATTTTGGAAAAAAAAAATAAAAACTCAATTTTAGTCACCACCTTTTAAGGGTGATATCTCGAAAAGGGGTGGGCTGAGGAAATTTTGTTATAGGAAAGACCCATCTTAATTTCATACGAGCAATCAGTTCCTGAATTTTGTCGCATGTATTTAGAAACACCCTGTATATTACACATTTTTTTAAGCAGGCAAAATTCTTGACAATCTTTTTTCCCTAATTGGCACATGTCGTATTTTTCTAGGATTTACTAACTCTGGCAGCAAACAAATAAAATAGAAATTTGTCAGCTGTGCATTTTTGCTTTCCAGAATTTTTCATTTCATAAATTAACTAAAAACTAAATTAAACAAAAACCTAACAACGCCTCAACAACAAACTAAGACGATCACAATAATTTCGCACCTCTTCAAAAACAACTACCTATTTTTCGACAAAGGAATTAACAAATTTAACTAAACAGCAGCTACCCTTTTAACCGCGGGCTTCATAGACTAGCAGCGTTGCCATATTCACTGGTATCATTGTTTTAATAGAATTAGTATCGGAATGAAAACTATGTTAATCTTCGGTCCTGTTTAAAATTGGTAATCTTTTTGAAAAAAAGTTATTTAGAAAATAGTTAACATATTTGTTATAGAATGACGCTAAAGAGCCAAAAAATTAAATTTGTTAAAAAGTTGAAATTTTTGTTGTTTTTCTTTAAAAATATAAGTTTTTCGCGGTTTAGCGAAATTCTTGGTTCATTTTTACAACGATTGGCTTGAACCATTTTTTTTACAATTTTTTTTAACTGCCTCAAATGTAAAATTGATTTTTGGCGGAGGAGCGCCCGTCATGTTTGCTCTTAAACTAAAATTGAAGTTCGGCTATATCGCGGGAATTTATAGACGGGTAGCAACAAATTCGTAAATGTACTTAACAGTTACGGATTTGCTAACGTCCATCTCTAAATTCGAATGTAACACTATAACCACGTGGAATACTAGAGAAGTTATAACCAAACTTCGATGTTCATTCAAGGACTCACCTGCGGGCTATTTTTGTTTTCTCGAGTTTGAAAATAGGAGGGCTAGATCGGTTTATAAATACGGGCCTAAAAAGTCTCGTTTTTATGGAAGAGTGCAATAATTGCTGACCGACGCAAGCAAGCAGACAAGGCCATATATTGCAGTTTTTGACCATTTTATTTTATTTATAAAAAAACTGAAACTATCGTAATATGGAAAGAAGATCTCAAATTAAATGTTTATTTTATTAACTAAGATTTTTGATTTTTCATTACTACGAGTATACTTCTTAAAACTGGAGTAGATACTGATTTTCATACTAAACCTTTGATTTTTTATAACAATAATTCCGGTATTTATTTACAAAAAATACGCGTCATTACTACTGAGCAATGACAAAGCAATTTAAAATAGAGATACAAATTTAAAAACAATGAACACAATGAAATATCAGTTATAAATATTGAAAAGTCAATAATTTATGTAGAAGAAGTCACAACCTGCGTTAGTATTTATTTTTAATTATGGACGGATGAAGGGCGAGAAAGGAATGAAAAAGGTTTGAGGACAAAAAAGTCTTGGTAATAACAAATTATAGTCTCCAAAATAGCTGTTTCTGTATTAAGAGCAAAAACTGATACCCTGCCGCTTGAGACTAAAAGTTGCATGTTCTGCACGAATTTTTTTTCTACGATCACATTATTTTAAGAAATAGAAATAAAAATTACCTATCATGTATAATAGACTGGGCCAAAAAAATAACAATTTTTTTTTTTTGAAAGATATATCGAGAATATCATTCAGAATGATAAAAAAAATTTCGTGAAAATTTGAGCCCTTAATATTAATTTTAAGAGGTCTATCATCGCTATTTTTGAATTTTTTGTCATAATTTGATGTTTTACGTTAGAACTGTCAAAACATTAAAGTGAAAAAAATTCCTTTTCACTTATTCTGATATAAAATTAAATTCTCTACGAAAATGGTCTGATTGAAAATTTTCGTCAGACGAGCTGTTTCCAAGTAATTTCGTAACTAATAAATAACTTTTGAAGAATTAAATTGAGGCAAAAATATTAAGAAACCTTTTTTGTAGAACATTAGTTTTCCTTTAAGAATCCGACGTGGGCTTTTTTAAATATGCATTGATTCATTAGTTACGAAATTACTCGAAAACGGCTCGTCTGACAAAAATTTTAATAGGGCCTTTTTTGTAGAGAATTTAATTTTACATAAGAATAAGTAAAAAGGATTTTTTTTCACCTTAATGTTTTGACAGTTCTAACGTAAAACATCAAATTATGACTAAAAATCAAAATAGCGATGATAGACCTCTTAAAAGTAATATTAAGGGCTCAAATTTTTAGGAATTTTTTTTTTTCATCATTCTGAATGATATTCTCGATATATCTTTCAAGAAAAAAAAAATTGTTATTTTTTTGGCCCAGTCTAATGTATAATAATACAATATTGTGAAAATATGGTATAAATTAATTTTTATAAACTACATATATTCATTTACATGCTTTTCACCATCAGAAAGGACGCAGCAACAAATCTGTCAATTTTGTCATACTACAAGTAACAAACCTGTCACTTAATGTCAGTTTGTGAAATATGACAACTTTGCGGTTGGATTTTGAAGCGATGTAGACAATCCACTTGAGTTGTACAGTATACTTTTTCTACCATTCTTCTTATTAATAATAAAAGCACCCACTAATAAAAAATTTACAAATAAAAAGATATTTTAGGTTATTAAGACAAAATAAGTAATTTTTAAATAATTTATGACTTTTAATAATTTTTAAAATGCAAAAAGGCAAAAACGCTACTGCAGGACCACATATTCTTTTATTTTTGTTGCTTTAATACTCGTAATTAAATTGACTTCATATAGTTTTATTTAAACTAACAAATTATTTATAATCACAGACGAAATAAAAGCAGAAATGCTATTATTTGTCGATTCTATACAAGAATAACCCATTTTAATGTATGTTTAATCTCAATAACTAAAAATTATACTGATTATTTTTTTCGTATAACTTTTAACCAATTAGAACGTTCAATTTAGTTAAGTTACCTCGTATAATTTCGATAATACCTGATTATACATAGAGTAGCTCCACCAATCAAAAATATTTACAATAATTTCATTTCCGTAGTAACCACATCGACAACAATACACTAACTAACAGGACCGTCAAATTTTGACGTTTATCAATAATTAATAATTGTAATTTTCATTGTACCAATATGTATTTAAATTAATAAATTGTTGATATTTACTTAATTTACTCAAAAAATAATCGTATCAAATACAATACGTACTTCAAAATAAATACGGTTATACATCTCAAACTTCCTGCATAATTACAAATCGTGTCAGTTTGACAGTTTAAATAATCCGACCGCGACACTCTTTATAATTATGCAAGTTATCGATGTATAACCTGATTATTTTGAAGTACTTATAGTATTACTGATTATATAACTCATCAGAAATTTAGCCAATAGAAATTACTGATTTTACATAGTTACTGCGTATTGATGAGCGAACATACCTTTGGCGATGTGATATAATCACTTTGGTGTTTCGCCTCCTCCAACAATGTGAATTTTGTCATGGCAACAATTGTTTTGAAGTTTGTTGATAAACGCAAAAAAAAACATCAATTTTCTTCAAAGTTTTTGAATTGTTTCGACATGGAACGCTTTGGTAGCAACTCTGGGATAGAAATAGATGAAGAAATCGAGAATCTAACACCCCAAAATACAGTCACTCGACGTATATCTTTAAAACACCACTCCAGCTACGCTGTCGTGGTGTTTCGCAGAATACGTCTCGTGATTCGGAAGTATATTCGAATATTTTCTATGCTCTTGTGTGTGTTAAAATTTTAAAAATAATAGCAGTCAGTTGATCAAAATATAAACGGTGATTGGTGGATTTTATTTTTTTTTGCAGTGTACTCACTACCTAGAATGAATATGAAATATATTCGTTCAGTTGAAGACAATAGGATACTTTTTCTTTTTGTAATCTGTGCGTAGATAAGCCAATATCCACGTGGGTGTAGAAAAAATACATTTTTCAAACACAAATGCGTTTGTCAAGTCACATCTTATGGAGAGGTCGAGGTAAAAACAAATCGTTTATTGAAGTAATAAGTAATTAAAATAACTTTCCAGTAACATTGACATTTCTTTTGATAGCAAGGGTATGCAGGTTTACGTCGACATTCTAACTTAAAAATGTAAAAATATGTGACAGGACATGCATATAATTTATAAAATTTCCAAACAGATTAAATCTCAAGGTTATGTAAACTGCTACACCGAAACACAATTGTTTGGAATTTAATACAAGAATTGACGAAAAATTTAAATCAAAGGAAATTTAATTTGTATGTGTATCCGTTCAAATGAAGATCATGGCCACATTTTAACTCATTTGCACGTTATCAATAATGAAAATTGTTTATCAAATTGAATAGATAAAATAAGGGGGGGGGGTGAGTAGCTCAGTGATTACAGTCTGGACTTGCGAATCGAAGGGTCCACGGTTTGAATCCCACCGATGGCTGGCAATTTTTTGTATTTAATTAATTTATTTAAAAAAAATTCTGATGCATAAGTAGGATTCCCACTCCGACCATTCACTGATGGGTTCTAATTAACTCCAAACCATCTTAATACACCATATTGTTACGATCCTAATGTCAGTCTACTAGTACCATATTATTTTTGAACTGCTATATTATTATGTCATCTCCCCTCCCTACTAACTCGTATATGTGAACATAAGGACTATGTACACATACACATACAGTCGTCACAACCCAAATGTGAACGCTCTTTGGTTGTCATTTGATTTTTTAATGAAATTCATTCAAGCACATTTTTATCACAGGCACAAAATCGTTAATTTTTAATAAGGCAGATGTGCAGCTGTGTCCAGGTCTAAATCCAGACTGTAAATAGGGTATTATTTTGTAAAATGTAAAAAATGTTTCTGCAATTTGCATAGAAAACAAATTTTTGTAAACAAAGATTTAAAATGTGGGTAATGTGCGGTAATAGGAATGGAACACACATGCAATGTTAAAATATTTATATCGTCTACTCTCGTGGTTTTACTTTTATTATTTTTAATACCATTTATAATTTCAATCTCTGGGTCCAACGTCTGTGATAAACACACACCAAGGTAATTCCACAAGTGTTATCTTTGCCAAAATGGAGACGCAAGATGAGACATTTATAATCTGACATTTTGACAGAATAAAAAAAATCTCAAGAATATCACATTAATCTGAAGCACGTGCGTAAATAATTATTTAAAAAAATAAATAAGTGACATACATAATTTATGTAAATTGGTGTTTTTGCTTCACGTAATTAGCTTTAATTATGTATGAGTACATGCTGTGTTAGTTGACTTATATCATAAATAAATCACCTGTCAAAAATCTGGTATCCACTAATCACTGTAGCGGCCACGGGTCACGATCGTAACATAAAATAAAAACTATCGAAACCACAACAAACGCGCGAAATATTGCACTGTTTATTATTTACTATTATTTAAAACCGCATCGTGGTATGCGATGATCTCGGCTTTCTTGATTGTGATAGCGCTCCGGTGTGGGGGCAATTTGATTGCCTTGAATCCGGGCGACCGCGTGTATTTTGTTATTTTTTTTAACCATCAAGATTTCAGATTGTCAGTTTCGTTCATTGTTGTTATCGGTGAAATTATTGTAATTATTATTATTCATGGATTTCGAATGAGAATGCGGTTAATTTCAGTTGTTATCGCATTGCGTTTGAGTCTGCATTTAGCAATGTATTCTTTCATTTTATTTACCAGTTTGCTAATGTTACTACTCTGGTGTTTATTTTCAGCTGTTTCGTATAAATAAAATAGTAATAATTTAGTTCCTGTTTACAAATTATATTTGTATGGAAAACGTCAGATATATTCTTAAAAATAAAATAGATGTAAACAATAATATACCCAATGGTACAAACAGTGACGTAGCCAGCCATTTTGCATGTGCGGGGTTTTTGAGAACTATGGGGGGTTCCATCAAGAAAGTGAATGAAAACAAACAGTCAATAGCGATCAGCGTCAATACTATAGCGGAAATGGTGACGCAAGGACCCTCTAGACCCTCTAAGAGGGGGGTTCTGACCCCCAAACTTCCAACTCCTCCCCCGGTTACTATGCCACTTGGTATAATACAATAATAAAAACAGAATAAAATTTACCAAATATATAATTATCTTTTTTTTTTTTGGAGTGAGGGTAGCCATATGTGAGTAGTAGGGATTAAGTGTAAGGGGTTAAAGAAAAGGTCCTTTCTCACAAGTCAATTTAATTGGCGACCGGTTTCGAAGCTGTCACTTCATCATCAGGCACACCTAAATGTAATGTCAAGGAGTCAGTTGTAATAGAAAACAATTATAAAAGCATGAACGGACTTTAACATATACAAAATAAGATAAAAAACACAAAAGAAAGTTAAACAATAAGCTTGACTCACCTTGACTATTTCCATAAAGGAAGCGCTACATAAAGTTTAACAAAACGAGTTAAAAAAGTCATATGTAATACAATAGTATTTTTTTTTAAATATTTTAGGTTAGGTTAAACCGCGAGATGTCTGTTTGAATAATTTAATTAAAACACCTGTAAGACAATTATTAACTAAACAACACAAAATAGTTTTTACAAGCACAAACAGTTTAAAAATTTTTAAGGATATAACGTCAATTAATGAAAGTAAAAAGTAAAACAGTAAAAAGTAAAAATTATCAGACTCTCAAGACATCTATCTAGATTTTTAACGAATCAATGTAGTAAACTGTAAATTTTAAATTTAGCGGATAAATAGTGTACTAACAAAGGTGTTATTTACTGAAAGTGAGTATATGTGGCGGTGACAAAATTTATTGAAAGTAAAAATATTAAACTGGGAAATGAGAAAGCAAAAAATACTTACAAGAAAATTAGAACACTGAACAAGAAAATATGAAAATTCATATGTAAAAGGGAAATTTGAAGCAGATAATCAAAAGAAAAATTACTGTTACAGGAAACGGAAACTAAGTTGACAAGTACGAATGTCAAAAAAGAAAAGTCAAATTTTGGCGTATGACAACCACGTGGGATAATTTGAATAAACTAATAAAGAAAACATTTAATAAGATGCGAGTGGGCAAAAATTAATGTGAACAGAGAATAAAATCTAAATTGGGAGAGTTAATTAATTTGTGGTAAGTAACTGATTGAAGATCAAATGAGTGGGGGTATAAGTCTGAAATTAATTTAAATAAGCGCAGAGAACGTTGAGGTACTAATAAATTGAATTTGTGCATTCAGAGAGCAGGAGGGGCCAGATTTAATATTTTTTAAAATTTCCAGGTTCTCAAAGTTATTCAGAATGAATTTATTAGAAGTCATATGCAAAATGTCGAAGCCAATGCTAGAATCAAAATCGTGACCAGTGTCTAACAAATGAGCAGCAAAGTGAGAAAAACCAGTAGTGTTAGTGTTAAGACAGCGTGTGTGCTCTTTCAGGCGTATTTTAAAATTACAAAAGGTCCTTCCCACATATGAGCATGGACAGTTCAAACAAGTTAGTTTGTAAACACCAGACTGATCCATAGGATCAATCTTATCCTTATTCCTAACAAATAGGCTACTGATGGAGTTGGACGTTCTAAAGCTAATTCTGAAGGAATCTTTGAACAAGTTGGCTATACGGTATGAGAATTTTTCAATAAAAGTAAGTGAAACATACTTACGATTATCTGCTTCAATATTGGGAAGGGGATTAATTATGTAACTATTGTTCTGATTACGTTTATTCTGTTTTCTATGAAGCATTTTATCTATTAAGTTCTGATCATAATTGTGACTATTAGCTATTTGTTTGATAACATTGAGTTCTTTATTAAAGTTATCTACTGATAGAGGTGCTTTCAGAAGACGTTCTAAGTAACAATTAAAAGCTGCTAACTTATGTGTAACTGGGTGATTGGATAAATTATCAATAACAACCCCTGTGTGAGTAGGTTTTCTAAATATGTTAAATTCCAAATTAAGATCTGTACAATGGGATATAGTTAAATCAAGGAAGTTGATAGATTTGTTGTTTTCTATCTCTAATGTAAATTTGATGTTACTATGTATGGTGTTTATATAATTTAGGAAGTTATTTAACTTATCCAGATCACCAGTCCATAGTATCAGTATGTTATCAACATATCTATGATAGAATTTAATAGCTGAGCAAAAAGGATTGTTGTTTAATATATTGTTATTCTCAAAATTATGCATAAAGATGTCTGCAAGTATAGGAGATAAAGGCGAACCCATAGCTAATCCTGTTGTCTGTGTAAAAATTTCATTATTAAAGAGGAAGAAGTTTTGTTCAAGACTAATTGTTAATAAGTTCATAAGTTTCAACAGTTCTACATCTGGTAAGGTAGATAAAGACAAGTAAGATTTGATGTATTCTAAAACCTCTGGGATAGGTACATTAGTAAAAAGATTTGATACATCTAACGAAACTAAGTAATCTGTGTCAGTGACATGAACATCTTTGATTTTTTCTATCAATTGCACACTGTTCTTTACTGTATGAACAAAATGCTCCTTGTAGTGTTCTTTAAGAATATCATTAAGCCATTTTAAGGTGTAATATGTTGGGGAATTGACGAAGGACACCACAGGCCTTATTGGCATTTCATCATAAACATCCGACTTATGTATTTTTAAGAGACCGTATAATCGAGGAATAAGTTTATGATCTGGTTTTAATTTATTGAAAAGAGTAGGAGTTATCAAACACTTACTATTCTTAAGAACGTTCTTAAATTTAGTGTTAAATTTATTTAGTGGGTTATTGATAGTTGTAAAATCGTTAGTATTTAAGAAGTTGTAAACTTTAGAAAGATAATCAAATCTGTTTATTACAATGAGACAATTACCTTTGTCAGCTTTGGTTAATATTAAATCGTTGTTTTTGATTTTTATAGAGATGCTTTTAATTAATTTATCATTGTAAGAACCTGAGGTCAAAGTATTGTTAGGCAAATTAATATTTTCTTTTTCTTTTTCAAGCAAATTGATTACATCATTTCTAAGCAAGTCTTTATTAGCTAAATCAAAGTTTTGTAAAATTGATTCTGTTTCAACCGCTAATAGTTCTAAATTGTTTTTATAAGAATTATTGTTTTTAATTAAAGGATTGAACTTAATACCCTTTTTAAGTAACTCAACTTCTTCAACAGTAAAAACACAATCAGAATAATTTATGAGAGGTGTATGGAAATTAACAAAATGGTCATGTATGGACTGTGATTGATTATGTTTAATAGTCTTAATTAATTATCTACAAATTGTCTGTAAAAGATCTTTACAAAAACATACCATATATTCCTTAGACCAAGTAAAAATATAAGAAAGTATTCATAAAAAATAATTCACACGTAATTAATGAACATCAAATTCGTCTTATTCCAAAAGGATAAAATTCTCAGACTGATCTTCTGCTGTCTTCATGGTCTTGTAAAAATCGTGATATAGCAGAGGGATATATTCAAAAAGTTCCAGTAAGTTTTGCTTTTTATCATGAGTATCCATTCTGGTCCAATGTTGAAATTTGGTAAGAGTATTTTTACCTGAATGTACACGCCCAGTCACTGTAAATTAAAACTTTCAATTTATCATATTTTATTATTTTTTAAGTATAAGGGGTTAATTAAGAAAAGGTCCTTTATTTCTCATACGTCAATTTTAATTGGCGACCGGTTTCGAAGCTATTGCTTCATCATCAGGCACACCTAAATGGAATGTCAAGAAGTCAGTAGTAATAAAAACAATTATAAAAGTATGAACGGCCATTAAAATATACAAAGTAACAGAAAAAAACACAAAAGAAAATTAAACAATGACCTTGACTCACCTTGACTATTTCCATAAAGGAAGTGCTACATAAAGTTTAACAAAACGAGTTAAAAAAGTCAGAAAAGTCATGTAATACTTACAATTGTATTTTTTTAAATATATTTTTAGGTTAGGTTAAACCGCGAGATGTCTGATTGAATAAATTTATTAAAACACATGTAAGACAATTATTAACTAAACAACACAAAATAGTTTTTACAAGCAAAAACAGTTAAAAAAATTTTAAAGAATAGACGTTAATTACAAATGAAAAGTAAAGAGTAAAAAGTAAGAAGTAAAAATTATCAGACTCCCATGACATCTATCTAGATTTTTAACGAATCAGTGCAGTAAACTGTAAATTTTAAATTTAGCGGATAAATAGTGTACTAAAAAAGTTGTTATTTACTGAAAGTGAGTATAGGTGGCGGTGGCACAATTTATTGATATTAAAAATATTAAATTGGAATGAGAAAGTAAAAAATACTAATAAGAAAAATAGAACACTAAACAAGAAAATATGACCAGTCCATAGTATCAGTATGTCATCAACATATCTATGATAGAATTTAATAGCTGAGCAAAAAGGATTGTTGTTTAATATATATTGTTATTCTCAAAATTATGCATAAAGATGTCTGCAAGTATAGGAGATAAAGGTGAACCCATAGCTAATCCTGTTGTCTCTGTAAAAATTTCATTATTAAAAAGGAAGAAGTTTTGTTCAAGACTAATTGTTAATAAGTTCATAAGTTCCAACAGTTCTACATCTGGTAAGGTAGATAAAGACAAGTAAGATTTGATGTATTCTAAAACTTTTGGGATAGGTACATTAGTAAAAAGATTTGACACATCTAACGAAACTAAGTAATCTGTGTCAGTGACATGAACATCTTTGATTTTTTTCTATCAATTGTACACTGTTCTTTACTGTATGAACAAAATGATCTTTGTAGTGTTCTTTAAGAATATCATTAAGCCATTTTGAGGTGTAATATGTTGGGGAATTGAAGAAGGATACCACAGGCCTTATTGGCATTTCATCATAAACATCTGACTTATGTATTTTTAAGAGACCGTATAATCGAGGAAGAACACTACAAAGATCATTTTGTTCATACAGTAAAGAACAGTGTACAATTGATAGAAAAAATCAAAGATGTTCATGTCACTGACACAGATTACTTAGTTTCGTTAGATGTGTCAAATCTTTTTACTAATGTACCTATCCCAGAGGTTTTAGAATACATCAAATCTTACTTGTCTTTATCTACCTTACCAGATGTAGAACTGTTAGAACTTATAAACTTATTAACAATTAGTCTTGAACAAAACTTCTTCCTTTTTAATAATGAAATTTTTACACAGACAATAGGATTAGCTATGGGTTCACCTTTATCTCCTATACTTGCAGACATCTTTATGCATAATTTTAAGAATAACAATATATTAAACAACAATCCTTTTTGCTCAGCTATTAAATTCTATCATAGATATGTTGATGACATACTGATACTATGGACTGGTGATCTGGATAAGTTAAATAACTTCCTAAATTATATACATACATACATAGTAACATTAAATTTACATTAGAGATAGAAAACAACAAATCTATCAACTTCCTTGATTTAACTATATCCCATTGTAAAGATCTTAAGTTGGAATTTAACATATTTAGAAAACTTACTCACACAGGGGTTGTTATTGATAATTTATCCAATCGCCCAGTTACACATAAGTTAGCAGCTTTTAATTGTTACTTGGAACGTCTTCTGAAAGTACCTCTATCAGTAGATAACTTTAAAAAAGAACTCAATGTTATCAAACAAATTGCTATTATTCACAATTATGATCAGAACTTAATAGATAAAATGCTTCATAGAAAACAGAATAAACGTAATCAGAACAATAGTTACATAATTAACCCCCTTCCCAATATTGAAGCAGATAATCGTAAGTATGTTTCACTTACTTTTATTGAAAAATTCTCATATCGTATAGCCAACTTGTTCAAAGATTCCTTCAGAATTAGCTTTAGAACGTCCAACTACATCAGTAGCCTCTTTGTTAGGAATAAGGATAAAATTGATCCTATGGATCAGTCTGGTGTTTACAAACTAACTTGTTTAAACTGTCCATGCTCATATGTGGGAAGGACCTTTCGTAATTTTAAAATACGCCTGAAAGAGCACACACGCTGTCTTAACACTAACACTACTGGTTTTTCTCACTTTACTGCTCATTTGTTAGACACTGGTCACGATTTTGATTCTAGCATTGGCTTCGACATTTTTCATATGACTTCTAATAAATTCCTTCTGAATAACTTTGAGAACCTGGAAATTTAAAAAAATATTAAATCTGGTCCCTCATGCTCTCTGAATGCACAAATTCAATTTATTAGTACCCCAACGTTTTCTGCTCTTATTTAAATTAATTTTTGACCTGTACCCCCACTTATTTGATCTTCAATCAGTTACCACAAATTAACTCTCTCCCAATTTAGATTTTCTTCTCTGTTTCCATTAATTTTTGCCCACTCGCATCTTTCATATTAAATGTTCCCTTAATTGGCTTATTTAAATTCTCCCACGTGCCCACGTGGTTGTCATACGCCAAAATTTGACTTTTCTTTTTTGACATTCGTACTTGTCAACTCATTTTTCGTTTTCCTGTAACAGTAATTTTTCTTTTGATTATCTGCTTCAATTTTCACCTTTACATATGAATTTTCATATTTTCTTGTTTAGTGTTCTATTTTTCTTATTAGTATTTTTTACTTTCTCATTCCAATTTAATATTTTTACTATCAATAAATTGTGCCACCGCCACCTATACTCACTTTCAGTAAATAACAACTTTTTTAGTACACTATTTATTCGCTAAATTTAAAATTTACAGTTTACTGCACTGATTCGTTAAAAATCTAGATAGATTTATAGAGTCTGATAATTTTTACTTTTTACTCTTTACTTTTCATTTGTAATTAACGTCTATTCTTTAAAATTTTTTTAACTGTTTTTGCTTGTAAAAACTATTTTGTGTTGTTTAGTTAATAATTGTCTTACATGTGTTTTAATTAATTTATTCAATCAGACATCTCGCGGTTTAACCTAACCTAAAAATATATTTAAAAAAATACTATTGGAGGTATTACATGACTTTTCTGACTTTTTTAACTCGTTTTGTTAAACTTTATGTAGCACTTCCTTTATGGAAAGAGTCAAGGTGAGTCAAGGTCATTGTTTAATTTTCTTTTGTGTTTTTTTCTGTTACTTTGTAAATGTTATTGTCCGTTCATACTTTTATAATTGTTTTTATTACTACTGACTCCTTGACATTTCATTTTGGTGTGCCTGATGATGAAGCAATAGCTTCGAAACCGGTCGCCAATTAAAATTGACGTGTGAGAAATAAAGGACCTTTTCTTAACCCCTTATACTTAATCCCTACTACTCACATATGGCTACCCTCACTCCAAATTATTCTTTTTTGTTTTTTCGGGAATAGGGTACCATGTTCCCTAAACAAAGATTTTCAATCTTACCGATCATGTCAGTTGAAGTGTTCATGTTTTTATGAACGTTACCACATCAACAACTAATTTTGCTAAATTCAACACCAAAAATAATAATTAAACAAAACAAACCACATTAAAATTTTTCACAATAAAACAAAGTACTTAGCGAAAACAGCCCACAATAATTGTGGATTAGGCCGATTCGACGCAACTCCAGTTGAAATGATTCTTAATTCCAAAGTTAAACTAGTATCGCCATCTTTTATACAGTATTAAAAGGTGGTGTGCAGGACACGGCCTAAAATGCGTAGTTTAAGTGGACTGTATTAAGCGGTGGACGACTCGTGGCTGCACATGATGCTTCGATTTTAAACTACTTTTTTAAAATAAGGTTACTGAAAGGTGGGAAAAAAGGGGGATATGAATAAAATATTACTGTTTATAAATAACTACTATATTCAGTATTGGAAAAAACAGTTGATAATATTTACATAAGAGCCAAGCGACTCAGCACACAATCTGGCAACAATGCTTAATTGACTTAGCTAATAAAATGGTGGTATAATTCGCAGGGAAAATAAAGGGCATATTTGAAAGTTTTAGGGTACTTCCAGACTTTTTATTATATCAGTACCAAGCTTACATGTAATCCTTGAACACTACACTTTACACTTTTTATAATAGTACTTTCACTGATATATGAGATGCAATTCTGATATGTTACCGGCTTCTCGTCACCACGGAATTAAAAGTGTTTTAAAAAGAGTTAGGTACTTTGGGTTTATTGGGATATAGGGTATCGCCAATATAAAAGGGTATCTTCACACTAACACACACACGTGATTAGTATAACTTTTTAAACTGCTTTATAACTGACGCCGTTCGGGACACATCTGTACTGTGTCGCCAGGAGCAGATAATGCTTGACCGTTATTTCCCGCATTCCCGAATTACTCTTGAATTCTCAACAGGTTGTTTAGGCTATTTTGCACTATGTAAGTATACACCTAGGTATACAGTTAGGCTCATAATCTCAAAATCATACATTTGTGGCTTAGGCCGTTTTCGCGTTGACAGACTCATATAAGCACTGGCCTATCGTACAATTAATAATTACATTTAAGATTATATAACTCGGAACGGACAAGTAATTGAAATTAGTCGTATTGAAAAGCCAGTGTCCTTTTATTACTAAAATTCCCTCCCCAAAAACTCCAATGAAGATCATCTAACACACTTCTGACATGTGATTTCGACAGTACTACTTGGCAGGCTACATGTACTCCATTGGGACTCTCCCACTTCCGATACAGTAGACCATCGTGAAGATACAAGGAGTCCCACTGAGCCCAGTACCCTTTAATAGCTCCACTGTATTTGGCTATCTCTTGCCAAGTAGGTGTGATTTTATTTTGATCCATTCTCAGACAACCTTCAAGTCATTGTCTTTCTTCTGTCCCTTTCTCAGGCTTTTAAGGATGATTTATTCTTCGTTGTCTTTGGACTGATATTGGTTGCCCGAAGAATAACTTTATCAATCGGTTTTTCTCGTTCTTCGAGCCTCTTACTGTACCGGTATTGTCGTTCAAAACAGGATTGCAAGAGAGAATGTCTGCATTGCTATGGAGACGACCTCTTCGATACTCTACTTCCTGGTTATTACTAGAAAGCCGGCTCGGTGTGGGTGATTGGCTTCTTTGGGACGCATAGGTGCTGTGATTATTTATCGTTGAACTTCGTGACGGACTTCGGAAGATTGACCTATGTGACCTTCCGGCCGCACTCCCTGATTCTTGATTTATAGAACGAGCCCTGCTTCTACAGGTTCTTTGAAGCTTGCCGATTCTTTTGCAATAGAAGCATATCCTGCTTCCATTTCGTTGTATATTTTGCAGGATATTCAAGATTTGTGAGAGGGTAGCCTCCTCACTTTCCTGAAATTTTATTTTTTTGACTCTTTCGAGCAGATCAGGAAAGGAGTTTTACCGCTTCATATTCCTGGGCTGCAATCAGTTTCTCCCTCAGCGTCTTGTGGTGTTGTAGACAAAGGGCTTGCTGCATTTCCACATCTTGTAGTCCATCAATTATTGCCTGTATTTCGATTTGGTCTTGGAAATCTTTCAGCGCCTGTGGATAAGCCAGATGAATCAATCTTCTTATGTCGGCCTCGCATTCCTGTAGACACTCATTATGTTTCTGACTACGAACCTTTAGCTGGCTTTGGAATACCCGTTTAAAATGCTGCTTGCCATATCTTGTCTCCGAAGCTTGGACGAGAGATGAATAACTGGGTTCTTCTTGGGGAAGTTACTGTAAAATGGTTGTTGCCTGTCCTCGCAGCGACACTATTAATGAAGCCGCCATCTCTTTTTCAGCGCAGCCGATACGTTTCCCATGTTGTCTAACTGTCAAACGTTGGTGGCTTAATGGTCTTGCTAGTATGGCTTTGTGAAACTAGGTTTTGGATATGGCTTGGTTCGGTTATAGATGAGGACGAGGTAGTGTTTGCAGTTTCTCTATTATTTACCAAAGCTAGGCTACGAATTCTTATTTCTAACTCAACTAGTTCAGTTCTAATTTGCCTTTCTAACTCTACTCTAGCCTTTTCCTGTTGTTTTAAATTCTCTCTTTGTTGTTCTAAATTAGTTTTTAAATGCTCTTGCTGCGGTTATAAATTAGCAACTTACCTTTTAAATGCTCTTGTTGTTGCTCTAAAAGATCTGCTCTAATTTTAAGCCGACCAACCTCTTGCTTAAAGGTTTTCTGGATTTGTAGCAAAGCATTCATAATTTCTACCTCAGTTTTCCTACGCCTCTCCTTTTCCTCCTCTTCTTTCTTCATACGCCTTTTCTTTTTCTCCTCTTATTCCTTCCTACGCCTTTCCTTTACCTCATTTTCCTCATCTTCTTCCATACGGCTCCTTTCTTTTTCCTTTTTCATCTTTAAAAACCATGCTGGTGGGCCTAAGTATCCATATCTGTTTCGTACTCAGCTGATCTAGTGTTTGCCATGAACTTTTATTTTGTATCCCACCGCTGTCACCAATGTCACACTAGTTTTTGGTATCTTAATTTATTTCAACTCATCTTTTACAATAACTTTAAAACTGATAATAATATATTATTCTCTGAATTAACGTTGACATTTTCATATTTAGGGATAGAGACGTAGATAAATATATAAAAATGGTTTGTGAATACGAATGAATAAGCGTAGAGAATTAGAATCCCTTTTAAATGAGGTATCGCAAGCCAAACACTTCCATATAAATTAAGGAGGCATAAGACATATTATCAAATGATGTTAAATCGTAATTTTTTAGTTAGGTATAACTTATCAGTCAATAATTTATGTTACGTACGTCCATGAGAAAAAATTAAACCATTTGCGGTTAAGACCGCGAATTCATTTGCATCGTTATTACTACAAGTCAAAAAGATTTGTGTGTCACATATTTGTACTATAATTATATACTTTTACAATTAAGTTGTACTTGAAACAATTAGACTGTTTAATTAGCAAATCAACGGCATCTGCTTGTTTTTTTATTGCTCTTAATTAGACTGAGAAACTGAGAAAGTGTTTTTTATTGTGTTGTGTGTGTTGTGCTAGATTGGGCGTCATGGTAATGCGGAAATTGATGTACACTTACAAGTATAATTACATAGATTTATCTTGGAGAGTGTTTAGTGCGTGTTTAAGCAGTATATATCTTAAATTATAGTCTGCTTATCTTCATTTACATACTATATTAGTTTAGTATGTTTACTGTTAAGCTTGCTCTTGGTAGGTTGATGAAACAGTATTAACTCTGATATTATTTAACAAAATTTATATCCATTTGGAGGCAATAAAACTAATCAATATGGCCATCGCACAGTGGGGTATTTCACACTAATTTTTGATCGAAAAGATTTTCAGTTAAATCTTTATAAACTCTCAAGGTATTGATGGAAATTATGACATTTAGGTACCAGTAAAAAAGTAGGCAGGTTTAATAAATTTAAAGAATAAGCTGATAGCATCTTGAATAACATTGAACAACAAATAATTTACTATTTAAATTGTAAAAAAATAGGTATTGCTTTCAATACTTACAACTTCAATATTATATAACAAAAAAAATAATTACAATAACGGAAAAGCGATGTCAAGAATAAAATGTTATGTTGTTGAACTACTGTTTTAATTAAACAGATTTTCACTTTGTGAAATTATTTAGAACCTGAGAAAGATATGTCTGACTCTAAATTAAAATTTTTAAAGCACTTAGAAATGTCTAACTGTACTGGTTTTTTTTTGGAATTTTGAGTAAATATTGACTCTCTATAGAAAACTTCCTAAATACCTTTGGTGTCAATTATCTAAGAGTAGTAATTTGGAGAGTCTGAAGAGATAAAAGGGATGAACAGTTGATTAAGAGTATCTTTGTTGATAGAAATATTACAAATATTAATAGAATAATAAATAAAAAACCATAATGCAACATTATTAATCACTTTTGCTATCTTAATTGGCACTTTAAGATAATGTATGTAATTTTAAAAGAAAAAGAGACAAAGAGGTAGAAAAATGAAGTAGAAGTCACGATAGTATAATTACGTTAGACAAATGATCAATAATTTATGTAAGAAACATAAAAACATTCATGTCTAATCTAAAGTGTGAATCTACGCCCGATAAATGTATTGAAACCATTATTGTAATAAGAGTTGTATAAACGTATTATTATTTTAATTAAAATTTATTAATTTTTGTTTACTTGAAACTATCTGCCAGTGCAACTTTTTCTAAATATTATTAAGTATATTGTCTTTTCTAGACTTTTTTATTTTTATTGAGAGATACATATTTAGTTCCTTATTCTCGAAAAGCTTAAAATAGGATACATTGAACTTTCTAATTTACAGTGGTCTTGTACATACACACGAAAATAGTCTTACCAAATTTCAACATTGACTAAAAATGTATAACAGGGTGGCTCATGTTACTGAAGTAAAATTAAATATTAAATTAAATTAATTTTTTAATTTACATTATTATTTAAAGTTATAAAAATATATTGCTGTCACTGTAGTGTCAACGCTATCTAATCTCAGCGAAAAGAAAAAAAATTAATAAAATATGTGGTACGAAGTCAGCCACACTTTTTGAAGTTTTGACTTAAGGTTAACGTGATGTTAGATTTATTGATATATTTATTTATTGTTGTATTATGTTGTTATCGATACTAGTTTTAAAGCACCCGGTGTATTAAAAAAGATATAATGTCACAGTGACTAATGAGTTTGGTAATTTTTTGAATAAAAAGTCATTCTATCAGACAACATTTTTATTAAAAATAATCTGCTAAATCAACAAAACTAACAGGTTATGAGCCCAGGACACCTATAACCAGCAGAAGAGACGGCGTAAGAAAAAATCAGAATTGGACGAGACGAAATCAGATGTAAAGTAGGTGTACCTAGTATATAGTATAGATCAAATATACACTTTCAAACTTTCAAACTTTCAAATGCGGAGGCTGATTTATTTGAAGTTTTTAGCAACTTTTAAATAAAATACTGTAGTTTTAAGATTATTATTCGGATATCTAAAAGTAATTTAGTACTCGCCGGATATACAGGGGGGAAAAGAAAACAATTTTTTCCTCTACTTTTGACACACCATGTAGGTTCATTCTGCTAGTAGATCTGCACACAGTTAACTTTATCAAGAAGACCGATTTGTTTCCAACACTTTGTTTTTTTATTTACCCCGATATCTTAATTTGTTTGTGAAATGTGACGGTTTAAATAAAATGCTACATTTTAGAAACGGTCATAATTTAAATGACGGTAGAAAATAAGTAGAGTGCTGTGGCCAACTCACAATATGACAACTGTCAAATATACGTTACTTGGCAATTGCAGTTTAATTATCAGCACACCAAATATTCATCATCAGCATAATATCATGGTTTTAACGCCTACCGATGTAGCACGAGCAGTTGCTCTGGTACAAGACGGTAGGTCTCAGTATTATGCTTCTATTCAAAAGCGTACAGAATATGAAAAACTGATGAAATTCTTATAAGCCGTGATGTTAAATTTGAAGAAGACATTTTTCCATTTAAAGCTAAGCCAAGCTGCAAAACAAGTAAGAAAAATACAACTGATATTGATAAAGACGTCATAAACGACGAAATTGAAGAAGAAGAAGAAGAAGAAGAAGAAGAAGAAGAAGAAGCAGAAGAAAAGTACGATGGTATCATTGAAAATAGAGACAAAGAACTGCGAAGCAGATCAGGACGATTATTAAAAAAGCCGAATTGGTTAAGTTATTTGGTGACATATAAAGACGATGAAGATCCACAGGTAGTAAGTTTATGCATAAAAGAAGAAACTTTGGAAGATAAGTATAAAAATCCCCTGACTTTTAGTGAAGCTTTTTATGGCAAAGACAAAATATTTTGGAAGAAAGCCATGGTTGATAAATTTGAAAATTTAATAATAAATGAAACCTGTACATTTGATAAACCGCCAATGTTCAGAAAAGTTATAAAATCCAAATGGGTTTTTAAAACTAAATACAATGCAGATGGGAAACTGGAGAGATTCAAAGCTAGATTAGTTGCTTTAGGAAATACTCAAATACCAGGCATTAATTTCGAAGAAACATACGCGCCGCTTGTCTAAAAGAAAACTTTAATATTTTTATTTGCCATGAGTTCTGAAATGAAATGGTCAATTCATCACATTGATATAACTGCTGCGTACTTGGCAGCAGATTTAAAAGACGGTTATTATGGATTATATGAAGATTTGAAAGAAAAGTTTCCGAAATTATTAGCAAAAGATGAAATCTGTAAAAAAGGTTTAACATGTAAACTAAATAAAAGCTTGTACGGATCACATCAGTCTGGTTTAATGTGGAATAAGACTAGACGAATTTATTAAAAGTCAAGTATATATGAGAAATATATCTGATCCTTGTGTATACTATGATGGTAACAGGGATACGATTACATCGATTTATGTAGACGTCATTCTTTTATTTGAGGAACGTACTGAAATAGAGAAAATGAAGAATCAGTTTAAAACACGATTTGACACTAAAGACCTAGGAGGTATGAAAAATGTTTTATCAATTAGTGTAAACAAAGATAATGACAGGATAATGTTAAATCAAAACAAATATTCAGTTATTCTCCAAAAACAACACCTTATTTTTAGGCTATTTTTAGGCTCTTAAAATATAAAACTTTTCGAAAAAATTGTTATTTTTAAAAAATACTCATGCTAGCTTCGAACGAAGCCAGCAGAGCACCCTCAGGTTTTTAAATTTTTTTTTCAAAACAACCAAACCAAATTTTTAGGCTAGTTTTAGGTATAAGTAGTTTTCAAAAACAAAAATGAATAAACAGCAATTTTTTAATATATAATAAATATTTCAAGAGTCTAGAAATGTGTTATAATTCTTTTTAGAAAAAAAGGTTTAAAACAGCGAGGTGCTCTGTTGGATTCATTAGAAGCTAGCACATCACCCGGTATTTTTTAAAAATACAAATTTTTTTCTAAAAGTTTTATAATATGTATGTTCCAACACGCGCGAAAACCATAATACTACCGTACAAATCATGCGTTGTATACAATTTTTGGGTAGAGCGCGTGTTGGAACAAATCTAATTTATCAAGAACCTAAGAGTAGCTTAAAAATATGCCAATTAAATGTAGGATACATTTAACAGTCATTCTTTCATTTAAATTAATTCCTCCCATGCAGCAGTTGTATTTGTTTACAATATTTGGTCTTGGAATTACCAGCGTTTACACTGGTCTTGAGGTTCAACTTGTAAGCCTATAGAGGCAAGCAGAACATTTTTCATATCAACCGAAAGTTTACCATCGGCTCTAACCAGTGGCGTACCCAGGATTCATTGCTGGGGGGGGGGCAATATGGTAAAGGTCAAGTACAGCCCCCGCGCAGGGGCCGCCGGAGGCAGAAAATTTTGGGTTTGCCACCCCCAATTTTTACTCAGAAGTCTTAAAATCGTTAAAAAATCACGCCTTCGTCACCCTCTTGCCAAAAGTCGTTAAGATTTAAAAAAAAACACGCCTTTTTTCCAAAATTCTCCCCTCCGCTCGCTCCGGTCCTGAGCTCACCGAAACATTTTTCTTTTATTAATTTAAAAACTACACAAACAAAACAAAAAATACATATAGCGAAACAGGCACAAGGGCTTAAGCAAAAAAATAAATTATTCTAAAGTAACAAAAACAAATAATTCTTGAAAAAACAAAAAAAAAGTCAAACTTCAATACTACTACTAAAATTACTAAAAATAGGTACTTTAATTATATTTTATTAATAAATTAATGTATTTTTTCATGATAAAATAAAACCTAATTTTTTATTGGTTTTCTTGGGGGGCAATTTTTTCAATTTTTCATGATAAAATAAAACACAATTTTTTCTGGCTTTTCTAGGGAGGGCAATTGCCCCCTTTGTCCCCCCTGAGTACGCCACTGGCTCTAACAGACATTTCAGAGGAGCCTCACCCAAGCCTTGCCATTGTCTTTTCATATGTTAACTGCACACTTCTAGGAATTCTTGACTTTATTATCGTACCAGTGACGGTGATCTTTTTCTCATACATGTGTTCCAGGAGGGGTATTGTAGTGAAATATCTGTCAATGAAAATATGTGTACCTTTTTTTAAGGTTTCAGATAATCTGATGACGGTTGACGGACCAATCCCTAGGATTTTTAATTTTTCAAACAAAAATGTATCTATTCCTTGATAAATTTCAAAGTCGAGTACTAGTCCACCAGGGACAGCACAGACAAAATATTCTAGTTCCTCCAATCTGCAAACGCCGGTGAAAGGAATCATTTGTTACTCGACAGTGACCTCTGCAAGAGTTGGTGACATCAAACATCCTTTTCGGTTCCGATTAATTTGAGGGCGAGTCTTGTACAAACGGTCAGACGATTTTTCTTGTAGTGCTATCGACAAAAACTTTTACTTTAGTCCTGATTAAAAAAAAAACTATCCATCCAGCAACAGCTCACGTGGCATTTTTTTGCGCTTCTATTGGTTAATCGGTCGTTAGTCATTTAGACGACGCGCAAATATTTTTTGTCAGAGTCGAATTCAGTTCAATTTGGATAATTATAAACGGCGTTTTGGTAGCATTCACCGTGTTGGTTAGTTTGGACATTTTGTATGTTTGATTGATTATAATTCATTATATTATAGTTTAGATATACATTGTGTTATTTATTTATTTATTTGTTTTTGTGGCTGTTAGTTTGAATATTTTTTACTCTATTTTATGGACATTTAATTGACTATATTTTGTAACTGCTGCGTGACACTATGTCCTCGACAGATACAGCAGATGAAGTCCAGAAAAATGTTTTTACTCCTTCTAAAAAGCGACCGAAAAAGGGACATTTGGTCATCCGTACTAAAGAAATGGTTCTTAATATTTATAAGCATTAAATTTTATAGAACCCTGATATGTTGGTACATGATGTTGAAAGGAGAGTTGCTGATAAAACAGGGATGTGCGCTAAAACCGTTTTTAATGTTATGAAGGAGTATAGGCAGATTCATAAATTTTCTGAACCAAAAAGAAAGCTACGTTATAAACAAATTAGTGGCTCTGTGGATGATTTTGATAAAAATGCAATAAGGCGCAAAGTACATCAATTCTTCTTTAGAAATTAACTTCCAACAATCGATAATTGACCCTTAATTTTAAATTTAAAACTCGAGGAAAAAATTTAGACAAAATTAAATTGTTTCGTCCTACGCCACAAAAATAAAACGATACAGAGAAGAAAAGCAAAAAATATATTATCTTGATGAGACTTGGATTAACGCAGGCCACACCAAATCAAAAGTATGTTTCGATATGTCGGTTTTATCATCCAGACAAGCCTTTTTAGATGAACTTTTAACTGGTTTCAAAAACCCATCAGGTATGTGCGTAAAAACAGCTCATTATATGCCATATTGGAAGTGAAGAAGGCTTTGTCTCTAATGCACTTTATGTATTTAAGTTGAAAAATCCGGTGACTACCATGAAGAAATGTGTGGAGAAGCGTTCAAAGAGTGGTTTTCAAACACCCTACCAAAATTAGAAGATAACTGCATTATTATTCGAGAAAGCTGGAAAAAATACCTACAACGACATCTAAAAAAGGTGATATTTAAAAATGGCTATAAGGGAAAAAAATTGAATTCGACTACCAAATGCTTAAGATCCAACTTCTAAAACTTGGTAAGCAACATAAACATTATAATAGGTATGTAATAGATGAAATGGCTAAGCAGCAAAACAACATAATATTAAGTTAATCTAGGTTGACGTTAAACAATACGTAGCAGATAAAAACTCAACATTTAAATCTGGAGACATTAAAATTCTTTTTGAAGAAGTAATATTATTAATTTCTCCAGAAAAATGGAAAAAGTGTATTGACCATGTTCGCCAAAAAGTTGAAGCAAAAATGTGCGAGTTGGATAATATTATAGAGGTTCAGGTAGAACCACTTGTAATTTTGATTAATGAAGATAGCCCTTCAAGTCTTACTAATTTATCCGATTCAGAATAGTGCTAAGTCAAGTAAGGAAGATTGCTATAATACAGGGTACAATGTGTCTAATCTAAATAGTAATAGTTTATTCATCAAAAAATATATAGTTATAAAAATACAAATGGTAGCTTAAAAATTAAAAGTTATTGAATGAATAAAGGTACACTCGATAAGTGAGTACTCACTTGTTTCGATTATAATACATGAAACTTAAAAAAAAGTACAATAAATTATTATTTAAAAACATTAATGTTGTAAAGATAAAAAAACACAAGATTAAAATATACAAATAACTAAAACTAAATTAACTAAAATTAGAATAAATAAAATAGGATAAATATATAAATATATAAGAGAAATTTAATTGATCCATTTTTATAATTAGAAGATTAAAGTGAATTTAAGGGAAAACGTGACAACCAAAATCTATATTATTGAGTGTTAAAAAAACAATTAATTCAAAAAACTAAAGCTGAGACTAGAAACAGACGCAAGTTAAGTATTTCTACATTCTATTATATCTTTAAATTTTTGTCCTGGATTTTCTAAAATAAATTTTTTAAGGCTTTTTTTCATTTTAATTTTACATTTAATTGTTTTTATTGATTCTGGTAGTTCATTATGTATCTTAGGAGCAAGATAGGTATAAGATCGTTGACTAAGTGATTTACTTACTTGTGGCACGATATGGAGATTTCTATTGCGAGTTTGATAGGAGTGAGAAGGTAAGTTAGCATGTTTAGTATTAAGTTGATTTTTTGAGCCATGCAGTAGAAGTATATTTGCCTAAGATCCATGATTTGACTTTCGGCATATAATAGGACACTTGAGTATCGATATTCTTTCGACAACATAAGTTTTAAAAATCTTTTTTGTATTATCTCAAGCGTTTGGATATGGCACCTTAGTGCGCTTCCCCAAGCTAGAATACCATATCTAAGATGGCTTTCGACTAAGGCATAATACAAAGTTGTTAAACAGCTAACTGAAAGATATCTTTTCAGAAAATTAAACTTATATAAGATACGCTGCAGTTTTTTTACGGTATAATTTATATGGTATTCCCATTTCAGATGACTGTCAATAAATATGCCAAGGTATTTTATTTGTGTTAAAGGTTGAAGAGCAAGATGATTTTTATTTATAGAAATGTCAAGTTGATGAAATTTGGGAAGACAGCTGATGTTGCAGCTGAAAGGTACGTATCTAGTCTTGTCTAAATTTACAGTAAGTACTTTGTTGTCGAGCCAAGTCTTAATATTGAGAAAATCTCTTTCAGCCATGCGTTTGAGTTCATCCCAATCAGGTGCTTCGTAGAAGATTGCAGTATCATCTGCAAATCCCACAATTCTGCCCTTACTGGAAATTGAAAACAGACCATTTATATAAATGTTGAATAAAATTGGACCTAGAACACTGCCCTGGGGCACCCCGTATTTTATTGGCTTTCGATCACTTTCCTCTCCACTTACTTTTACAGACTGATATCTGCTGGTAAGGTAGCTTTCAAATAGTCTTAAAGTTTTTCCTCTAATACTAGTAGAACAAGAACAATAAAGAACAAAATTGTCAAAAATACAAAAGGTTTCTTTTTAAGATGCACAATTTTAAATCAAATATCAAATTCAAATACCAAATACCTCTTATATTTAGTTTTTTTTTAATGCTTTTAGTTGAATATATTAGCTATTAAAGAATTTGCAATTATTTGGACACCCTGTATAATATAATTTTATAATATGATTGTTTTAATGCTCTGTATCACAGTAGACATATGTAATGAACTAAATATAATGCAAACATCTCTTTTAAAGTCAAATACATTTATTAATTTGTATTGCAGGTTAACGCAGTTTATGTCGCTCACCTATCTTCGTCCCGAAATGTCACTAAAGTCTGGGAGACCGTGTACGGCATTTATTTTATAGTTTTAGTTTACAAAATATGTTTTTATCGTAATAAAAAAAGAATTTCACAATTACACTCTTTTATTTTACATTTTTGCAAGACGGAAAAGTAAAATACGGCCCTGCTCAATTTTATCGTCCACCTGCTTCTGTTTACATCAGGCGTAAATTAAATTTGAATAGACTTTAGTTATTGCAGTAGCGATGACACTAACTTTGGTCATTTTTGCCCAGTAATTCTGACTTGAGGGTATTTTAAGCACGACATGAGTAAGGAAATGACAAAAATCTTTTTAATTTCAGGTAATGTTAATTTCATTGATTTTCCTTTTTCTTCTAAAAATTTTATATTAGTACAGTCGCAAATATTTTGAAAAATTTATTATCCAAATACATTTTTATGTAGTCCTGAACTTTCCACTCACGTCGTATTTTCATATCGTCAATTTTATCGGAAATGAATATGACAGACGCAAAAGTAGCAGCGACACCTCTACCAGTTGGAGGAAAATATTTAAAAAATTACGGCGAGCCCTTAGATGAAGATCAAAAGAAAATGTACCAAAAAATAATTGGTAGCATTTTGTATTTGGCAACTTCTACAAGAGTGCAACTTTTATGAGCCAATTCAATCATAATCCTTCAAAATATCATTGGAATGGAATGAAACACATTTTAAGGTACATAAAAGGAACCCACTACGCCTTAGAATACAGGAAAACGAACAAAAAAGCAGAAGCCTATTGTGATGCAGATTGGGGAACTAATAAAATAGATCGAAAATCTTACAGTGGATATGTATTCATAGTCGGAGGAGGAGCAGTTAGCTGGATGAGCAGAAAACAACATTGTGTCTCTTTGAGTACAGTTGAATCTGAATTCATTGCTTTGAGTGAAACAACAAAAGAATTTATATTCCTCAAGAAACTTACTCAAGAAATAAAGAACATCTATTCATGGAACATTTTTTTTTTGTTAATATTGCAATAAAATTGGATGAAAATCATACTACATCTGAAAGATTTAAACATCGATTTAAGGCTGTTTTTTGTAAGAGAATTAATAGACAAGTGTAAATTAAAAATTTAAAAAAACCGACTTCAAAAACGTGCAGATGCCATCACCACATCTTAACCAATATTATATGGGATCACCCCTGAGGTACCCCCTTACTAACAAAAAAAGAATCATATAAATCGGACAAGGTGGTAAAGCATTATCACTAAACATTTTCTCATGGACCCAATTTTTAGATTTTGACCAAATTTATATGGGACCACCCATAGGCGCCGGAATTCAAAAATCGCTTTGGGTGCCCGGCTTCTATGCGGAAAATGGAGGCTATCCCCCCCCCCACCCTCCACAAGTCACTAAAAGGCACCACCGGTTTTTTAAAGTTGATTTTATGAAAATTTTCTTCAAAAAAAGGTATTGTCAAATGGCAATTGCTGGATAGGCTGGAGGCTCTCACCTAAAACGGGATATCTGGCGACCCTATATGCTCGGTGCAGCCACCACTGGTATTCTGAAGGTCTACATAGATTATAACCCCCAAGTTTTATATCGCCACTGTCTTCATAACCATTATCTTTTAACGATTTTTATTTTCTGTAAAAGCCTACCAGTTAATCGAGTAAATGCTAGAAATGCTGATTCTGGGCCTCCATGCAATAATAGAGGTTTTGTTCAAAATGCTATCGGATATTTTAAAGCATCTATGGGGTGATTTGATGACATTCATCAATTATCCGTTGTCGCAGATTTTCCAGTGATATTGGCTGGGTGGCATATATTTTAGTTTTTAAGTGGCCCCATAAAAAATCCAACGGGCTTAGATCCGGAGACTGTGGGGGCTACTCAATACTTCCTCCTTCCGATCCTGGAAACGTTTGATCCAAATACTGACGAACAGTGGTGCACCGTCATGGTGGAATATTAAGTTGTTTGCTATGTACTGATCGTCATTTTCAATCAACTCTAGTAATGCTGGATAAATAGCGTTTTCTAATAATTCCAGATACATTTCTGCGGTTAAAGTTTCTGGTAAAAAGGGGCCCATTATACGGTTACCAAAAAATATAGCCCAAACATTCAGTTTTTCCGGATGTTGCGTATGTACTTCGTGAAATATTCTGGGATTTGAATCGGACCAATAACGACAGTTGTGACGATTTACCGTACCATTTAGGAAAAAAGTGCATTGTCTGAATAACACACGTTGAAAAGAAATTGCTGATCATTTAATACCCGTTCAGTCATTTAATTGTAATCGTCTATCAAAATCGTCTTCATTAGGTTCTTTTACCAGATGTATTTTGTAGGAATAAAACTTTCAATATCTTCTGAATACTACGTCTCTTAATACCAGATGTTATCGCCAACTGTCTTGTACTCAATATGGGTTCATTAACAACATGTCCTAAAATCGCCACCTCTGTAGCTTCATTTACTACAGAATTTTCCATTTCACGTTATTTGTTAGCTACTGACCCCGTTTTCCAAAATGTTTGGACTAACTCCAAAATGTAGTTTCGATGGACTTGTCGATTTTGATGTTGATTGTTAAACAGTTAGGCAGTTCTATTAGCACATTTGTTGTTCGCAAAAAAAGTGAAATTATTTGCACCCTCTTAGCAATAGAGTAAACCATTATCACTGATATGCCACTTTTATGCCGACTCTACAACGAAATAAACTAAACCTTACTACTTTACGGCGACCAAAGAATGTCATCTGATAAGAATAATTGAGAGCCACAGGAATAAAAGTAAAATTGTTTCAAATAATTCCTTTTTTTTTAATAACAATATAAAAATTATGTCAAACCGGTTTTATACTTTTGGTGAGCCACTGTATGGGCTACATAGATAGTAGCGATGTAAAACTCGGGGGCGTGGTGTGAATATAGCATGTAGTAGTATAGGGAACGTAACTGTTATATTCAATTTTTATTCAATAAATTAATAATCAGGTGCAGTTATAGAATAATCTTCTTTGATTATTGTATTTGCTTAATAATGGCATCTTTTTTAATCGCAAAAACTATTAAAATGATCTGATTTTCGTAATTGGGTATGAAAAGTATATTGTTTAACGACCAAGAATAAATACTAATCTCCTGCAAGTATGATATTTGCAGTTTGAGCCGCAGGAAATAAGTATTCCTTGCCAGTTAAACAGTATACTTTTTGTATGGCTATAAAATTAAAATGACAGCTCTAATTTAAATAATTATTAAAATGTTGGGTATTGCAGAGCGCACATGAGTTTATTAAAATAATTAGAGATTTCTTTGTATTATCAGATAAGGAAATTAAATTGTTCTTTTCACGTCACACAATATACCATATAACCCTTCAAAAAATGAAGGTTTGTAATATAGCCCTAAAAAAACTTCATTATGTCAACAGCGACGAAAAGAAAATAAACAAAATTTATAGTACCTTTATGATCGAAGTATGAAATGTCTGATGTTTTTTTGGCCGACTGCGAAAAGTTTTCCAAGCGTCTGGGAACTCGTAGGAACCCAAAAAAATCGTAACTAGTTACATAAATAGCTCTTTTAAGTGAAAATAAAACAAAAAATTATCCAGAACAATGACATTTATTATATAATAATGAGGTAAGGTGATAATAAAACAAATATTGTGCGACCATTCTTAAGATTAATTTTATCAAGTCTGCCACAGGCGTGAACCCACTGTAATGATAGATATTCATTTTTTGGAAATGTATAAAACTTTATCTCATCGGCTTCCTTCTTCCTATTGTGATTATTGCAACCAAAAACCGCACAATTTGGCATTATAAATAGTTTGTATAATTAGTATAATATTCCACAAACACCAAATCAACACAAATTTTATATAAACAAAGAAATTGCGATACATCTACCGCCGTGGTAACTTATGTATTAGCGTTCATCGAATAAACTTTTTTCTCGTTGCTGACGTCATGCGCGGATAGGACGAATCTGAACCGGACGGCGGGCACACCATACTATATTAACACCACGCTCGGGGGTTATTATCTAGGTAAAAATACCTTCAAAATAACATATCATTCGACCAATCTTTCCATTTAAGATATAACTAGTGAGTCTCACCCCCGATAGAAGGTTTCCGCTTAGGAGGTAAAACTGCCAAAACAATATTCCCCCCTAAAAAAACAAAATCGACGGGTCCAAGCGTATTTTAGTAGATGACCTGGTTTCTCGCCAGCAATACTGGAGAGCTGTTTCTAACTCTAAATGAACGTTTTTTTCTAACAGTGCTTGATCGAGCAACTTTCAAATGTTCTCCCTTTTCCCCTTAAGCATTTGCTCAATGGCATATGTACAAAGATCTTATCTTGATAATTGTAGACCGTTATTAATCTTTCTTTTTTGACGTCATAGGGTTTTTTACACCAAAAATAATAAACCCTTAAGTTCAACGCGTTGTCTATGACAAGTTACGGCGACTTTTTTATCACAAAAAATATAGCTCTGAAAGATAATATTTTATTGAGGCATCTGACGCTATACCAACTTGGGCCATGACAGCTTCTTCATTTCACTTATTGACACTTTTTGTCCTCGTTGTGCTCTGGGTGCTCCGCACCCTGTTTAAAACTGCTCTGGGTGCTTGCGCACACGGTGCCCCGGGGATTCGGCGCCTATGGGACCACCCATGAAGTAGCCCCTTTCTAACAAAAAAAGAATTATTGAAATCGGACACCGTGTTAAATAATTATCGCTGAACATACATAAAAAAAAAGAAAAAATCGCGACGAATTGAGAACCTCCTCTTTTTTTGAAGTCGGTTAAAAACAAAGAAGTTACTCTAAAATACATTGAATAGAAGAAAAACCTGGCAGATTAACTTACGGAGGCAGTATCACCAAAGATTTTAAAAGAGCACCTACTGCATATTAAAATCATAAATTCAGGAAGGACATCAAGCCGTAATGAATCAGAGATTCAGGGGGAGTGTTAGATATATTTATTTATTGTTGTATTATGGTGTTCTCGTTACTAGTTTTAAAGCACCCGGTATATTAAAAGAGATGGATGTCACATTGACTAATGAGTTTGGTAATTTTTTGAATAAATAGTCATTTTATTAGACACAACATTTTTATTTAAAATATTCTGCTAAATCAACAAAACTAACAAGATTGTTAAATGTAAAATCTAAAAAACACATTTTCTGTATTTACTTACAAACCATCATGGAAAATAACTGACCTAAATCTATATTAACAGAAAATAAGAAAGGATAAAAACTTTCGACCACAATCAGAACTTCCTATTCTCGTATAATTCCAAATTGTCACGTTTCCTACCGCAAATACACCTCTAGTTAAATGCCGCCGTTTTAACGGAACTTGTAGTTGGTTTTCTCGTGTCTTCGATTTTAGGGAACTTTCCTTGTTACCTAAACCGCTAAATTCAATTTATCCTTTAAAGAAAATCGTTTAATTTCGAAAGCCGTTCGGTAAGAAATAATATCGGAATTTTGCTGAAAAGATTGGTACGGTATTGAAAAATATAAATAGAATGAGGGACTTGGAAGGTGTTTTTTGAGATAGATAGATAAATAAATGTTTTCTTCGAGCTTTATCTGACTATAAATGTAGCAAATGTCTGGTTTATATTCTTTTTCTTTTACGAATTCCATAAATACCAAGTATAGTAATCGCTTACTTATGCAAAATCTACATGATTCTTATTACGAATGTGTTCCCTAGAAGTAGGTAAGGAAAGTTAAAGATTTCTTAAAAAAAAAGAAAAACAAAATGATTATGGTCTCTCACGTGTAAACGTAATTACGTGTAGGTGAAGCTAATATAGAGGTCCAAAGAACGTAACTTCTAGTATCACTTTTTTTATCTTCATCTTGGTCGGTTGTAAGCAGATAGGGTTAGGTTTGGCCCAGAATGCTGAACATTAGTGCCTGTACTTGCCGTAACATGTCTTCTATCCACCAGCAGATGGTATCTTCTATTCCATGTTTGCGAGCGGCAGCTACCATTGATTTAAAGGAGGTATTATCAAAAGCTCCTTCTATGTCAAGAAATGCTCCTAAAACTATTTCTTGGCTACTGAGTCCCCCTTCTATCTTGGTTACGAGATTATGCAGAGCTCTCTATCATAGCGGTTTGCCGGATCAATCAGTTTTTCCAATCCTTTCAATAGAAATGACGTCAGAGTTATTGGTCTATAGGCCTTAGCCCCCGCATACGTTGGACGCCCTGGTTTAGGTATAAAGACAACTCTGCTTTGTTTCCAGGTATTTGGTACATGTTTATGCACCAAACTTGCCCTGTAGAGCCTACAAATATGCGGGGCCAGCGTCTCTACTGCCTGTTACAAAAGCACAAGCAGTACCCCATCTGGTCCCGGTGATTGAAGGTGCGTATTGCCCATGTTACTTTTTTTGTTGTGACTACCCGTTTAGCAGTTTTCCACTCTTGGCTGAAGACTCTTTTTTGAGAGTTCTAGGTCGTGTGGGTTTGGTTATCAGGAAAATGAGTTTTCAGAAGTAGTTCTAATGATTCCATTCCAGTTTTAGTGTATTCCCCTGTTTGGGTTTTTAAAGTCCCCACAGGATTTATTGGATCTTTTGCTAGAATACGATGGAGTCTGCATCCTTTAGTTGTATTTTTAATTTCCTGATAGAATGTTCTTAATGAATCTCTCTTAGATTTCCTAAGAGTTTTGTTATACTCTGTGAGTGTTTAGGTGTATTCCCCCCACTCATTCGTCTTTTTAGCCTTATTTAAAAGTTTACGTGTTTTCCTTCCGAGTTTGGCAAGTTCGGTATTCCACCAGCTCACCTCCCTAGAAGTTTTCCTGTTCTTTAATGAGCAGTTATTGTGATATCATGTTATGATTGCGTCCCGTAGTTGTTCTGCAAATTTATCATTTTTAGTATTAAGAGTTATTAAAACGGTTTTTAACACTGCTCCCAGCTCCACCCCGTATCCAAATTAATCGGTTTTATGTGGGTCTCGGTATACATCTCCTGGTTTATCGACGTTGTCGAGTTCCATGAGAATATGCCGATGATCTGAGAGCGAAGGCTCTCTAGACACGTACCCCTTGCCAATGTGATTTGAATCGAAGGAAGAACCAAGGATAATATCAGTAACCTTGCTCCGTCTACTGATTACAAAAGTAGGTTCTTTAGTGGTCCCGGTCGGCGACCACTAAATCCTTTGGAATAATGGCTACAACTAATTTAGAAAAAAATTTTAATCAGAAAAAACTATATAAAAATGGTATAATCGGAATTATAAAATTTGGATTTGTTCATGATGTTTGGAAAATGCTTGTTTACTGTCTGCTGTCTTTCTATTGTCCCAGCATAGCAACGGCGGTCCTTTATATATGGCTGGCTCTCAATTTCTTGTCTACTTCGTTCTTCTATCCTGGTGGAAAATCATGTAAAGATTTACAAAAGGAAAAGCATAGCTTCATAAATAACAGGTACGTTATTGAAAAAGAAGAGACCAGATGGTGGTCACTCTCAAGACATTGCATATAACCAAAAAAATAAAAATAATGACATAAAACGTCAAACATGAAAGAGCAACAAAAATGTTATAAAATGTTGGAAGTTCTTTGTGTGCTCGCCAAACGAGACGCGAGCACCCCAGGTTCATTTCCACGATTCAATATTTTCAGGTTAGTGGTTAGAATGAATTTAAGTAAAGACTCACCTCTTTTGTTGTTGTCCTTGCTGACCCATGTTATATGGGGTGAATTTGCATCAGAAGCAATGAGCACCTGCAGGTTTCCGGCCCGACAGGTATCCCTCAGCTCATCTGTTGATGGAGGGCTGGTCGAGTCACAGGGAAGGTATGCAGAGGTTAAAATGAGTGGCCTCTTGTTGTCTGCTATATTTATTTCCATCTTGACTGCTACCAGGTCTCTAAAACATAAATCTTGTAAGTTAAGGATGTCTACACCATTTCGTATGTATATACAAGCCCTAGTGTTTCCACATTGGGTATTGTATATTAACTTACCTTTCGTTTGTTCGGGCCTCATCACATGCCCTTTGTAAAACCAGGGTTCTTGTATTAGGGCTACGTCTATGTCCTCCCTGAAAATGGTACGTGCAAGGGTTGCGGATGCGGCCTTGCAGTGTCTCAGATTAGCTTGCACTATTCTGAGCATCTGAAGGTTCTTTCTTCCTCTCCTTTTGCACTCTGAAGATTGTCTGAGTTAGGCCCAGATAGGACTTTAACTGCAGGTTTTCTAAAGCCTTCAGAGAGTCATCGTCAAGCAACAGTACAATCGTTTGACCGTTGTCTTCCACTTGCCTGTGAATGACTTACCACTGTTCCATTTAGAGCCCTCGGTTTTGGGTTTTGAGGAACGCAAGTACCTTTGTAGTTTCCATGTTCTGCATGGGTTTGGGTATTCAGGCCACAACTTTGTTGTTTCAGACGATCTCGCTAGAGAGTCCCACCATAAGTTGTGCTCCCTGCCATGGGGTTTATTTTGGGAGATTTATGCTGGATGTTTATTTTGGAGAGTATCACTACTTTATCTAATTTAATTATTCAATTGGAATAAAAATGTTTACTCATCATTAGTTAGTAATCTATGGATTTTTGCATTGTGTGTGGATTTTTATCAGACTAATTACGAATGTTTTGCAGGTTAACATGCCCGTTCAAATAAAGAGTTGCCTTGTCTGAATATAAAACGGTATCAATTAAATTATTTCTATTATTTTGGTCCATTATATACTCGCAGAATTTAATTCTTCGGTCAAAGTCGTCTTCAGACAATTCATGGTCGAGACGTACTTTGTGAGTATGATATTTTACCCTTTTAAAAATGTTCGAGACCGAAGACTTTACAATACTCAAATCCCCCAATGTACAGGTGTACAGGGTGGGTAAATTTCGATGTTTTAATAAAGAATCTCGTTAACTATAAATGGTATGGAAAAATGGACCTCCCATCCTCAATATGCACATTATTCGTATGTTGGTTAAAAAAAACAATAAAGTTGTGTAGTGGCTGCCCCATATCACTGCGAGTTAAATCCCATAGAATTTATATAATCTCAAATAAATAATGAGGTGGCAGCTAAAAACACAAGGAATCTTCTGATTAAGTACTTGGTGTTTTTTGGTTCTTTTTCAATGTTAATGTCAAGATGTAATTTGTCTTTTTACTTATTATGTTGTATAGGCACCTCTTATGTATTTTGTTTTTTTTTCAAATTTTATTTTTAATAATTAAGATATAGAAAAATTACAAAATAAAGATACTACTAGGGATGTTGCGATACTACTGATATGATACTGGTATCGATACTTTTCTTTCGATACCGGGTAATTTAGTACCCGATACTTTGCTTTCGATACTTTACTCATATGGGTACTACTTTTGTTTCGATACTACTACTTTCGTTTCAATAATTTAATGTATATTGTAGAATCACTTTATGGTATGATATGTCGGCGTGTACCCTATGATCTTTTTTTTTTTGGTTGTTCTGTACTCTTTCCGATATAGGTATCGATACTTTCGTTCCTATACCCTTTCGATACCGGTATAGGTATCGATACTTTCGTTCCTATACCCTTTCGATACCGGTATCGATACTTTGGTTTCGATACTCCTTTCGATACCAGTATCGATACTTTACTGGTATGGCAACATCCCTAGATACTACTAGTCATGTGTTGTTTTCTTAACCTATATTTAAAAAAAAAACTACAAAATTGTACAGTGTAGTATACAAAAAATTAAACGCTGCTCTCATTTTTATTGTAAAATGTACCTTTGGTACTTTACACACATTTAAAACAAAATAAGTTTTCTAATTTTAAATAAAATTTCTTGTTCTTCGACGTCTTTTACCTAAAAAAGGTATAAGTAGTAAGAGGAGATTTCAACAGCCGTTTTTGAGATATCTGGATTTATAAAAATGGAGCCCTTTAAAGTTTACAATAAAAATAAGAACAGCTTTAAATTTTGTAATAAAAATGAGAGCAGCTTTAAATTTTTCAAACCACAAAACCCCCCATAGTCAAATATTTGGAAAATACACCAATTATTAAAAAAAATATTTATGAAAAACTGAAACCAAATTGAACTTTTAAAACTCTGTTTTTGAAATCATCCACTTTTGTACTGAGGTAAGTTAGGTTAGAAGTTATATTTAAGCCTCAGGAATATGTGGTATTATTTTTTTGCACCTTTTAGAGACATCTTGTATCTTATAAATTGGTCAACAATGCTTTTTTGTGTTTCGTATTTAAAAAAAAGTAACAACTTTATTACTGATTTTTTAAACTAAAAATGGATGAATGTCTAATCAAAATCATTTAAATGTAACTAAATATTCAAGTAAATAAACTATTTTTAAAATTGTTAATTAACATTTAAAACAACAAAATATTTTGGACATATTTAACCCTAGAGCGGTATCGTACGTTTTATTTCGAAACATATGTAGTGTTAAATTAATGAAAATATAATCTACCGATCAAACTAAAGACCCTTTATTTGTTTATAAAGAAAATATTTTAAATTAGGTGTAGGACATCCTTCTGCTGAAATAAAGTTACAAATTACCTTTTTTATGAAGAGCCTTAATAATATTTACTTATCTTACCTGTAAATGAACATTTAATTTTCAAAAGTCTTAAAAGATGTCTCAAAAAAATATATCATCTGCTTTATATTGAATAAAAATATGTTTTTCTACGACCGTGTATTTTTACCCACTTTCCCGCACGCATTTTAGTTTTGAAAGTGTCACTTTCCCGCACTAGTGCGGGAAAAAATCACTTTCCCGCACTAGTGCGGGAAAGTAAAATTATGAATATTTGGCCTTACCTATTGTATAGTTTTTTTATCTCGGATGTTATAACTATTGTTACAATAGGTAATTTAGTATTTTCCAACTATTCCATTTAATAAAATTTACTTTTTTTCTTGCTTTTTGTTATAATTTTAATTTTTTGGAAAACTTGAATAATAGAGATATTTTTATATACCTTCTGTATATTTTTAAAAGTCAGACTAGGCTGTGACATTTATGGCTTGATATGGTTGCTATATGGTAACCAAGGCGTGTTATTGTTACAAATACGTCAAAGTTGTTTGTTGAAGCGTCAACTGAATTAAAATAAATTAAAGAAATAATGGATTCATCGGATGAAGAGCTGCCCGAAGCCATTTTAAAAGCTGCAAATGAAGCACATTTGGAGGTGTTACCTGCCAAATTACGAGGAAGATATGAAAAACAATACGACCATTTTGTCACATGGTGTAAACAGGAAGGGGTAAAAACCTACAAAGAAGAGGTGTTTCTGGCGTATTTTTCGCACCTAAGTAAGTTTTTGAAATCTAATACTTTATGGTCTCGCTATTCGATGGTGAAAAGTTTAGTAAAAATAAAACAAAATTTGGATATAAGCCAGTTCCATAAGTTAACGTCATTTCTAAAACAAAAAAATGTTGGTTTTCGAGCACAGAAGGCGCAGGTTTTTACCAAAGAAGATATATCCAGGTTTATGTTAGCCCTTGATGAGGTATACCTTATGATTAAAGTGAGTACCATTTTTGCTTTAGCTGGTGCTCTCCGCAGAGCGGAGCTTGTAAATATCACTCTCGATGATATACAAGATAAAGGCAATCTGATAGTTGTGAAAATTTCCGATTCCAAAAATCATTCTTCAAGATCATTTGTTTTATGTGAAGAAATAAATAATGGAAACTTTCTGAAGCTGTACAGAAAGTACGCAGGTTTACGACCACCTACCACTCCGCATCGCTGCTTTTTTATTAATTATAAGAAGGGAAAATGCTCAATTCAGTGCGTTGGCGTAAACACCTTTAGTAAGATGCCAACAGAGATTGCTGCATATTTGCGTCTACCTAATCCTGAACGATATACAGGACACAGTTTTAGACGTTCTTCAGCAACATTCCTAGCAGACTCAGGTGAAGCGATAACCAATATAAAACGTCTCGGTGGCTGGAAGTCCACTACTATCGCTGAAGGCTATTTGGAGGACTCCGAAACACAGAAGAAAAACATTTCGAATAAAATTCTTTCAAATAGAAATTACTTACAACCTTTGCTGCCACCGTCATTTTCACCTTCATGCGACCTGCAACCGATGTCACTCCTGTCCACGTCATCTTTTCAATCTACGAGCGTTACGACTATTAACAACCAATTAACACCAACTAATTCCTCTGTACCGGCAATTTTACATAATTTACAAAATGCTACAAATTGTGTATTTAACATTAATATCCATAATAATTAGTTGTTTTTATTTAAAGATTTGTATGTGTTGAAATAAAATAATTTTCCAAAAATAATTTTTTCTACTTTTTTGTATATACGGTCGTAGAAAAAATAATGTTCGGGCCAACTGCAGTCGCGTGCGGGAAAGTAACACTTTCCGCACTTTTTAGGAAAATAACTATTTCGAGAAGACCAAAGACAATGTGGAATTTATTGCAACAATTATAAATCCTGCCTACACAAAAAAAAACAAGTTTACACTTTCCGCTGCTGAACATAACATCTTGTTAGCGGGGATCCTTGTCGATTTAATTTATTTGATTTCAAAGCACTTGTCTGTAAACATATCCCATAATATACTTCAGAACTTTGCTACATTTTACCTGAAGAAACAACCTTCATTTAATTAGGAAATACAAAACAACTAATGGTAATCTTATAGTATAATTTTGAGAAAAAAATATTACAAATAATAAACATACACCTATAAATATAAAAATAAACACATTATTTTTTGTACCTGCCAAAATTCTGCATTTTTATTAAGCTCTTCTTTGACTACATATTTTTCAATTCCTCCTAAATATGTTTTGTAGGTAGGCAATAATAGAGGTATTTTTTAGCAAGTGTTTGGTTTAAAATATTTTCGACTGTTTTAAACCGTTTAAATTTTAGCGATGCAACTATGACGTCACATACGAAATATTTTAAACCAAAGCTAGAATTTTTAAACCAGTCGCAGGCATATGGTTTAATAACGGTTGACACATAAGAGATTCTGATTTTCGCTGTTGTATGTTGTTTTGCTCTGTTCTATCTTTGAACATTTTGATATATTTGATTATTTTGATTTTTGATACTTTATACATATATTATGTGATTCATATTGTCATGAAATTCCTAAAGCCTACACTGTGTACGCGCGACCTTCAGATAGCAACCGACGGAACGTTCAGGAATGCCGCTGACGCACTAGAAACGGCTAGAACGGGCTAAGAGTGCCGTTTAGTCATAGAGATGGAATTTTCGGGAGCCTCTGGAAACTACGAGCACAAAATTGGCTTGGTATAAATAGCCGACAGTTTAGTTTAGTTTAGAGTATTGTAATGAAAAGTTAAAGTGTAAGAAATAAATTAGAATTGTTAGTTAGTGTCTAACAGTGGGTTGCAACAACGATCGTTAAATATCTAATGACTCGTTAAACCCAAATCTTTTACTAAAGGTGTAGTACGGGTTGCATTCTTCTGTTAATTTTTAACGACGACGTGAACTGGCAACGTCGCTTCTTCTGTCAGCTCTGCTCGTCAGTTACTTTGACAGATAAATGTTTATTGATTAATATTTTAGAATTTTTTAATTATTTTCAATTTTCCAGTCAATTTATGTGAGTGTCGAGAGGTACTTTGAATATATATTATAAAAGTTCAATTTTAGTTCGTTTAGTTGAAGTATAATGTTTGACAACAAAAATCGCAAGCAATTTACTGCTAAAGATAGAAGAAAAACCACTTGGTAAGTAAATTAATAATAAGTACATAAAATTCCTTCAAAAACATTCACTTTATTACATACTTAATTTGTATTTCCAACTACATTTTTGGGGTTAAAATTTTAGGTAATTGGAGAAGATCTGTTTATTGCATGGCTAAGAAGTTGTATTGGCCAAAATACTAATTAGGAATAACTAGCTTTTATTAAATATAAAACTGATACAAGGACATCTAAAAGTGAGATACTTACAACAAAAAGAAAACTAAACTTTACAAGAGCTCAAATAGAAGGAGAGACAGGACAAGGTTCGTATTTGTCTCATTCAAAGGAACACTTTTATTGTTTTAATACATAACATTTGCAAATTCATAAAATTTGTACACCCACCCACCCTCCTGGGACAGTAATATTAATATACTTACCTTCTATATAGTATAGAATATTGTGCCTTCTTAGTAATAAAAGAAAAAATTTATTTGAAATCAAATTAAAAATTTGTGAAGTAATATGTTTAAAGTTAATTTTCTAAGCAAAGTACCTATAATGTTATTTAACACAAATTTTATATTTTAAAAGATTGATTTATAGGATTTTAATTTAAACAGAAATTAAATCACTTTTATATTATATACAATATAAAACTTCTTTTGTATGTGTTATTATTTATACAATTTTAGCAATATCTGTATTTTCCCATTTTAAAGATTTTTCAAACTACTAAAGTTAAAAAAAATAAAATTGGAAATAACTAACGTTTGGTATTATTTTTCTTTATTTAAATTATTTCCTTATTTGTTTAAGGCTGAAAAACAAGAAGGAGGCGTGGTTAATCTCCAACTTGATGAGATGGGCTCAAATTAAAGCATTTTTTTATAATCAAATAGTCCCCGTTGAATTCCTTTGATTCCACTGCTACATTCTTTGGTAAGAAAGTATTTTATTTATTTTATTTAAACTTAGCCGTTTTATTATACATGGTGGTCAAAATTCGACGTTTTCACATGATACAACTGGATATTGAAACCTTATAACCCACCATTGTCACCTTTTTTTGAGAAACAAAACATGGAATGCTTAGTTATGTTATAAATCCTTTTTAGAAACTATAGGGTGATTTTCTAAATTTATCATAATTTATTATCTCAAATAAAAATCTTATTTTGAAAAACAATTTAATAATTTGACATAGTTACATATGTAAAATCCATTGTCGTACTTATTATTTTTTCAAGGGGTACAAATTTTCGAGGTAACACTATTTTTTATTTGAACACCCAAACAAAATAATGATATTTTAAAAATCACTCTTGCATTTTACTCAGGGAAGGAATTTATAACTGGATTTAAAATAACATGTTTAGTTAAAAAAAGGTGCGACATCAAATGTGCTTTATCCCCTGCTAATTTAGTAATATCTTATAAACATGTCAAATTTGGACCATCCTGTATAATTATCACAAATACTTTGTATGTTGATAGGAAAATTAGTGTAATATGAAGACAAATTTGGAATTGAAGGGAACTTTTACACATTTTATTAAAGTATAACTGTAGGTCTAATTAAGTTCTTGCATTGCAATAAATAATTACACGAGTCCTAGTTAACTGCAGCTAAATATCATCGTTGAATCTCTATATAAATTTTGTTATATCATTATATTTCGGAACATACTTTTATGAGCTCTAGAATCATATATATTTATTTATTATTCTGTAGGTGAACAAATCAATAATTGATATTATGACTCTTTCCAGTGGAGTCTCCTTAGGTGCTTCTCCTAGTAGTCTCTTCACTCCCAAGGAATCTACTAAACCCTTCCCTGGCCCAAGTGGACTCTGCCGATCCCCCTGCACAGACTCTCAAGCAAAACCGTACAGTTAAAAAAGGAAAACTTTGTAACAACAAAATTAAAAATATTGTTGTATGGACCACTAATCTTGAAACAAGACAGGCTTGGCTCACAAATAAAACTTTAAAATATCTATACTGCCCCAGTAACTACACAAACTATAGAATGGAGATATATGCAATAAAAGAAATTTATTAGTGCCAGTATTTTGATATGTGTTACCAATATAGCTGCTTTTGTTGAATTAAAGACAAGTTTTGAATAATGTTTTTAACTAGTTATATAAATGTGATTTAATGTTTTGGGTTGATTTTTGATAAGAATTCTCTAGAAAAATGTTAGTTACATTGTAGAATCAAGTTGACTTTTTAGGATACAGAATAAAAATTGCTGGTATTTTGTTTACTTTTTAAAAAGAAAAATGGATCAGTATCAGAATGGTCAAATAACCTCAAATATTTGTAATTTGTCAGTTATGGGGGTTTCGGCTTATGACGGTGGTATAGCCTGGTAGCAATATATTTTTATTTGTAAATAGGCATTACTTTGTAGTAATATAGGTGTTTGCTAAGTATTTTAAAATATTTCATGAGATGATCGCATAAATAATTTTAAGCCATATAACTGTGGAGCTTGGTATCTCTACTTATATTGTTAAACACTTTTTAATTCGTATAATTGTTATGTATTAATACATTCTCAAACATATTTAATATTATTTTATAGTTTTTTCCTGCCTATTTTCAGAAAAAGTAAATATTTAGCAGTAAACTACTATCAGTAATAACATTTTTATTGTTTGTACCTATGTTGAAATAATCCATTTCTTTTTATACATTTATAAAATATGTGGAACTGGCAAAGTAGACGTATTCAATACGTTAGGCAAACTGTAAATTTTAACACAAAATTACTAGTCAACTTGAAACCTGTCATAACCAAAAAGAAATCCTGGATTGAATGTTTATTTTCTAGAATTAGAATTCTTAATAATGATGGGCAAATTAAATGTATTTTTATTTATTGTAGATTTACTATATTTTTTTATTATGTTATGTATTTTGTGTATATTAATTTAATCCCAAAAAATAAAATTTTAAAATGAATTTGGTGTTTTATTTATGACCTACAAATCTGTAAATTACAAATGTGAAAGCAAATATATTAAGGTAAATAAGTGTAATTTATACATAGTATAAATTATTTAATATTCTAAATTTCGACTATTACACAACCTATAAAAGCTAATTATCATATCATAATTATTTAATTTTCTCAACAATCTAGAAATTCCAATATTGTACAAATAGAAAGTTGTTCTTAAATAAAAAATAAATTCTAGCATTAGTTTATTAGCAAAGAAATATAGCATCCAAATTGAAAGGATTCAAAAAGGAACTGTATATGTTTTTCAAGAATAGGTCAAATGTGAATTTATTTCTCATATCAGAGATTTTACCATCTCTCCTCCAGTTTTCCATTTCTAACTAAAAAATAGATACTGAACTTTAGAAATTTCCCAATTTAAACAGTTTTTTACTTTGATTCATTGAAAAATGTATAAGTTACAAAATTAATTTAAAAAAACTGACGACTACAAAAAACGAAGAGTGATTATTTTCTCATGAATCCCATCATCAGATCTTTACCAAATTTATATTATGGAACCATCTCTGAAGAGCCCCCTTTCTAACAAAAAATAATCAGAAATCGGACAACATAGTAAAGAATTGTCGCTAAATATCCATAAAAAAATATATTCCGATGAATTGAGAACCTACTTCTTTTTTGAAGTCTGTTAAAAATAGAAAATACATTAGAAATATTTCCACAGTAAATGGGGTTTGCACACATGATAAAAACTAAACATATTTTTAATTATGTACTTCTATTTGAAAAATAATGTACAGTAGAAAGAAATGTGCTTTTCCATGGTGTGACAAACGGGAAGAGAAAATGTAAAGTAAGTACAAGAAAAAAAGTTTTAGTTTATATAAAAGGGACAAACTACCCAGGCAGCACACTGACGTTACAGAGACGTCATTTTTTGGTGATAATTAGTCCCTGACGTCACATCACCTAAAAATGACGTTTCATAAATGTAACGTCAGTATCACGTCATTATTTTACGTCATATATACGTCACAGTATGGTCATAATTTTTAACTCGAATAAAAGTGTTAACAAACTTGGTGATTTTATTTTTCCGGAGTGATAAAAAACAGTTTTTTGTCACCCTTTAAGAGAAAATAGTATATTTTTTTATTAAGTTTGCTGATCGCCAATTGGGTGCCAGCTAACTAAGAGGAAGCAAAGAATAGAAGAGAAGAAAAAGTTGGGTTATGGTTTACTTTTGATTCGGACTTGCGCCGATTCGGTAGTGTTCAACAAAAAACCCACGCTATCTTTCCCGCCTCCCGCCTTCGCTTTATAATCGTGAATCGTTACATAGTAGTGCCGCCATTAGTGCTCAGTGCCAGCGTCTCGTTTCTTGACTCAGTTTGGAAGGTGGACGACAAAGTTTTGCGGGCCTTTCGTTGTATTTTTAGTGTTATTAGGTGATATATTCCTCTTATTATTTATTTTAGAGCATTCAAATTCTTATATTTTAGTCATGTACTTAGTCATTCAATTTTCCGATGAATGCCGGGGTGGCCTAGCATTAATTCATCGTAAATGGTTGACACCATTCACGTAAAAGAAGAGTTTATTGGCCGCCCTACAAGGAATTAAATACTTCTAACAAATCGCTTAAAAATGGGGAGGAAGTAAATGAGTCTTGGAGTTTGTATGGTGTTAAGCGAATTTTTTATGAAACTGGTAAGTTGCTCTAAAAGATATAAGCTTCATACCACCTTCATACTCACTAGGGCGAATTTCGCGGATTTTTGACATAATGTGTCAAATTCAGAATATTTTTAAATATAGATTTGACACATTATGTCAAAAATCCGCGAATTTCGCCTAGGCACAGGATAAAAAACGACTTTCTTCTGTGGCCTAAGTGAGTATGAAGCTTAAGCCTTTAGTCAGCCTGTTTTAAGCTTTAATATAATATATAGACATTAACATAAAAGATAAATTAAATACATTTCAATGTACCTGTTTATACAGAATAACAAGCATAAAAGTAACATAAACATAGTGAAGAAAAATAAAGTCCAGCCTAAATGTATGTCGATAATACAATTATTGTACATTTGCCTTTAAAAAGTGAGGTCAAGCTATTTTCCTAACTTTCGAACTTCTAAAATTCTTTCCACATTTTTTGATCAATAATAATTGATAGAGTTAGCAGAGGAATTTTAGAAACAGCTACCATATATTGGGGTATATTCTGTAACAATTCCTTTATATTTAACGGCCTTTAAAAATATTTTCTTCTTTACTTCTGTCATTATTTAAACGGATCTTTAAAATACATTAGAGGACTATCTTAAAGAAATCTGTTTAAATAATGACAGAAGTAAATTAACGAATACGAACATATTTTTATAGGCCGCCAATATTTTTAAAGGCCGTTAAATATATAGGAATTGTTACAGAATAGACCCCATAATGTCTTTTCTCTTTTTCATTTATAATTTGTCAAAAAATCTTATGCTTATGATTAAACTTTCTGTATAAATGGTTTTGCTTTAAAATCCTTAAATTTGTATTTATGTTGAGCTTAAAACAAAATCAGGCTGACTATAAATGTACTTTTAGTTTGATACTTTCGTAGTTTAATACTGATATAAAAATAATAAAATTGGAGAATACAGTATAACCAACTGGATATCAACAATCAAATTTTTTTAGTAAATTCAATGAAAAATGTAGCGATAATTACCTGCTACTTATAAAATATGTATTCTTAATTAATTAAGGTACTTACCTAAGAAAACATTTTTAATCTTCTTTATAACCATTACAATATCAACCAAAAGTGGCTACTTCAACTAGTTCCAATAATAAGACAAATCCCTACACATCAAGAATCAAAAACGTTGAAGTAGAACACTAACAAAATATTGTTTTTATGTAATACTTATTTTGTCAAGTTTACAGTGGACAGTAGACAGTACATTAATTTCCCATAACATTTCTGATTTAATATCAGTACCTACAATTTAAGTATTAATACTATATTGTTAGTCTTATTTTAAAATCATTTTATTATGACAAGAATATTCTTCTGTAAAAGTTTATAATTTGTTGTAATATTAGATATGTAAAATTTACAGCTGCTTGTGTAAAATTAACAAAGTATAATTTAGTTGAAGATAAAAATATACTATAAATGTTATAATTTTTTTTATTCTAACTATAAAATTGTTGTCAATGGGTGACAGAAATTTTATATATTAATTAAAGAAAATTACATTTGTTAATATTCTATGTGCAGGACAAAATTATTATGATTAATTTAATAATGTGGGCTTTATTATATCATTCCAACAACTTACTACCAATGAAAAATTAACTCTTATATTAACGGGTTTTAACAATGTTTATAATATTTATGTTAAATGAATAAAAAGTATTCTTTAAAACCTTAACAAAACTATGTTGTGAATGTAGTATATTTAATTCTTTGAATGAACAAAAAGTTCTTGCATTTTTTTTTTAAATGAATGTAATTTTTTTAGATGATTTGGAAAAGGGGAGAAGAAAATTAAAACAGGCAGAAAATTCAAGTGACCTAAATTTAGAATTTGATTAGGAAGCACCCAGAAAAAGAGTGCGAGCAAAAAAAAATTTGTAGTAGCAGCGAGGATGAGAGTAATAAAGAAAGTGCATTGGAAAGGCCTCCAAAAATTTTAAAGAAAAATATATTAAAGAAATGTAACGGTAATAAAATTTTATGTTTTACATACCTGGTTGCGCGTGAAGGGCGCTGGTTACTTTTAAAGAAGTGAATTCAGAGGAAACCGTTTATTTTATATAATGGGTGACAAATATGTATCTTGAATTGACATTAATTCATAATTAACATTTCAGTAAACTTATATCTATAGTAACATAGAAACAGTGGCGGCTCGTCGGCTCGTCCATCAACAAGCAAACTTAACATACTCCCGGCCTTGAAAGTCTTTAACTTTTAATTGAAAATACAGGCAGTGGACATATTTTGGAAATGGCTCTTTTAGTGACACCCTTTGCAGTCTTGACAATTGCAATTCGAGAGATGCCATCGGTTCCAAATTTAAGCTCCGTAACACGACCAAGACACCATTGTAATACAGGCATGATGTCTTCTTTTATTACCACAAGTTGTCCTACTTGCAGGACTTGACCATTCTTGGTTTTCCATTTAGAGCGAGTTTGTAATTGACTGATATACTCCTTGCTCCATCTATCCCAAAAATGTTGTTGCATTTTCTTAATGTGCTGATACAAACTCAGCCGATTATTAAGAATTCCCTTCAGGTCGGTCTCTGGGATAGCGTGGAGTGATCTCCCAATTAAAAAATGAGCTGGCGTCAAAGCTGAGAGGTCTGAAGGTTCGGAACAGAGTGGAGATAGGGGACGGGAATTCAATACAGATTCGATTTGTACCAAGAATGTGTAAAAATCTTCATAGGTTAATAAACATTCACCAACTACTCTACGTAAATGATGTTTGACATTGCGCACACCTGCTTCCCATAATCCCCCAAAATTTGGACTATTTACCGGAATAAAATGAAATTTAATGTTTAAGTTTGATACTGAACCACAAATAGTTTCAGAATTTTCTAATAAAAAGGTGTAAAATTCAGTGAGTTCCCTATTAGCACCAACAAAATTTGTGCCGTTGTCTGAGTACAAGTCAGAGGGGAATCCACGTCTAGCTATAAATCTATGTAGGCATTGAATAAAGGCATTAGTACTCAAGGAAGATACTATTTCTAAATGTACGGCTTTTGAACTAAAGCATACGAATAAACAAATCCAACATTTATAAGTTTTTGCACCTCTACCCTTTCGGTCCTTTAACAGAAACGGCCCAGCGTAATCAACACCGGATATTGTAAAAGGTAGATTTGGCGTTATTCTGGGTGTTGGTAAAGAACCCATAAGCGGTTGAATAGACCTCGCGTTTATTTTAGCGCATTTTACGCACTGGCGATAAATGAGTCTGGCTAAGTTATTACTACGTAGGTACAACCCAAAATTTCTCCTTTATATGTGCAGAGAGTAATTGTGGGCCTGGATGTAATAGTCTGGTATGTTCATAGATAAAAATTAATTTTGTTAAATGATGACTGGATAATAGTAAGATAGGATGTTTTTTGTCAAATGAGTAAAATGAGTTTTGTAAACGTCCACCTACACGCAGTAAGTTGTTTTCGTCCAAAAATGGATTTAAACTCAAAATTTTACTATCACGATTCAAAGATTTCTTCTGGTTTAGCCTATATATCTCTACTGGAAACATTTGTGCTTGTGACAATTTGATAAGCCTATTAAAGGCGAAGTTTAACTCGTCAACTGTTAAAAAACCCGAAGTTCGTTGATTTTTTGAAATTTTACAGTTTTTTTAGGAAACGTAAGATATATGCCATGCATCTTTTTATCCTGTTTAAATTTGAGAATCGTTCAAACGGAAAAAACTCAACTGGTGACAAATTTACCATGCACCTTTTAATTTCAGGTAAATCCGAAAATTCTAAATTCAAAACCGGCCAACTATCTTCGTTTAACCTCAACCACGTAGGCCCGTACCACCATAATTCTGAGGCGGTTATAATACTTGGGTTTAATCCTCGAGACAAAAGATCTGCAGGATTATGTTTTGTTGGAACATGCCTCCACTGACAATCTTTTGTTAGTTTTTGAATTTCTGAAACTCGATTGTCTACAAAAGGTTTTAATGAATTGGATGGCAATCGGATCCATCCTAAAACGATTGTAGAATCGGACCAACAAAAAATATTATTTATTTTACAATTTATTGAGTTACAAATTTTATTTACTAACCTTGCTGAAATGGTAGCACCTAAAAGCTCTAAACGGGGTATTGTCAATTTCTTTAATGGAGCAACTTTAGACTTTGCTATTAAGAGTTTGGTAACGACACAGTTGTTTCTATCAATCGTTTTTAAATACGCGCAAGCACCGTACACTTGTTCACATGCATCGGAAAATACATGAAGTTCTAGTAGAAGTGGAGAGTTACAAATAACATGTCTTGGTATTGAGAGATTATTGAGAAAATGTAAATTATTCTGAAACTCAAACCACTGCTTTGCTACGTGAGAAGGGATAGGATCATCCCAACTAACTTTTATAGACCAAAGCTTCTGAATAAAGCATTTTGCTGTAATTATAATTAGGCTTAATAGTCCCAACGGATCATATATGGAAGCTATTCGAGATAATATTCTTCTTTTTGTTATAGATTTATCAAGACTAAAATCTTGAATTTTAAATTTTAAGGTATCTTCATGACTTACCCAAATTAAACCAAGAGTTTTTTGGGACACCACATTTTTATCAGGATGAAATTCTAGGATATCTTGCTTATTAGGCACGTCTAGAATTTGAGGAAAATTGGATCTCCATTTTCGGAGTTCAAATCCAGCACCGTTTAAAATTTTGTAAATATTTTGACATATATGCGATGCATTTTCCGAAGAATCTGTACCCGTTAGAAGATCATCAACATACATGTCATGTTTTATTATTCTCGATATTTCAGGATGGGTTTGCTCGCATTCATTGCCTAATTCATAAAGGCTACGTATGGCTAGGAATGAAGCCGCAGTAGTGCCATATGTCACTGTATTTAATTTGAAGGACTTTAACTCTTCTTGAGGACTTTGTCTCCATACGATCTTTTGTAAGCATCTTTGATCGGGATTTACAAGCACACATCTGTACATCATTTTTATATCACTTGAAATTACTATGCTATGCATTCGAAATCTAAGTAAAATGCTTACAATATCATCCTGGATCGTTGGCCCTGTCATTTGTAATGAATTGAATGAAAACCCTGTAGTAGTTGGGGCTGACGCATTAAACACAACACGAAGTTTTGTAGTGATGCTTTCCTCTCTTAAAACACCGTGATGAGGCATGAAGTATTGAACAGCTTCAGCTTCATCTTTGTCTAACGACATATGCTGCAGATCTTCGTATTCCTTTAAAAAATTACAATAAAGTTCACGTAACTTCATATTTAATTGTAATCTTTTTTCTAATTGTAAAAATCGTTTTATAGCCAATGTTTTAGAATCGCCCAAAACACTGATATTTTCTTTTAGGGGAACGGTCACAATAAATTGACCTTTCTCATTACGCTTTACTGTTTTTTGAAAATGTTCTTCGCATAATTCCTCTTCCATTGAATTTGGTTTGGGATTAGGTTTTGGATGTGGTGCTTCTTCAACTTCCCAGAATTTTAACAACAAATCGTTAATATCTGTGTTTCTGTTCAAAAAGCAAAGGTTGTTATCTGAAATACTTAAAGATCCACCAATTATCCAACCTAATTTGGTGTTTTGCAGTATTGGCAAATTTTTACCCAGGTTTATTTGTTCGCATATTATTAAATCCCAAAACTTATCCGCGCCGATTAAAAGATCAATTTTTGATGGTTTATCAAAATTAGAATCAGCTAATTCAATGTTTATTGGAATATTTAATATCTGTTTGTTTATTTTAGATTCAGGTAAATACCCTGTAATATTATCTATTATGAAGCAAGAAATTTCAAATTCGAAATCACTATACACGGATTTTAGTTTTAAATTACATTTGTAGTTTGAATATGATATAGATTTATTTAAACCAGATACTGCCAGATTTGTTTTGATTTTAGGAAAATTCAACATATTAAAAAAATATTTTGAAATGAAACTAGACTGTGAGCCACAATCCAGTAGAGCACGAGCAGTACAATTTGTGCCTTGTATTTGTACAAGTGCTGTAGACAAAATCGCATTCGTTTTAATTAAATTAGAATCTGTTGCTGCACAACAAATTGATGAAGAGGTTGAAGGATTTGACTTTGGGTCTGTTGACGAAATCAAATTTGTGTTTATTTCTTCTTTTGGATTATTTTTAGCTAACATGCCTCTGGAAGTTTGATCACAGTGAAGAACTGTGTTATGTTTTTCTTGGCAAACTCTGCATCCTCCTAATCTACATTCATTTGGGGTATGATTAGAGCGCAGGCAATTTGTACACAAATTTAATTTCTTAACCTTTTGAAATCGATCTTTAACATTCAAACATAACAAATCTGGGCAGTAACACAATAAATGGCTTTGCTTACACAAGATACAGTTTCCTTTTATTTGTTGGTTTTTAGTATATAACCCTTTCTCAGTTTCCCTACGTGAGTCTCGAGTATGGGTATCGCGATTTTTAAATTTTTTATCCTTTGAAAAATCATCCTCTACGTCCTCTAGCAACTCTGTCCTATTTCTAAGAAAGTCAAGGAAATTGTTAACTACGACTTTGTTTGGTAAGCTTTTTTTATATTTTTTCCATTCTTTTTGGGAAAAATTATCTAATTTCTTATAACAAATATAGATCAAAAGAGAATTCCAATTATCTACCGATTCACCTAACTGTCTCAAACATTCTAAATTGTTTGTTATCGTATCTAAAAAATCTCCTATTTTTGTACTAGTAGATCTTTCTATTTGTTCGTACTCGCAAATTGCCTTTATATGATTTTGTATAAGTTTATCGCTATTATCGAATTTATCACAAATTGTGACCCATGCACTATCATAATAGTTTTCACCGAATTCAATGCTTTTTATACATTGCAAAGCCTTACCGGATAGAGACTGTCTCAAATAATGATACTTCTGTATTTTACTGATTTTTGAATTAATATGGATAAGAGATTTATATTTATCTCGGAATTCCATCCACTGACTGTATGTGCCATCGAACTGAGGCAAAGGGATAGAAGGTAATTGTACCTCACTGTCATTTAGTTTAACCGTTTTATTAGAATTTTCTTCCTCTATTTTTAATTTTGAAAAAATTAATTTTGCCTTAGCAACTGTTTTATAATACTTTCCTTCTTTACTGTTTTTAATAATTTTTTGTTCTTCCACTAAATTTTTATCAGTTACTATTACAAAATCATCTATTTGATCTTGAATGTCTAAAAATTTTTCAAAATTACTGTCATAAGTTGACAAACGCGTTTCAACTTCAAACTTTATTAAGTATTTTTTATCGTTATCAAACGATTCAACATATATTAATTCCGTTTCTGTTATTTCAATGAAATTTTCGAACTGATTTAAGTTATCTATTATTTTTGTACGCCTTTTAATTAAATTTTCTAGTGCCATAATGACTGAATACCGTATGAACTGCAAATATTAGCAGACTATAATATTAAACCGTATAATTCTATAAATTAAGAATTTGAAAACCGTATGAATGTAGAAATAATGATTTCTATATTTTAACTGTATAAAGCCCTATCAATGTTTATGCAAAACGCATGAATGGACCTTTAACGCATTTTAAGTACAAATCGAATATTGTATGAATTTTCTTTAAATAATCTCACTCATTCACCCTGGTGCCTCGCCTCTTCTATCTATGCTATTCACTCCTGGATTTTTCCGCCTGTTGTAATGCTCACACCTCGAAGGACCACTTGGTTGCGCGTGAAGGGCGCTGGTTACTTTTAAAGAAGTGAATTCAGAGGAAACCGTTTATTTTATATAATGGGTGACAAATATGTATCTTGAATTGACATTAATTCATAATTAACATTTCAGTAAACTTATATCTATAGTAACATAGAAACAGTGGCGGCTCGTCGGCTCGTCCATCAACAAGCAAACTTAACACATACCTTTATATTTTATATACATATTTTCAAGGAAAAACTTTTCAGGGTAAACAAAATTATCGCTGTCATGTCTTGTGTGATTTTTAAATAGAAATTATTTTGTTTTTAACCATTTTGCTCAGGATAGTGCTTGGCACAGGTGCCGTTTGATAAAATATACAATGTTCTTAAATTCCATTACCAAATGACAGCCGAAATTTACATCCCATTTTTTTCAGAAGTCATGTTTAGTTTTAATGATTTTTTATAAAAATTTATAATAAAAGCTGTTATTATTTATTAGTAATATTATTTCCTATAATCCCTACAGAGCCACCGTATTAGTAACGTCACAGTAACGTCACAAATTGACGTCACATCAACTCTACAAATTGACGTTACAGTAACGTCACCAATTGACGTCACTGTAACGGCATAAATTAACGTCAGAATAACGTCACAAATTGACGTCACAGTAACGGTACAAATTGACGTCACAGTAACGTCACAAATTGACGTTACAGTAACGTCACAAAATGACGTCACTGTGCCGTGACATAATGACGTGAGCTGGACGTCATTTTGACGTCAGACCTTTGGTGAAAAATGACGTAACTCATGACCAATAAATGACGTCTCTGTAACGTCAGTGTGCTGCCTGGGTATATTTAAGTACTGTTGCTTTAAACCACAAATCACAGATTTTTAATTGAGCACTACTAGAAGGGTAGTTAAATGAGTATTCTCCTCTTTTTCCAGTGACTTATTGGAACCTTTTCTTCATTTAAGCCATTATATTTATTTTAAGAAATTATATTCATGTGTAAAACATTTTTTCTCTGAACCAACTGTCCTTGCTTCTGTCTATTAAAAATATGAGCCGATGTCGAAAAAAGATAGGGATAGTGTTAACATTTAACCATAGCCGTAAAGGTTGAGCCTCAATTTCATTTTTTACTTTATTTGTAATTAATTTTCGAAAAAATATTACCAAATTAACTTCATTAATTTAAAAATCTCCCTTGATCAGCTGTGAAGCAGCGACAGACTGTCAGTTGGAAAAGCGCCGTTGCCAGTTTTAATCTCAGTTAGTTATTTGTTCTTTAGCTATCGAGAGATTTTAACAATCGTTCTTGCAACCCGCTGTATTATATAAATTAAATAGTACGTCTGAAATAAATTGTAAATAGTGTGTTTTAAATAAATAAACTATAAATAAATTAGACTATCGTTACAGTATTCATGCATTAATTGGTTATAATGTTATAATACAAATATTAATATGTATGGTCATCATAAACAGTTGGACGATGTGATCTACCTATAGGTTACTCTTGATTATGAAATAATGATGCAATTGAAATAAGGTCAAAAGATTGATTATCAGTTGTACGTTTTTTGAAAAATAATTACCTAGTTTGCTTCAGATTCTCAATTTGCCAGCAAATATTTAAAAGCAATTAAACGTTCTTTGGCAGTTGATGCACTTTGGAAAAGCCCAAAAAATCTACAGCAAATAAATCGTTACGACAATTGCGTATCTGTTGGAGCTACGGAATAAATATATGATGCCATATTTATTGACAAGAAAAATACCAAAAATAAAACAATAAATAACATTTCAGAATGCAATGTATTAAAAAAACTCCAATTTTTAATTAAAATCGCTATCAAACACTCATCTTTCTTCATCTGATTTAACAATCATTAAAAAAAAAATTTAACTTCGCTTCTTCTTTCTAGAACTTACTTCAATCGGTAATCCATCAAAAAATAATTCGAAATCAGAATATTTAAAATTTTGTCATATGACAGTTATCAGGTTAGGTATATTTTTAAAACTCCCTATTTTTGCCATCTATTAATTCATGACGTCACTTTAAATATGGTTTAAAAAATATTTTAAACCAATGTGGTGGCTAAAAAACAGCGTAGGTATGCTTAATTACATTTCTAACAAATAGAACTCACATACCTATTTATCTAATTTTTCCATCAAATTGAAATATCTACTATTTACTTACTTTTCTGTTATTATAATAGATATATAATTTCCTAATCACAATTTCTTATAAAACAATGAATAAAATATCGAATTAAAACTCTAAACTCGAAATGTAAAAAACTATTTTGTATTTTGTTGGGTCATTAGGTGACATTTCCTGACATTTAGTCGCTGCTCTGGTGGTTCCTTTCCCACCATACTGGTGCGAGCTGCGATATGAGGCGAGGTAGCGAAAAAATAAAATTACAGCTAAAGTACAATTATTAATAAAGAACTGAATAAGCACAATTTAGTGTCATCTTTATTCGTTGGTTATCTAAAAAACTTTGACTTCAACACATTCATAACAAAGTTTTAACATGTTTTTCTTGAAATGATACAAGACAAATTTAAATTTACCGCTAAAATGATATCTAGTTACTTTTTTAATTATTTTTCCCTTTGTGAATAGAACTTTAATTTTCTCCTCCTAGTTTAAAAACAGGGTATAAACAGTATTTTTATTCTAAATCCAATCTCAAAAGCTACTATAGAACAAAAACTACTTTAACAAATAGGTAAACAAAAGTTGGCATGTAATTTCTGGTTACGGGTCACTTGCCCAGTTTTTGCGCGAGAGAGAACAACATAGAAAGAGAGCTCCTGCTAAGTATGGCAACATCGCGAATAGGGGTGGAGCTATGAATGGTAATTACTAGTAGCTCCATCCCCGTAAAACTCACTTACCCGCTATAATCATATTTATCCTTAATTCCTATTAGGAACATTGTGTAAAAAATTTAATCAATTTCGTCGAAAAACTGATACAAATAGAACCGAATAATATAAATCCCGAATTTAAACCGGAAATGTTATTCCAGCTTAAACTATTACCTACCAATATCTATGAAAATTCTTTGATAAACAAGTTTTGAAGATTTCAAATAATAAGGGTACCTAGTTAGATTATTTGCCGGTAAGAAAATGTCACAAAAATTAGTTTGCAATCGATTTCCGACTGATAGTGAAACGTCAATAGGTCCTGTTATTTTCACATTATTGCCTAACAAAAAGTACAACACTTATAACATAGTTTTTCAAAAACAGACTCAGTATCTACCGGAATGGAAACCAAGCCGTTTTATGTTAGATTTCGAAACTAAACTTATTGAAGCTTTAAAACAAAATTTTAAGAATTCTGTCATTAAAGGACACTTTCACTTTAGGCACTGTTTGTGAAGAAGAATCCAAAGCGTAGGATTAGCTTCTTTATACAAGAATGATATGGAAATCCAAAACCACATAAAAATGTGTTCTTTGCTGGCTCATTTACCTATAAATCTTATTGATGAAGGGATGGCTGGAAATAATGAAGGATTGTCCAATTAACAAAAAAATAGAAGAGTTTAACAACTATTTCATAAACCAATGGCTTGAAAATAACTCGTTGCCAAGAGCTGTATGGAATTGCTATAATTTAAGACACTGTACAAATAATGCCGTAGATGGATGGAATAACAAATTACAGCTCCGAATAAGAAACAACCCCAATGTGTATGAATTGATTAAGTTTCTTCGATTTGAAGCTAAATTCCAAGACAGCGAAATACTTCGAAAGGAGTTTGGGCTACCATTATCGAACAAAAGAAGAAAAGTATACCATTGGTATATAATAAAATCAAAAACTGTTTATTAAAACTTAATGAAGACGGAAATATTTATAAATGTTTAAAAACTTTAAGCTATTTACAAAAATTATATTTTTTTATGATTTCAGTTAAGTTATATTTAAATTTTTTTTGTTAATTTTTTTTTTTTTAAATTTGTATATTTACCTACAATGCCATTTTTACAAATATTTAATAATTTTTTTTAACTATCTCGAATATTTAACTTATTTTTTACCCCATTACGGTTACATATTTACATAAAATGCAAGTAAATACATCTCATTTTTATTTTTAAATACAGTGTTAAAAAAATTGAATTTTTATTTAACATTTCTATTTGCGTCTGAAAAATTACCGGTATTACCTACCATTTGCAAATAATAAGTAAGTAAATGCTTGAAACTTTTTGTAAAATTTTATTATTTTTATATGTTTCAGAAAGTAATGTAAACTGGAGATTTATAGATCTTAACTAATTATTAGAATAAGCTAAATATAATTTTCCTGTAAACGTCCAAGTTTTCATTCTACAGGGTGATAAAGTGAATTTATTAAATACATAATTTGCTAAATATCTTTCCTTACTGTAAAGACTTTAACTTAAAAATATATGTATGTAAGTTAATCGTCATTATTAGTTGACACTCTAATTCGACAAAATACCCATTGGTCAATAAACATAAGACAAATCTACAAACCATTACAATTACTGACTTCAAGACATCCTTAATCCCTTAATTATGCCTCCCTGGTAAGAAGTAAGGGCTGCTATATCTAGCCAAATTCATAATTAATAAGCAACAATGCATACTATAGGTGAAGATATCGCCATTGGCCCAGCGGGTACCTGCAAGGCCGGCACATTTCTGATAGGAAAAGTGTTGTATGTAATGTTGTATATATTTTAAATATTTAACAGGTAAATAAATGTTTTAAATAAATAAGGCCCGAGAACACAATTTTAATTCAAACTTTTTGAACACCCTATAGGTACTTAAGTATTTCATAAAAGCTGAAATTATTAAATATTCCTCACGCAATTTCTTACAAAAACTGGACTCTTGGTTGATCTCTGTAGAACATTCCATTTTCAGGATATTTTAGTTTTAATTCCACTCAAACATGAAATATCTACATTAAAAAATTCAAAAAATGCAAAAAAATTTACTAATGGGACCATTAAGTCCATAAAAACTTGGTCCCATTTACTAATGGAATTTTTAATATTTTTTATGAAATCGTCTCTTGATAAAATTGTACATGGATTTCATGTTCGAGTTGGACTTAAACCGAATAATCTCAGTAATTTAATATTACTAATTTTAACTCTTATGAAATATAGGGTGTCCAAAAGGGTTGGATAAATATTGATTTTTTAACCCTTGATTCTACGGCAATGGATTTTCGTAATTTATAAAAATAAAATGTGTTAACTAATAATGACGATTAACTAACATATCATATTTGTAAGTTAAAATATTTACCGTAAGGATAGATATTTAGAAAATGTTGTGTTTATGAACTTTACTATATCACCCTGTAAAATAAAAACTGGAACGTTTAAAAGAAAATTATACTTAACTTTTCCTATTAATTTGTTAAGATCTACAAGTATTTTATTCTGAAACACTCCGTATATACTTGAAATGCAAGAATTCACACTTCGTCTATTCGAAGATACGGTTTATTTCTTTATTTTTTTAAAGGTAATTTTATTTATTTTTATTCACTTGTATTTACAGTTTTTTATTGTCATATCTAAAATAAATTATTGTTTTCTTATCCCCTACTTCTAAAATTTCCTTTGTCAATACTACTGATGACGTGATCCTATATATCTCTGGATCCTATCTATCGTACGACTGTGCGTGCGCATCTCTCCGATGCTTTGGGGTGGTTTAGTACCATCCCACCTCAAGTGCAACGTTGCCGGATCAAAATGTACCTGAAAAAAACTGGGCAAATGTCCCGACACCGTAATTTCTAACTAAAAACTCAATAAATCCATGTTTTCGAATATTTTTCAGTTGTAAACCTGTAGTTTATTTTTAATATTATTCTAGTAGTTGAACGAACAACGACTCGCATATGTACCACAAAAAAAATACCAACCAATAAACAGGCAATACTGAAACCTAAATTTAGCCGAGATATCCTGAAAAACGACCGAACAACCAACCCACCATGAACCCGGAACACAAAATTTTGAAAATTAAACTGTACGAAAAAAGAAGTTTTATGACCCTACTTTTTTTATCAAACATAAAAAACCATCATATTAATTGGTCCAATGGCCATGATAAAACTAATACCCTTTATGTAAATAACAACAGTGTAAATTAACTTTATGATAAATGGGTTTCGGGAGAATGACAGTATTTTAGCTATAAATCGGCTTAATTAGGGATATTGATGTTCGAGCTAAATACGGCGACTAGCGTTAAACACCAGCGGCGTAGTTACATTTGGAAGTTTCCCTAACAATATAATGGTAATATTGTGTTTATGAATGACTGTAAATATGGTCTATGTTAATCCAAACAGTTAATATTTCACCCTGGAGGGACCGTAAGTCGTTGAGAAATAACGACTTATGTGTTCACGTAGGAAGATGGTACGAAGAGAAGTCCTTTCTATCTCACAGGTTATTTATTAGCGACCAATTTTCGAAGTTATTACTTCATCATGAGGTCTACCTGGATTATTATGAAGTTATTATAATTTATGGCAAACAATATTTTTAGAAAGAAATTAATAATAGTGAATGTTAAAAAAATGTGAAAAAATATTTTAATAATTTAAATTACCATAACATAACCACTGCAGATCAGGTACATGAAATATTTTTAAACATATTAAAATATATCTGTGTTATATTTACTTAAACAGTACTAATTTTTGTTTAAATATAGAAGATACTTTGAACATAATTTATTTCCACTAGTCATTTAATTATTATTTATCAGAAAATATGAAAAATCACAACCACTATCCAGAAAACTATTGTTGGATTCTAACAAAAAATCTTTACTCTTGGGCCAGTTTTCCTGGCACTTTTCACGGGGGATAAGGTCACAAGATAATCGTGAAACTAACGTCATAGACCTAGTGAATGTATCAGTGGTCAATAAAAAATGAAAATTTTTCGTTTATACCATAAAGGATATTTTTAACCCACTTCATAAAAGAAGGAGGTTTTTAATTCGTCGTAATATTTTTTTTTGTATTATTACCTGGCTTTTTACGTTAAAATAAAATGGGCTTTATTTTATCTCAACTCAAAAAAAAAGGATAAAAAAGAAAAACACTAATTCCTAGCGAGTACGAACGGTAGCCAGCTTGCTTCAGTCGCGAAGGTCGCGGTTCAATAAAACTTACAATTTGGATGCCACGCAATTTAGAAAATGTACCGATCGCACTCTAAATCAACAAAACATATTTTTCCATCCCATAGGCATACCAAAACTGCGAAATGTACTGACCTATTTATAATAAAAAGAAATAAACAATCCAAAGAAACAAATAAGTAATTTAAATCAGAAATAATATCTGGTTTATTAATCAGAGAGTTTGTTATACAAAAGGTTCTTGTAACCACAAAAATAAAAGAAAAATCACTAACTCCAACGTAATAATAATAATAATTACTCTATTAAATAATTATGTATAACATTATTTACAAGGGTGAATTTGGCCAAATTCTTACATTATACTGCATGTAAGAATAAATAATAAAAATACTTTTTATTTGCAGTGAAAATAACTGAAATTATCTTAAGACTATGAACATTTATCATTTAATAAATTATTACGTTTAATTATATTAAATCTCAAGTGAAAATTATTCCAAATTTACGCAATTTAAATATTAATTATTATTTTAAACTAATTTTATAAACAAATATATTGAATGTTAAATAATTAATAAATAAACAACGAACTGAAATTATTATTGTTCATTTGCAAAACCCCGGCCTGTACATAATACTGGACATCAGCTCGTCCAAAAATCAGGTTAAAAAAATGAATGAGCCTACCTCGAGCAGCAGGATATGGCTTCAAATCTGGTACTTATCCTAGATTCCAAAACAGCCTTTTAGACACCAAAAGCAAGGAATCTCTCGGCAGTTTTGTCCCAAATTTAATGAAATGTACTATGTATTTATTCAATAAATCATGAATGGCCCAGGTCAAAATAATGAGAATATCTACATAAAAAGAAAAAGGCCTAGAACAAATAAAGTTGCTTTAGAAGAAGTCCAAATAATAACCCATACGATGAAAATTATTACAAGTGAGAAATCAAACAAAAAAAAAGAAAACTTACCAATGATCTTATGCGGCCTTAATGTGAAATGTCTTGAATAAAATCCCATAAAATATGGTTAATTATTTGTGGCAATAAACAAACTTTTAACACAATCAATATTTAAAAAATAATCTCACAAATAATCCAAATTAAATCAGCACAAACAAATCCATATGCAATGTTGTCTCTGTACTGATGCGTAGACATTTACAAAATGGGCGTAAAGAATTTCCAAATTTTTAATTCCAAATCATAAAATAAATTAATTAATTAGTATTTAAAAATATACGAACAAGGCGGCAGCACCGATCAAAAAGGTAACAGAAAACTGCGATAGAAGAGCAGAATCGCAACAAGCGTTTACAGCCTAACAGAAGAGGAAACTAGTTTTAATATAAATTGTTTTCTATACGATACACTTACGATCAAAAGAATTAAACGTTCATTTTAAGGATAGAATTCCGTACCTGCAAGACAGATGGTGTTAATGCCAAATCAAATCGCTTTAATTAATTAAATCTAAATATTTGAATCAAAATAACGAAACCCTATTTGATTAAGTATTATTGATAATTAACTAAATTTGAATGATTTGTTCTAAACGTAAATTTGACCGTAACAGTATATAGTGATTCAAAGAACGTCTGCAACTAATTGAAAATTTTTTGATTGTTCATTTCTCAGAAAATGTTATTGTTGACTTAAAACCCAGTATATACCTCATGTATTTTAAAAAATGTGTAAAGCTTTTTGTTAGAATCTAACCGTAGTTTTCTGGGTGGTAGCTGTAATTGTTTATATTTGCTGATAAATAATGATTTTCAATAATAAAGTTTTTCAAGTAACATTTGTCTCTCTTTTTAAAAAATAAAGGTTTTTCACGCTTAAGCTAAATTCATATTTTATTATCTTCCTCGTATAAGTATAAAGTTTGTACTGTATTTTAGGTCATGTACTAACTTTTATTAAAGATAACATTTTCTTAGAAAATGTTCTGCAAACATTTTTCGACACCTTGAAAATATCCACCACGAACTTGAAGATTATAATGTTATATAGTTGAACAAATCAGCTTTTATACTGTATACTGCAATAACGAGACCAATCATCACTTACGGGGCTATATAGCGTGGAGTAAAGTAACTAGTTTAGCTACTACGAGAGCTAATATCTCAAAAGTAAAAAGACTAGCCTGTGTTTGCATTACTGGTGCAATGATAACCTGCCCTACGGCCGCAATGAGGTGATCTTAAACCTCACCCCTCTACATTTAATGATAGAGAATGTGGCAAAAAGGACACGATATAGAATTATCAAGAACGGAGTAATCAGACAAAAGTTTACTTGCTTCAGGACTAAAGATTCCTGGGACAGGTCCAGGATGAAATTCTAAAGAAATACAGTTTTGTACTTCAAAACCACAGAGCAAGGAAAAATGGAGCCAAGAATCCATCGCGTTTGCAACCGAAAGACATGCTATTCAGTGGTATACGGACGGTTCCAAAATCATAGAAGGAACTGGAATAGGAGTGTATGGGCCGAGAACCAATCACTCCGAAAGCTTGCGAATATACCCAAGCATCTTCCAGGTGGAAATTCATGCCATTGAGAAGTGTATACAGCCAGTTTAACATCGAGAGAAACTATCATAGACAAGAGATTATCATCCTGTCCAATAGTCAAGCAGCCATTAAAGCGCTGAGCTGAAGATAGCTAGAACAATTGAATGAGCTAGGCGAGAAAAATCGAGTTACTCTTACTTGGGTCATGGGACATAATGGGGTACAGGGTAACGACCCAAGCAGCAGGCTGATGACATTTTGACGACATTTTTTGGTAATTCTTGGTCATCGACGTCATGTTACCAAAAAATGAGGTGATTATGACGTCACTTCTTTAACGTCTTTTTGACGTCACAAATTCGTCGTCAGTATGACGTCAATTTATTGTCACTATTAAATTAAGGTTTTAATTAAACGTGATTTCAATTCTTTTTATTTACGTAAAATGATATGGCCTAAACACTTATTTTTTAAAACTCTTAGGTCTTTAAACGTTTAAATCTGGCGCTTAAAATGCATAAAGATGTATGACACCACGTGACACAGGACTGCGTCCAGTGTTGCCAGTCTAGTACAATTGTACTAGATCTAGTACATTTTCTAAGAATTTGGTACGCTCGAATCAAAATCTAGTACCTTTTTCTTTTTCAGCGTGTTATAATTTGACACGTGTAAAATATATTGTTGGGATTTTGCTCCTTGTTTTGTTTTCGTTTGCTAAAAACACTTTTTTTCTTTAATGAACCAAACCACATCACAATTCATTCGAAAATCTGGTACATTTTACAGAATCTAGTACATTTTTATGGAATCTGGTACATTTTTTAGACAAATCTGGTACGTAACAAAAATATATTCTGGCAACACTGACTGCGTCTGTCTGCGTTTATCGGTCTGTGGAGTATGGCTCGTGTGTGTTCGAGCCGTTCGAGTAAGCACGAGAACGGTATCACGGATTGTTGCATCGGCCATGTGTAATAGCAGAGACAACAGAGACGTGTAACTTAATAGGAAAATATGTTCGGTGGTCCATTTGAATTACATATATGACCCTCTTTTTCTTTTACATTGATCTTTACATATGTCTATCTCTCTCCAATAAAACTAACACCATTTTCAGAGGGCGCTGGTGTTGCTGGTTTTTTGACGTAGAAATATCGATTAAAAGTATTAAAACTGACAACTGCCAATGTTATGAATGTTGTTATGAACATGTGCATTTTATTAAAATTAATTTAATTTGGGCCCCGTATATTTCTTTTAGTCTGATTTTGTTGTTTAATTAATTTTCTTTGGGGGGGAATGTTTATTTTTGCATATTATTTTTTGCATGAAGCAATTTCTGGAACCAAACTCGCGTTTTTGTACACATTTCTTTCTAGAGGTAAGTAATTTCCAATTTATTAAGAAAACCACTGTATAATGTGTGTGTTTAATAATATATTACACATTGACTATAATTATTTTAGGTGAATTGGAACAGAGATCCATTGTTACAGCTACTTGTGTTCATTAAGTAGGTAGATGAATGTCTGGACAGCTTTAATGGCAGCACAAAGTTCCTATCTACTAGAAAAGTAAAATGTATGCTGAGTAAAAAATCTGCACATGTAGTATTGGCAAATGACTTTTGAAATGATTAGAGATTAGCTATTTCTTACATACACCTACCTCTAACAGCCACTCTAAAGGAAGAAAAAAAAATTGAATCACAAAAGGGCAGAATTTTAAATCAGGAAAATAAATTTGGGGACATCAGGTTGGTTTTGGATTTTATAGAGAGATCAATCTCAAGAAAAGTTAATTTATCCTGCAGAACAACCAGTAGTTTAAGTAGGATTTGCTATAACTTTGATAATAAATTGTAATATAGGTACCAATTATTGTTTCGAATAAAATTGAAAAAGAGTTAAATATGAAATTAGATTTTTCATGAGTAAAATGTTATATTCATTCGAACATTGTAAGGTAATCTATAATTAAGGGAATATGGGAAATAGGTATACCCTGGTGGTGTAAGAGAAAGGTAAGGGGCAATGACAAAAAAATTACAAAAATGTATTTAGTGTTTATTATTAATAATATTATTTGCTATGTTTGAAAAATACCTCCTGCTTCCGAACAGATTGAATAGATTAGACTACTAGTTGGAGAAGGTCCACCTAGTAAACACATTAGGAGACTAGGAAAACTTTTACATGACTGGGGACACAACAGGAATGCACACACACAAGATACACAAACAAACGAAATAACAGGGGTAAGCCTTCAGCAACGTCCTGTTTAAATGATGATAGTATGTCATCCTTCATTCCCTTTTAGAAGGCATGGCATATAAATATATTGATTTTGATTACTATAAGAGGAGTTAGCAAAGGTCTAGCAGGTTTCGATCCAGTTTACAGGATGGGAACTTACTTGACTCGGGCCTTATACATTTGTGTTGAGTGTATGTGTGTTTCGTTTCCATGGTTTCTATTAAAATAAACAGTCACAACATATCCATACCTTTTTGCCAGACTAACATAAGTGACATTTGTTCAAATGGCACTTATGATAGTCTGGCAAAAAGGTATCGATACTATACTTTATAAAATATTTGTTACATTAGTTTTTAAATATATTATGAATATATAACAACTGTTACTTTCTTTGTAATTTGTCACAAAATGATAGGAGGTACTTTCTAAACGAAGCAATTGTAGTTTGTTTTTCTGTACCTTACAAAAATATAATTTATAGAAAAAGAGTTTGGTGTATTATTTTTCAAAGTTTAAATATTTAATAATCAATAGAATTTTCAAGTTTTTTTTTTAGCGAAATTTTAGAAGAGTAATAAAAACTATGTTCACTGTTTATATTAAACTGATTAAAACTTCCTTTATTAAAATGATTATTTATGTGATAAAAAATTTGATGTTATTGGAAGCTTTTATATTTTTTTAATATACAGTGAAACAATAGTTTTTGTTTCTCCTGTAAATTTGTATAGAAAAACTTTATTTATGAATCCATGTTTGAATTTCCCGCCCTAAAGCATTTTTAATTTTCCCGCTATTTACTAGTGGCGCCATCATAGACTGGTTGTGGTTACAATCGCCCAAATAACTTTTACCGAACAAAAAAAATACATTGAGTTACACGTCTCGCTGGATTGTCTCTGGTAATAGTGTGTGCATCGTGGATCGTGGCACGTATGCATTCAGGATTGTCGTTAAAAGTTAAAAGAAGGTCAGTGAAATAAGTTATATCAATATCAACCCAGTATAAGGTATGTGACTTTTAGTATTTTTATATCTATATTTTCCTTATTTTTTAATGATTTTATATATATTACATTCATAGGCTGTTTCCTAAAATGTTCCCAGGTTCGTGAAATAGTATAAAATGGCGGCACTCATACTCTTCATGATTGTGCCAAAGACAAAATAATAACGAACAAGTTGGCTACATTTAGAGCAGTTGGATTTATGTAAATTAATGTTTTTTGCCAATAACATTTCATGTATTTAAACTGTTTTTTCTTTTTAATTGTAATTATTTCATTTTCTAATTTTGTTTTATTAAGTGACCCACAGTTCCAATAGAAAAGTTACAAAGGAGTAACAATATCAAATATAACGTCATAATGAACGTCTCAAATAACGACAAAAGTGACATCAAAACAACGATATAAAAACGCCATAAGGACGTTATAAAGACTACTAGGAAACGTCATAAAGACGTTATATTTAGACGTGAAAAGGACGTCTAAATATGACGTCATTTGGGCTGTGACGTCATTTTACCGTCATTATCACGTTAGTTTTCAGAGGATAAATGACGTCCTGTATGACGAAAATAAGATGTCATAATGACGTCAGTCTGCTGCCTGGGGATATTGCAGATAAGACGAAACCTTCATTCACATTCTAACTAAATGTGTAGCACTCCAGAATCCAGGGACACTATATCTAGATTTACCTAACTTAAGGACAGCGTCTCCTAGAAATTTCTGAACAAAATTATGTCAATTTAGATTCAATCAAGGAGGTGCTGTTACCTACCGACTAGAGATTGAATTAGTGCAAACTATTACAGAAATCTTTAAGTAACTATAAATATCGACCGACTAGCTATTAGGGGATATTGTATTATATTGTATTATAAACCGGTTTTTAGTAGACTGAGTTCGAAGGATAATAATAATAGTCCTGAACATAAAATCTATTTTTCAATAATTGCCGGGATTTTACCAAATAAAAAAAAATATTTCGCGATTGTGAAAACGGTCCAATCGTTTCATGTGCCATTTATAATATTATAAAAATGTTAACTCTAGGACTCATTTTGGAGTATGAGCATACTTTATTTCAATACTTTTATTTATAAAGTATTACCTACCTATTACATTTTATTTTTAACGAAAATCGACTTTGTTTCCTGGACCAAAGTAAAGAATGTAGGTAGGTATTATGCAGATGGCAACAACAAAAACGATATCTTGCCTCACATTAAATATAAATATTTCCTAAAACAAATAATTTGGTTTATATACGGGTAGCAATACGAGGGATGTTTATAATTTCAAGTCACGAATATAGAGTCGTTTCAAAATATATTACCACAATAATTGCGTCACATTGAATCGGAGTGGGACGCTTGACGTGTCGCAATTCGCAATATATTTTAAAACTATTCTACCTAATTAATAAATTGTGATTTTGAAGTATCGAATGAAAACTATATTCTCATTGGTTAAAGATGGAAGTTTTTGTCATTTGAATGTTCAGGAATATTAATTGTGATTAATTGGTTAAATACCGAAGTTATCTGTTATCTGATGTTGGTACTAACCTAATGTTTTTGGGTAATTTTGACGGTCATTTCCTGGAATTTCCAGGCCCGCATAAATATTTATCCTATTAAAGTACAAAAACCCTACAATAGATATTATGAGTAGGTATTTAACATTCATTTATCTTATCTTATCTTAGGTAGTTATTTCCTAGAAACATTTCCCCGATTGTCAATAACACATTACCGTATATCTGTGCCAATATGACGTCACGACTTTTAATATACTTAATGAAGGCTGGGGGAAGGAGTTAAGATTCTATAAATTTACAAACAAGCTTACGGGTATTTAGTTTTCAAAATTACATCACACGTTTCTGAAGTGTTTTATTGTGCTGTTTGTTTTTAATAAGTGTTATTTTCTTTAATAGAAAATTGATTTATTTGTGCCAAGTGTCCTAGTGAGTTTCATTGTACATTTTAATCAGTTTTATTTTTGGATAAATTGACATCGACTTTCTGCATTAAAGGTAGGTAGTATTTTTTTTCTATCACTCTCGAGTTCGTCATTGAATAAAAAAAATTGAACGCTATAATTTTAACATTCAAATATTTGCAATTAAAAAATAATATTACGTATTAAATTTGACAATAAAAAAACTTGTTATTTAATAATAATGTTTCATTATTCTGAATATATTTTTTCTACGATCAATATCCAAAGTAGGTAGGCTTTTGCACATTAAAATCTAAATAAAAAGTTGACGTTTTCTGCGAATTGTCATAATTTGACATTATTGGCGCACATTACCTAATATTCAAACCCATTTCCATGCTTAAAAATAGAAGATGGTGACATTCATTTAAAAGAAAACAATAACTACTTTTACCAGGTGAAAAATTTCAATATGTTAAAATAATTCATGATTTTTAAAAAATGTGCTAGAAATGATACTACAATATTAATATTCTTTTTATGTTTGATTTTCTATTAATGATTTTATATACTTTTAGATTCAAGGACAGCTAGGTATAGCTCAAAGAAAATTGTGCTACTTTGTAGTATATACTGGAGATGAAAATCCACTATTTGTTGAAAAAATTCATTTTCAACCCATTTTTTTTTAAAATATGGTTGAAAAATTAGAAAAATTTTACTCGGAATATATGGCACCTGAGATAATTTTAAATAGAAGAGGACGAGGATTAAAATGTCTGGATACCCCATATAATGAAACTTAAAGTGCAAAGATTAGCAAATTTATAAAAATTATAATTTAATGGACTTTAATGATACAAGTACTTGAAATAATGGTTTTTTTTGCGCAGAAGCATGTTCATACGTAATTTGCAATTGGTAATCACTAAACACAGATGGAAAAGTATATACGTCAACGATATGTTCTCTTATTTTTGATTTATTTTAACAGGTATAATATATGGTATGTTACTTATAGTATAGATTTTTTATTTCTCGACCTAATTTATTTGTTACGTCTTCAGCAATTGTCGCTTTCAGTTGACATAAACGAAATTGATAAAAAGTGTTTTTCGCATTTTATTTTGACTGTTTCTCTTACTTTTGAATAGAAACTGAGCTTTGTAAACATAAAATGACGGATATGTCAAACTAAAACTGACGGTAAAATGAAACATTGAGTATCGTTAAATGCAACTTTTGAACTAGTTTCAAAAATAGCATTAAAATGATATTATCATTCACAATGTACTAATTTCCTATACTTTTAGTTGATAAATAACCGATAATCATACTTCATATAACAAATAGGCGCGTGTCAGAAGGTCAGAAAAAAGAGTGCCGACGAAAAAAGGTCGTTTCCAATTGTATCATATAAACAGTATCAGAGGCAGTATTATCATCTCGTATATCCCCCGTAAACACACTTAATATAAACGGAAATAATCAAATACTAGTCAAAATATTATCGATCGGAGCACCATCTTTATTACATTACATGAAGTAATTATTGATTTTTCGGGGTTTATTTAGAGTTAAATTAGACGCCATTTTTGGTCCAAATTCGTTTTGACATGTTTTTTCAAAGAAAGTGACTTATAAATTTCAAATCTACACGTTTTGAAAAATATACAATATTTAAATATTCCGAGTGTACCAAATTCCAAGTAAAGGTTGAACTTAGGTCGTATTACATTTTTTTTTTTATTATTTGTTTGACATCGAGGTTAAAATAATTCTAGACGGCAACTTTGAGATGAAATAAAAGGGGGTTATTTTACATGATTGGTTTTTATTGAAAATAATAAATTTATTAATTTTCAATAGTAAGGTGACCTAAGTTAGGCCTTTATTTTTAATTTGGCCAAAAATTAGATTTTTAAACACTACATATTCGGAAAACTGTCGATTTAACTTTTGGTCTACACATACAATTTTAATACACAGGGATACCCCGTCCTTAAAGCCACTCCAAATCCCATACTTCCTTGAGGATATAGGATTAGAATTATAGAAATTAAGACATTTCCTTGGTGCGTTAGCGACAGAAGGGGGCACAATAGATCTTTTAGGTCGCAGTGTATTAACACTTCATTTCCAACATAACATAACCGTAGTTTTCTGGGTGGTAGATGTGATTTTTCATATTTGCTGATAAACAATGATTTTAAACAAATTGAGCTACATTCATATTTTATTACCTCCCTCGTATAAAGTTTGTACTGTGTTTTAGGTCATGTACTAACTTTTATCAAAGATAACATTTTTTTAGAAACATTTTCTATAAGGTGCAAACATTTTTCGACACCTTGAAAGTATCTGTCAGAAGTAACCCACCGCGAAAAGTGTCAGGCAATTGTTAATTGAAGATTACAATGTTATCCACTTAAACATATTAACAAATCAACTTTCATACTGTAACGTTTTCGCCTGACATTTTTAGGTATCTTAGGAATAAAGTTACCACCCCCTCTCCCAATATTCAATATTCATATCACAAAATGTTTTTACCTACTATAGTGTACACACATATAAAAAATCTTAGCCTTCATTCATACTATAACGTAGGTATGGCGTTCGCTGGCTCTTAAACTATATAGTTGACGCGCCAAAGAGATGCAGCAATAATTAAAGTGCGTGATCAACATGTGGTAAAGGCTAGCCCCTTGAAACCCCCTTCGACCATATTTTAGGCCAGGAGTAGGTTTTCGTAGATTATTATGGGAGATGGTACCTTCTATTTGAATTTTACGATGTAAATTATATTTAATAGGTGATTTAGCTCAAATTGCTGGTACTGCTTGGATTCAAAAATTGACCAGGACAAATAAAATCAGAGTATCTTGACCGGTTCGCGGGCCAAGTCTACTTTACGATAAAATGAAAGATACTATAATAGAATATTGAGCGCCACCAAGTTTTTGAGTAAAAACTATGGAAAAATCTGATTTTACATGCCCTGTTTCATTGAGTCGGTCTCTGGTACCTCAAGTTATCTGTTACGAGTTCAGGCAAATAAAAGAAATTAACCAAATTTAATACATTTAATAAAAAGAATGCAATGTTACATTTAATGAAAAGAATTCAATGTTACATTTAATGAAAAGAATAGAAATGAAATGAATGCAAAGTTTGTTAATGTTTGTTCCACAATGAATTACCGATTAATGACTCGAATGACTGAATGAACTTGAATATTAATAAAAATTGTTTATTTTTTTCGACTATGTGGCATTACACAGCGGTACTTTCCTGTTAAATTTGGAGCTTAGAAGCTACGTGGAAACTACTTCGGAGCTTCGTCAAAATTACTTGGAAGCTTCGGTCTTGGAGCTTGGAGAAGGTACGTTACTTGGAGCTTTGAGTTAGGAGAAGCTACGTTAGTTTGAGCTTGTTTGGAGAAGCTACATGCCCTGGAGCTTGGAAGCTACGTACCTCGGAGCTTGGAGCTTGCAGCTTAGAGCTTGGAGTTCGAAATTGGAGCCACTACAGGCTTAGAAATAAAAATAACCTCAGTAACAGGAATAGTACATCTACAGGCCAGTTTGGAAATCTAACGGACTTATGCATAAACGGGACAAATATTAAAGTTACGTCATCTGAACAGAATATAAAATATTTATAAGGCCAAAATAAATAACAATAAGTTTTACATCATCTGAACAAAATATAAACTATTTATAAGGCCAAAATAAGTAAAGAGCCATTCAATTCCGTTTAAATTGTATTTCCAGACTGACTTGTAATTAATTTATTTAATTGCCTCCCCGCGTATGTATCAAAGAAAGCTTAAAAATATTATTAGGTAGGGTAGCTATAATCTATATAAAATAAAATAAAACAATAATAGTAACTGGCACTCGTCAGCATGATGGTAATTAAAAAAAGCAAATGACCGACTTTTCGGCTTTCCAACTAAATTCAGCTTAGCGTTAAAATATAAGTTGAAAAAAACATTACCTGACAATTACCCCAACGCTAGCACATAATCACATACGAAAGACACGATAATTAAATAAATCTACTTATAATAACTACAAACTAGTAAATTTATCACACTACCACATTGAGTTTTGAATTTAATAGACAAAATAGACTCATTATAGCGACGCTAGCCGGTTTTTCTCTAAGCGTGAATTTAGAGAAACGCTGGGCACCTGCGCGAAGCTTACTTTGTAAATCTAGAGAAGCGAGCGGTTGTCGTTAAAATTGTGTTACGGGGAGTTATGGAGAAGTTTTTGTTAAAAATAAAGTTGAAATAAATTTAAAATTTGTTTTATTTTATAAATTAATAAATTATTTTTATTTTGTCTTAATAACCTAAAATAATTTTTTAAATTTATAGATTTTTGTTAGTGGTTCGTAGTAAAAATATACTGTACAACTCGAATGGATTGTCCATATCCACTCTATTTTAACTTGTCGGCTTTAAAAAGAATAAAGATATATTTAAGGTTAAATTTGGGTCAAGAAAACCTAGACGCATTTTCACTATTATATATAAGGTGTTCGATAAGTACGGTACATAACTTCATAAGCGTATTCTGTAGCTAAAATAAAAGCATTTTTGTCATATACGCTATGTCTTAAAAATGCTTCGTTACGGAAATACAGGGTATGAAAATTTCATAAAAAAAGTACAATTTTTTAACTATTTCCAAAACCACTTGAGATATTTTAATTAAATTTTTGCAGCTTTTGAGAGTTAGCAAAATAGCTTAAGGACCTCCGCGTCCAAACCAGTGATTAGGAAAATTATTGTCTAGATATTGGCGAGCAAGAAAGCTAAAATGGGCTGGTGCACCATCGTGCATAAACCATAAATCTCCTCTTACTTGCAGATGCACTTCTTCTAACAGGCCATTTAGTTCTTCGTGTAAAAACTGAGTAACGAATCACCATTCAGTCGAGGTGGTAAAAAGTATGGTCCAATAAGATGGTCATCAATAATTCCTATCCATAAATTTAGAGCTGAAAGCAACCTTCTCTTATTGTATGAGGATTCTCCTCAGCCCATAAATGTTCATTATGAAAATTAATAATTGCTTCTCGCGAAAATTTTGCCTCATCAGTAAATAAAATTAGGGTCAAAAAATTGCAGAGCTTGTACTCGTTGTATGAATTATGGGTAATGCAGAGAAACTTTCAAAACTCTCCAAACAGTATTTGCACTTACTTGAAGCTGTTGTGCAATCTTCCTGATACTAGTTGAAGAATTTTCTTCTATCTCCTGTAGTATACCTTCTTCTAGCTAAAGCGTTATTACTGTCCGTGGTCTACCAGGAACTACCGGATTATGCTCAAAACTACCGGTTTTACTTGGATCTAGGACTGTTTTTCGAATGACAATTTTTCGAACGACAGTTTTTCGAAGGACAGTTTTTCGAATGGACAGTTATTCCAACGGATGGTTCTTCGAACGGCCAGTTTTTCGAAGAGCCCATTGTTCGAACAGACCATTTTTCGAAAACACATTATTGAGGAATGATAAAGTGTAGGTAATTTAAACAAAAACCATTCGGTGTCGCACCTGAAATTCAATTTAGATAATTTATTTTTTTTATTTAATTTTTTAATAACCTGACACAGGTGCGACACCAAAACGTCAAAAATAAAAAGCGTTTTGTATAAAAATTATTATTTTATTCCAATTAATTCTTTTTAATACATGACTTATTTATAATACACTATATAACAAAAGAAACGAGGAACTTATTTATAAGACAAATTACAAGCTATACGATTTAAGTATTCTATAGGGTCTTTAGGAGAAAACTGAGTAATAATATTTTGTAATCTAATATTTAATTGTAAGTACTTCGTTTTCTTCGGCACAGCGGGAGTTCCACAGTAAAATTGAGAAATTCTCATTTCAGTTAAGGATTGTTCGCGTTGAATCGCGGTAATAAACTTCCTTCCATATTGTGGGATGACTAGCCGAAAGTTGGCTTTCGAAGGCACGATGCCAACCTTCAATGTGGTTGTTAGTCTTGGGTTGACTGTTTAAAACATTATTAACACAGTTCCACATTTCCCAATCAAACAACGATGACCTTCGACGACCGCGACGAATCATCCCAATCCATGTTTCCTTAAAGTAGTCCAGAACCTCGGTAGCTTCTTCTGGAAAATCATGGCTTAATGCATTAAAAAATGGCTGTATGTATTTTGTAGGTACGAAAGCTAATGCAGCTAAAATCTTCATTTGCTGTGCAAAGTTTTTGTCGGTGTCATATCGCTGTTTAAAGCCGGCTGTTTGAATTTTTCTGTAAATTGCCTGTGAAAAGTGGAAAAAACATCCTTGAACAGTTGCATTCGGAAATTCTTGATGTATCGCTCCTATCATCGCTGCTTCAAAATCTATTAGAACCGATTGCGGTCTGAGAGCTGGTGCTAGATCTTTAAGGGCCGAAATTAACTTTATGTGTCTTTTGATTTATCAGGTAGAAGTGCATATACCAGTGATACGGATTCCTCGTTTATAAATGTATGTATGGTGTAGAGCTGGTAAAAAAGCATAGGTGCAGTCTTAAAAGTTCCATCCATGTATATGTATTCATCTTTTTGTAGATAATCCAGGTTGTCTTTCGTGCTGAAAATCTGAATTCTTTGTTTAGGGTCGGTCTTTTCACCTTCAGATAAAGTGTCAGGTAATTTTTATCTTCCAAGTAACTTAAAAAGTAATCTTTTCACTTCTGGGTAAACCTAACTTCTGAATGATAAATTATCTTATTTATGAAATTTCTGATAAAATACTTCACTGATGGATAAACAGGTAGTTACATAACCACATAAGGTTAAAAACTACTGGATACCTACCACACATATTATTTATTTGAAAAAACAGAAAATTAATTATCTGACAGATAGTAACTCTCAGATAATATTTATCTGAATGTGAAAAGACCGACCCTTAATGTTTCCAGAATCGAAAAGTAGAAATGGTTCGCCTTTTGTGGTGGTTTTAAAAGAATCAGGTAGATACAACTCCTCTAGACTTTTGGGCTGTGTGGGTTCCATGTTTTCTTTCACTCTTTCCCTGCGTATTGTTCGCTTTAAACTATTTACTTTACTTAGTTTGGCTGCTGTTAGTTTGTCCACTTCACTTTATAGTGCCGATACTAGGTAGTGTGGAGTGTTTCTTGTTGTCCGAGCATTGTCCTTCAGTTTATTCTTAAAACGTATGGCATCTACTTCTGCTGCATCCGCAGGGTGGTTGTGAGAAGTCTCTTTGCAAACATCATCATGGCTTGTAATTGCTCGCGATTTACATTTCTTAGATAAAAAGAACCACTTCCAATATGTTTTTTCATCAACGGCTTTGTCTTTAACGAATAAAAATCCGATCAAAAATAACTTTTTTTTTCCTTTTTCTCTAAAAAGGAATTCGAGAGGCATCTTTATAAACACTAAAATCAGACTGAATACAATGTCAAAATGTTTTCATCTTTTATACCATTTAATGTAAGAGTTTAAAATGGTCGGAATAATAATTACCTGCTTATTTATTAGAGGAAAGATAACTTTTTAGTTGTAAATTGTTCAAAGAGATTAAAAATAATAAAAAAGAATGAAAAAAATTTACTGTCTTCTTTGCTTTTTCTTCCAAATCGAACATTAAAAACAGAATAGTGGCTTAACACGTTTTTTCTTCCATATTTTTTAGCGATTAGTTTGATTTAAAAATCTTAAGTGGTTTTGGATATATTTAAAAAATTAAATTTTTTTATGAAACTTTCATACCCTGTGTTTTCATAACGAAGCATTTTTAAGGCATAGTGTATATGACAAAAATACCTTTATTTTAGCTCCAGAATACGCTCCTGAAGTTATGTACCGTACTTATCGAACACCCTTTATAGAAAATGACTAACTGGAGTAACTGAATTGTGAAGTGTTATAAGTTTGCTAATGCCAAGTCAAGAAAAAGTGATAGGTACAATTTTTGTCTTGTGTACTTTTTGTTTTTTGTTTATTTGTTTTTTTTGTGTTGTTTGGAATTTTCTGTTATTTTTTGGATTTTGTTTTTTCCTGTTTATTTTCTTCTTGTGTTTCTGGTTTTTAAAAATGTATTATATGGCTTTAAAACAAATATTAATAATTAAATCATGTGCTTCTGTTAAAAAAAACAACTGACAACTAATAGAAATAAAGGAGGGGCCCCTAAATTTCCACCGCCCGGGGCCCGAAGTTAAATTAAACCGGCACTGTACATATGTACTGTTTTATGTGAATAAATTACTATTACTATACACATCTACGTCAACTGTTTATCAGTACATCAGTACATTTTTATTTGTTGTAATTAATTTTCGTTTTGTGCCAATAGTACGTTTTAAATAAATAATTTATTTGGTACTGCTTTTAAAATAGTAACTCCACTGCACTGGTTACGGCGCTTATCGCGATTGTATAAATTGAGTGTAAACTGTAATATTAGTAGAATTTATGAGACACCTTCTAGGCGCAGCATTAAATATGGCCATCGGCGAATAATCGCCCTGCTCCCTTTTGACGAAAAACCGATGTTTTATGGTTTATCCTATTTAATAAGCTCATTTTACAGAACTGCCGATTTTCTATCCCATCTGTTTGAATTTAATGTTTGGTTTATGTAAAAGATCGCAGATAATAATTGAGAAATGAGACTGGTTTAAAAAACGCTTTAATTTTTTATGTTTTACAAGAGATAAGGATAATATTCAAAAAGCAACTTCAGAATATATCAAGGATATATTCCAAAATGAACGCATAATGAAAATAAAAAGGACGAATTCTCGTTCCTTAACATAGTGCATCGTTTTAGTTCATATTAAGAAATCAGCACTCTTACTCTAACTTTATTGATCATTAGCCAAGAGATAGTTTAATTGCAATTAATTTTAGTTCCAAATTAACTTTAAATATATAAAAGATATATAGAGAGATATATAAAGAGATTTGTTAGACATTTTTAAAATAAATTTATAATTATATTAAAATTTAATATTCTCTCTTTTTCCAAATCTTAACCTGCATCAAAAATAATTTATTACTTTTCAATTCAATAACATATTTAAAGACAGAACCTTTCTAGTTAGGACTCGTGTTTTTAGAAATTGAAAAACTCTTGGTTAGCAATATCACGTCTAACAATAGTTAAATGATTGAATTTCAAATCGATCATCCGCAAAGATAAAGTTAATTAGTGTGTTAATGTTTAATTTCGTGCCAATAATGGATAACGTCATTAAGAAATGATTTATATGCACGACAAATCAATCTTCTACCGCTAAATCGTGAAAGTGAAGATTTCTGTTTAAAGAAAAATGCTTGATGTTAATCAGTTGTTATTTATAGCTTAATTTATTTCCTTTTATGATTATTTTCGCTGTTTGTAACTATAAGGATAACCGCCAAGGATACCAATTATATCCTTTTGCTGTAATAACTTAATTATAAATAAGGTAACTGTACGTAAATCGGACACCGGACCAACATTCGAGATATTTATATAAATCGTTACAAAATAAGAAACCCGTCTATGTAAGATTAATGAAATCTAAATATATCATTGGTCTATACTAAACCCTTGGCAGCAAACCTAAAAAAGTGTCAGTACAGCTATATCAGTGAATGCGACTAGAGCACATAGTTTGTATGTGGACTAGAGTGTAACGATTGCAAATAACATGCTTGCATCAGTCAAATAAATGTTCCAATTGTTTTATGGTAAAAAATTAACATTATATTTTTTTGCTATTTTACTTCTCTAAATAAAAAAAAACTTCATGTCAAATTTAAGGACAACTGAACAACTTATGGTTTTAATTTCGACATGTTCTGTAGAAAAAAGGTGCATAGTTCGTTTTATTTATTTTGTGCCATCTCTCTCTAATTACCATTATTCTTAAAAGGAACTCATTTGCTATCTTTTTTATTTTCATACTCATGTGACAACCTAAATTTGACATATTTTCGTCTTATAAAAAAATACCTTGTCAAATAATTAAGTACTTACTTAAGTAATACTTATTTGTATGGATGGTTTTTTCATAAATTTTATTTTTCGATGACACCAACTAAATAAGGGAGATATGGTAAATAAAATTTGAAAGTTGCTTTAAATGCCATCAAATGACACCAACCGCAACTGCGGCTTCAACTTTTGGTTTTCCAAGAACAAAGCTTATTGGAAAAATTAGAGAAAAATTTCCAGAAGAGTGCCAAAGTGGTGTCTCTTCTGTGTTAACAAAGCAAGAAGAAAATTTTTTATCACATTGAATAATAAAACATAGTTAAGAAGGAATTCCCTTTAACTAAAGACCAGTTATTAAACAGAGTAACCCTATTGGTTAAGTCGTTAAATAAGAAACATACCTTTATCAATGGTAGACCTGGGGCCCTATTCTCGAATGTCTATTAAAAATGTCGGATTCGTCATAATGTCTACTACTAATGTCTATCAAAATGTCGATCGACTGATACTATCCGTATTCTCAAACACAAATAGACATTTTAAAATCGGTGACATATTTGGCGAATGGTAACACCTGACAACATTGGATAGAAACATACAATACGAGTATATTACAGCAGACAATTACTTGAAGAATCTCTTAGTAATACAAAATAATACTAAAAATACATCCAGAATATATATCTTTTTGGTAAATACTAATTAGAAAGTAGAGAAAATATAAATATAATCTTTTTAACTGAAATTTCATGAGGGATTAAATAGAAAATTGAAAGTGCAATTTTTTAAGAGATTAAACAGAAAGAAGAAGAAATATATTATTGTAATACAATCTAAACATTACATAAAATGTCTGTGGTATAATCTTTTTACCTGCAATTTGAAAAAATAGAGCTATATAAATTTCTTAATGACAGGTTTTAAATCTCTTGGACAAACAGGAGCAGCGTCGGATCGGGACTTCCAGTGCCTACCGGTCAGAACAGAGAAGGCCCACTATCAATATTTTTTCATGGGCTGATTTCTTGAAAAGCAAAAAAGGCCTTCTTTGCACATTGATGCTTTTTCAAGGGTTATTTCGCATTTCTTATTCTTAAGGGCACACAGACTGAGGTCCACTAACTTAGGCCCACTGAATGAGGCCCACTGATTGAGGCACAGTGCTCGAACGAGGACTCAGTGCCCAAACGAGGGCCCACTGCCTGAAAGAGGGCCCACTGCCTGAAAGAGGGTCCACTGCCTGAAAGAGGGCCCACAGCTTGAACGAAGGCCTACCGGTCTTTTGTCTGTAGACCAACGGCCCAATCCGACACTGGACAGGACTAATAATTGATAAATTAGGTGAAATTGTAAATAACCATTTCATATATTTTTAAAAACAATTTGTACAATACTTATTTTTATTTTTCTTAAAAATAAATATAAACTGTCACTGTCACGACATATTATAACATCATATTTAAAAAGGCATGCGGCATTACTTGTTGACTGGTTGTATACCACTCGACTTTATGTCTAACAACAAATGTCGAATTCGCCATTCCAGACTACGTTTTTGCGTTCTTATTCGACATTTCATCAATGTCTCGTGTGACATTTAGAAATAGACATTCGAGAATAGGGCCCCAGGGGTCCTATTCTCGAATGTCTATTAAAAATGTCGCATTCGTCATAATGTCTACTACTAGTGTATATCAAAATGTCGATCGACTGACACTATCCATATTCTCAAAGTAAAATCGACAATTTGTAATCGGTGACATATTTGGCGAATGGTAACATCTGGCAACATTGGATAGAAACATACAAGACGAGTATATTACAGCACACAATTACTTAAAGGATCCCTTAGTTATACAAAGTAATACTGCAAATATATCTCAAATATATGTCTTTTTGATAAATACTAATTAGAAAGTAGAGTAAATATAATCTTTTAACTAAAATTTCATAAGGTATTAAATAGAAAATTGGAAGTACAATTTGGTAAGAGATTAAATAGTAAAAAGAAGAAATCTATTATTATCTCAGTATAATATAATCTAAACATTACATAAAATGTCTTTGATATAATCTTTTTACCTGCAATTTGAAAAAATAGAACTATATAAATGTCTTAATGACAGGTATTACATCTCTTTCATGGGCCGATTCCTTGAAGAGCAAAAAAGGCCCTTTTTGCACATTGATGCTTTTTCCACATTGATGCTTTTTCCACATTGATGCTTTTTCCACATTGATGCTTTTTCCAAAGGTTATTTCGCATTTCTTATTCTCAAGGGCCCACAGACTGATGCTCACTGACTTAGGCATACTGAATGAGGCCTAGTGATTGAGGCCCGATGCCTAAACAAGAATCCACTGCCCGAACGAGGACCCACTGCCCGAACGAGGCCCGCTTCCTGAAAGAGGGCCCTCAGCTTGAACGAAGGTCTACTGATCTTTTGCCGGTAGACCTTAGGTGAAATTATAAATAATCATTTCATATATTTTTAAGAACAATTTGTACAATACTTATTTTCATTTCTCTTAAAAATAAATATAAACTGTCACTGTCACGACCGTCATGACATTATATTTAAAAAGGCATGCGACATTTCAATGTCGACTGGTTGAATACACGGTTGAATACCACTCGACTTTATGTCTAACAACAAATGTCGAATTCGACATTCCAGAATACGTTTTTGCGTTCTTGTTCGACATATCATCAATGTCGCGTGTGACATTTAGAAATAGACATTCGAGAATAGGGCCCCTGGCCGACATTGATATGAAGGATTTTTAAAAAGGAACACCGAGTTGTCCCAAAATTTAACAGCAACACGGGCACTGGTTACAGAAACTAGTATAAGAGGCTGGTTTAATAAAATCGAGGAATATTTTCTGCAGTCTGGCACCATAATTACTGATCTCCGAAGAGTCTTTAATGATGACGAATCAGCTTTTTTTCTATGCCCAAAAGAAAATACTGTTCTAGCCAAAAAAAGGATCCAAAACGGTTTACAATAGAGTTGGTGAAGATGCAAAGGACTGCTTAACAGTTATGATGACAGGTACCTTTTTAAATAATACACATCCCATTTGTTTTTATAAGTGATAGGTAATTCGCCTGGGAAACGCTTTTGGTGAGATTGCACCCCCTATGATCATGTTTACCTATGAAGGAATACCTAAATATATTATTCAACAAATACCACATGGTTGGGGGATTGGAAAGTCTGAAAATGGTTGGATGACCTTAGAGGCGTTTTTTGAATACATATCTAATGTATTTTTTCCTTGGCTGGTCAAAAAAGAGATACAATTTCCTGTTATCTTGTATTTGGATGGTCACAAGTCGCACACAACACTACCCTTGAATGATTTTTGCAGAGAAAAATTTATAATTTTGATAAGTTTACTACCGAATTCAACCCATATATTGCAACTATTGGATGTGGGATTATTTAGATCGTTAAAAATAAACTGGAAAGTGGCAATTTCTAACTGGCGAACTCAACATAGCAAAAAATTCTTAAGAAAAGAAAATTTTGCCCCTGTTTTTAAAATCGCTTTAGATAATATTAACAATTTAAAAGACATTTTTTGCTAATGCATTTAAAACGTGCGTTTTTTCCATTTAATGTGAATAACTTGAACTACACAAAGGTGCTGAATAATAATGCCGGAGCGGAAAGTGATCAAGATAAAAAATGAAAATGATGAAATCATTGAACATCTACGTATTTTTAGAAATGGAGAAATGATTGTGGCCAAAATTTGTATAACACTTGGTTACAGATTTATCTAGAAAGTGGGTTACAATTTCTAATGGAAAAAAGAATAGTACAAAAAGTGGTGATAGACGTTCAAGATGGCTTAGTTCTAGGTGAAGGGTCCTTTTAACTAATGAAATAGATGTACCAGCAAATGACTTGACCAGTGAAGAAGAAATTGCTATTAAAGAAACCAATGAAAATACTCGTAAATTTATTATTATTCTAGAGGATATTCGTATACAGCCGTTAGATACTAATATTGCTGTACAAGGAGAAAACTCTAATAATTATACTGCTAATCGAACCATTTGTATCAATAATAAAAATATACTTCCAGAAATGATTGAGTCTACCTCTCAAAATCCTAATGAGGATATGGAAAATATACCTCCAGAAATAATTGAGTCTACGTTTCAAAATCTCAATGCTGTCATTATTGAAACTACTCCTTTATGTAGAACTGAGGATAATGACGAAAATGAGACAACAAAATTAATACCTGTTAACATTCCAACTCCTTTTAAGAAAGCGTTGTTTGGCCTGACGAAACCTTGTTTTGTTTCAATGTTCCAGACGTTTTCTAAACTGGTGCATCTACCAGATCGATGTCTCTAAATGCTTCCTCATAATTCCAATACATTTTAGATGGATGATTCACTTCGCCTTTGGCGTATCACAGGGGTTTCGATGGTTAACTTATTCTTTCGAATATTCTTCGTAACGAGAGAAATTTACGTCGTAAAAGGCCCAAATAAGGTAGCGAGGGATTTAAGGGATTAGTGCAAGACCAGACTGGTCGAAAATGGCGCACATGATACTTAATATAAAGAAGGAAGAGAATATTTGATGAAGAATTGAAAAATACAGTATGCATTCAGAACACATTGGAAAACAAAGAGCTAATATTATGAGCTTTCTTGGACATCGAGGATATCTTTATGCTAAAGGAGAAAATAATACATGCCTCCATGATGGAAGAGACGATAGCATCCTGGGTTGCTAGGGGATGTCCAAATGGAGGATTAATGCCGCCACATCTGTGGAACCTTGTTACGGATGGGCTACTTATAGGGCTCTCAGAAATAAAGGATATGGGATATTCCGAAGACAGGGTAAATCCAACACTACAGTTACAGATCGTATGCAAGAGGCTTTAAACTTTGCAACAAAAGGTATAGAAAATGAAGAACTAAAAAATGTATCCCAAGCAATTTTTACGAACAGAAGAAACTTAAAGGGACTAGGAGCTCTAAAGCTATGAGGTAAAAAAATTCAACTAAAAGGGGAAAAGTAAAGTATTTCTACCGATCTATTTTGAAAAAGTCTGTAACGGCCCTCCCCCCGGTACTCCATTGTTCATTGTTTTTTAACGTCTGAAATCTTATTATTATTTATCTCTTAATTTTGTTTCGCTTTAAATTCTATAATTACTGTATTTGGCCTTTTGCTCTTAGTAGTAGTGATCGTCTAGTTAATTAATTGATAATATTAATTAAGGTATACCAGGATTCGATGCAGAGTATGATGCTAATTGATAAATAAAACCAGACAAATTTATATTTAAACTCCTTTATTTTTTATACTTTAAATGTGATGGAATGATTAGCAAAGTTTATATAAACTCTTTACTCAGATCTCACTTGAGCCCCTTTCAATCACAGACCACGTTCATTTCCTATCAAGATATATTTTATTTAGATTGATGACCAACAGAAGTAATGAACAGCGTCAATTTGCCAGTTGGTTACCTTACTATGTTGATTTCACATTTACTTTGTTTCAAACCTAGTAAAAAGGGTGGCTTAGTATGAGGTGCCCCCCTTGAGCTAATGAACAGTGTCCATTCACCAATTGGTTAACTTAATATTAAATTTCTGTTTGTATCTCGGTTTGAATCATTTATCCAAGATAATACATCCCTGTATATTTCTAAAGTATTGATTTTTGTAATTTCTATTGAAATGACTTACTACAACCCTGTATTGATTTTTATCATTTCTATTGAAATGACTTAAATTAACCCTGTATATTTTTAAAACATTGATTTTTATTATTTCTATTGAAATACTCAAATTCACTTATCAAAAACAGATGTTTAACCTAACTGTCTTTCGGGGTGAATTCCCGAAAGCCATATGGTTTATTGGTTACATTAATAATATTTTGAAGAAAATGTCAGGCCCTTATTTAAATGAAACCCCGGTGGTATCTCAAAGAAAGTTACATACATTTTTTGGTACGTCACAGCGTTGAGCGTCACCAAGCGTCGAGGCGCCTAGCGTCGTGGTGAAGAGAAAGGTATTTATTACGGTACTGCGTCGAGACAGATATACGGTAGAAAATATTTGGTGGTGTTGCGCGACATTTTTGAGAGGTTTTTTATGTTTTAACGTTACAGCATAATTCTGTAGTTAGATGGAAAATCCAGATATGTTGAGAAAGGTAAAAAGGAGTAAGAAATACATATAATATTTGTGATTTTGTCCAATTTTTGAATACTGATATGTCATAGTTTTAAACATGCACACTAGTATAGGAAAAGTATTCACATATATAACTACATCGTTCTGCATTGAAAAGGATGAAATACAGCAGTTTTACTACAAAATTATTTCTTAAAATTCATTTGACATTCTTTTTCACCCTACGTAGTATTCGGTATGCGTTGTACGGTGTGTTTACGGTTTTGGTACATTTAAAAAAATAAGGCTTCTATCTTCAAAGGCCTTTTATCCTTTGAGATATATTTTTCCTACTCAAATCTGAAGTTTCCTTCTTCACTTTTTTGTGAAATTTATTAAAATCCAGTGTTGTCAGATTACTAAACTCGATTATATAATCCATAGCCGGTGCATGGAAAATAAAACACTAGTCATTTAAACGAGATTTGCAAATCTGGATTAAATTTTAAAACGATGCATATGGGCGTTTCTTAATCAAAGAATGAAACCTCAAAATCAATACCACATCAATTTTATTAAAATTAAATAGAGGAGCGACTAGTTTCGGCCTCACAGGACCATCGTCATGCCTGTAATACAATAGTCCTTAGTAGCAATAGGAAAAATATAAGTTTAGATACAACACTTACGATTAAACCTAAATAGTTGACAGTGTGTATACTGTATTACTAATAAGGATTATTGTATTACAGACATGAAGATGATCCTGTGAGACCGAAACTAGTCGCTCCTGTATTTAATTTTAATAAAATTGATGTGGTATTGATTTTAAGGTTTTATTCTTTGATTGAATAAAGTTGAAAAATATACATTCTAGTGGATCGGGTGGTATCTCGGGATATATACTTGGGAAAATAGCACTCTTTATTATTAACCCCCATTGCGATATTGTAAAAAATCCTTTACGTATGAAAGATTTTCATCAAATTAAAACATTTCACACTTTTCTAATTTTTAAAATCTGTTAATGCACATTACTATGAAAAATACCACCCTATTTTATCAATTTCTGGAATTAAAAATATTTCAACTTCTGTAATTATCTATCATATTTAAATCATTCAGAATCTTTAGAATCAGGCGAAACCCTTCTGGGATATTTTGTAATCAATCAAAACAAATACCACTAAATATTAAGCATGAATTGTAATAAAAAATTATTAATATGTTTATTCGTCGGTTAAAAAAATAATAAGCGTGATCTCATTGTTCATGTTTAAATTTGGCATTTAAAATGGAAAGTCATCAATTTATTACTAATTGTTGTAACAAATATTGATTGACCTCCTTAAAGTTGAAGGATTTTTTGCGCCAATATTTAATATTCGCAATAAAGAATCAAATACAAATCAATTTTGATCTGTATGTACAGTGAGTAATATAAGAATTATCAACTAAAACGTTTCTAAAGTAGGCATTGGAAAAAATAACGCATTTCGGTGCGCTACAATTGCGCCTCTAGTGTAATTTTCCGTTTATTTCAGATCTTTGCCACATTTTATTGCTAAAAAATCAGTTAGCTCACTTGGACCAGTTGAATGTTCCAAAACAATATCCACTCCAAGGATACAAATTCAAGGACGCAGAAGACTGCTATTTGAATATAGGCGGTTGTCATATATTGTATTGATTATGATTTGCTTCTGTATGCGCCAGGGATACAAATCCGAGTTGCGCAGTATATAAACTGGAACATTGAGATTAAAAGTGCCGAAGTAGAGTGAGCGAACTGATTGTTTAGCTGTATAAACTGTGTCCTAGCATAATAATCGCGGACATCGCTCATATCTTTGTCTTATAGAAATAATATTATTTGGGATAAACGCCTGCAGACTTTCTAAACAATACAGAGTTTTGTCCGCATCATAGACCAGACTGGGAAGGGAGTATAATCCACTCACAGGTACCGTTAACTGAAAGAACTTCCACATCCGGGTAAACTTGATACATACTAATTTTGTTATAATTTTGCCTTTTGTTATATTATTTTTTTTCGGTTGATTAGGTTTTTCTTTCTTTTCGGACTGATTATGGTGAACAAATAGAATACGTAGTAAGATGTTAGTGATGAGCGAGACTGGTCTTGGTCTTGCAGTCTTGGTCTTGGTCTTGGTCTTGGTCTTGGTCTTGGTCTTGGTCTTGGTCTTGGTCTTGGTCTTGGTCTTGGTCTTGGTCTTGGTCTTGGTCTTGGTCTTGGTCTTGGTCTTGGTCTTGGTCTTGGTCTTGGTCTTGGTCTTGGTCTTGGTCTTGGTCTTGGTCTTGGTCTTGGTCTTGGTCTTGGTCTTGGTCTTGGTCTTGGTCTTGGTCTTGGTCTTGGTCTTGGTCTTGGTCTTGGTCTTGGTCTTGGTCTTGGTCTTGGTCTTGGTCTTGGTCTTGGTCTTGGTCTTGGTCTTGGTCTTGGTCTTGGTCTTGGTCTTGGTCTTGGTCTTGGTCTTGGTCTTGGTCTTGGTCTTGGTCTTGGTCTTGGTCTTGGTCTTGGTCTTGGTCTTGGTCTTGGTCTTGGTCTTGGTCTTGGTCTTGGTCTTGGTCTTGGTCTTGGTCTTGGTCTTGGTCTTGGTCTTGGTCTTGGTCTTGGTCTTGGTCTTGGTCTTGGTCTTGGTCTTGGTCTTGGTCTTGGTCTTGGTCTTGGTCTTGGTCTTGGTCTTGGTCTTGGTCTTGGTCTTGGTCTTGGTCTTGGTCTTGGTCTTGGTCTTGGTCTTGGTCTTGGTCTTGGTCTTGGTCTTGGTCTTGGTCTTGGTCTTGGTCTTGGTCTTGGTCTTGGTCTTGGTCTTGGTCTTGGTCTTGGTCTTGGTCTTGGTCTTGGTCTTGGTCTTGGTCTTGGTCTTGGTCTTGGTCTTGGTCTTGGTCTTGGTCTTGGTCTTGGTCTTGGTCTTGGTCTTGGTCTTGGTCTTGGTCTTGGTCTTGGTCTTGGTCTTGGTCTTGGTCTTGGTCTTGGTCTTGGTCTTGGTCTTGGTCTTGGTCTTGGTCTTGGTCTTGGTCTTGGTCTTGGTCTTGGTCTTGGTCTTGGTCTTGGTCTTGGTCTTGGTCTTGGTCTTGGTCTTGGTCTTGGTCTTGGTCTTGGTCTTGGTCTTGGTCTTGGTCTTGGTCTTGGTCTTGGTCTTGGTCTTGGTCTTGGTCTTGGTCTTGGTCTTGGTCTTGGTCTTGGTCTTGGTCTTGGTCTTGGTCTTGGTCTTGGTCTTGGTCTTGGTCTTGGTCTTGGTCTTGGTCTTGGTCTTGGTCTTGGTCTTGGTCTTGGTCTTGGTCTTGGTCTTGGTCTTGGTCTTGGTCTTGGTCTTGGTCTTGGTCTTGGTCTTGGTCTTGGTCTTGGTCTTGGTCTTGGTCTTGGTCTTGGTCTTGGTCTTGGTCTTGGTCTTGGTCTTGGTCTTGGTCTTGGTCTTGGTCTTGGTCTTGGTCTTGGTCTTGGTCTTGGTCTTGGTCTTGGTCTTGGTCTTGGTCTTGGTCTTGGTCTTGGTCTTGGTCTTGGTCTTGGTCTTGGTCTTGGTCTTGGTCTTGGTCTTGGTCTTGGTCTTGGTCTTGGTCTTGGTCTTGGTCTTGGTCTTGGTCTTGGTCTTGGTCTTGGTCTTGGTCTTGGTCTTGGTCTTGGTCTTGGTCTTGGTCTTGGTCTTGGTCTTGGTCTTGGTCTTGGTCTTGGTCTTGGTCTTGGTCTTGGTCTTGGTCTTGGTCTTGGTCTTGGTCTTGGTCTTGGTCTTGGTCTTGGTCTTGGTCTTGGTCTTGGTCTTGGTCTTGGTCTTGGTCTTGGTCTTGGTCTTGGTCTTGGTCTTGGTCTTGGTCTTGGTCTTGGTCTTGGTCTTGGTCTTGGTCTTGGTCTTGGTCTTGGTCTTGGTCTTGGTCTTGGTCTTGGTCTTGGTCTTGGTCTTGGTCTTGGTCTTGGTCTTGGTCTTGGTCTTGGTCTTGGTCTTGGTCTTGGTCTTGGTCTTGGTCTTGGTCTTGGTCTTGGTCTTGGTCTTGGTCTTGGTCTTGGTCTTGGTCTTGGTCTTGGTCTTGGTCTTGGTCTTGGTCTTGGTCTTGGTCTTGGTCTTGGTCTTGGTCTTGGTCTTGGTCTTGGTCTTGGTCTTGGTCTTGGTCTTGGTCTTGGTCTTGGTCTTGGTCTTGGTCTTGGTCTTGGTCTTGGTCTTGGTCTTGGTCTTGGTCTTGGTCTTGGTCTTGGTCTTGGTCTTGGTCTTGGTCTTGGTCTTGGTCTTGGTCTTGGTCTTGGTCTTGGTCTTGGTCTTGGTCTTGGTCTTGGTCTTGGTCTTGGTCTTGGTCTTGGTCTTGGTCTTGGTCTTGGTCTTGGTCTTGGTCTTGGTCTTGGTCTTGGTCTTGGTCTTGGTCTTGGTCTTGGTCTTGGTCTTGGTCTTGGTCTTGGTCTTGGTCTTGGTCTTGGTCTTGGTCTTGGTCTTGGTCTTGGTCTTGGTCTTGGTCTTGGTCTTGGTCTTGGTCTTGGTCTTGGTCTTGGTCTTGGTCTTGGTCTTGGTCTTGGTCTTGGTCTTGGTCTTGGTCTTGGTCTTGGTCTTGGTCTTGGTCTTGGTCTTGGTCTTGGTCTTGGTCTTGGTCTTGGTCTTGGTCTTGGTCTTGGTCTTGGTCTTGGTCTTGGTCTTGGTCTTGGTCTTGGTCTTGGTCTTGGTCTTGGTCTTGGTCTTGGTCTTGGTCTTGGTCTTGGTCTTGGTCTTGGTCTTGGTCTTGGTCTTGGTCTTGGTCTTGGTCTTGGTCTTGGTCTTGGTCTTGGTCTTGGTCTTGGTCTTGGTCTTGGTCTTGGTCTTGGTCTTGGTCTTGGTCTTGGTCTTGGTCTTGGTCTTGGTCTTGGTCTTGGTCTTGGTCTTGGTCTTGGTCTTGGTCTTGGTCTTGGTCTTGGTCTTGGTCTTGGTCTTGGTCTTGGTCTTGGTCTTGGTCTTGGTCTTGGTCTTGGTCTTGCTTTTTTGCAAGACCAAGACCAGCTGAAAGCTTGCAAGACCAAGACCGCATGTGCAAGACCGAGACCAAGTGATGCAAGACCTAAGCAAGACCAAGACTCTTGCGCAAGACTCTTGCGGTATTGCGTTCTTTAATTATTGCCTGAAAATAAAAGGTAAGTATATAAACATTCGTCTCGAAAAACCTTGGTTTTCGATATATAGGGTGTGTCTTTAGAAATGTGTAACAGTTAATCGTACTGAAGTAGACGAAAAGCTTATTTTTGGTTTTCAGGCTGCTCGTGATAAAATTATAAAGTATTATCAGAAGACAAATTGAATTTACTGCTCCACTCTAATACTGGATCCCAGGCATAAAGCAGAAACTTTGGATTTAACTGTTTGGGTACAAACTATAAAGACATTTGAGTCAATATTCGATGTTTACTGTAGCCAGAAGAGAGTGATAGAATCGTTAACAAAAGAGAAGATCGACTCCAAATCAAGTGACGATGACAATGAAGATATTATAGATTTCAACCAGCTCTATTCTGCACTAGGTACTTCATCCGGCTCTGGTACATCTGGATCTGGCTCCCAAAACTAAAGACAGGAAATAGACGCTTATCTTAGTCAGCCTAGAGCAGTAAGCAACGAAGATATTTTAGAATGGTGGAAACGTCATCAGTTCCAATTTCCTCTCTTAGCGAAAATGGCACGTGATTTTCTGTCCATTCCAACAACTTCGGTTCCTGCTGAAAGACTTTTTTCAAAAGCAGCATTAGTAATACGCAAACATCGTAATAGACTAAACAATGAATCTGCCCGTTGGCTTATTTGCATTAATTCTTGGCAACAGCAATAAAATAATCTGTCACTTGTTCACTACGTAATTTAGCCTATTCTTTATTTTTAATTTTTGTGTTACGAAAATACATTTGGTATTTCATAGTTTTTGTTTAATATAGACAACTCTTAATCATTGTTGTTTTTTTTAAATGTCCGTATGTTTAAGTTGTTTTGACCCAGTATTTTATGCCAGTATACTATGCATCTATACTTTTTATTTTAATCCCATACGTCTGGAAGATCCAGGTTCAATTATCGATCTCAGTTTTTGTTGATTTAAGGATACAATTTTTGTTTTTTTGGATATGCAAAAAAAAATATTTCAAATATAAATAAATAAATATCCAATTGTTGGGAATTGAGCCACATATTTTATTTACCGTTTTTGTTATATACTACGTTTCGAAAAAATTAAGCTTTTATTCTTTTTTCGTATTCAAGTGTACAGCATATAAAAATTACTAATTGACACATTTATAATTTTAAATTTTAAAACTGTTTACAGCTTTTTACATGCTGTACATTAAGTTTATACTTAAAAACAAAAAAATAATATTTTTGGAAACGTTTAATAAAAATGGTTTGGCAATAATTTATACAGGGTGTTTCATTATTAACTACAAATAGAGAACACTTAGGTGATATCATAAAAACTCTTTTCGGTGCTGGAAAATGTTGTAAAATACTATAATTCACAGAACAACAGCACGTTTTTTTGTGTACAAAGCAGCAGTATTTAAGATTTACCAAAAAATGCAAGACTCTTGCAGCAAGACCAAGACCTAGCTGTACAAGACCAAGACCAAAACCAGCTGAAGGCTTGCAAGATCAAGACCAAGATCGAGTGTGCAAGACCAAGACCAACCCGGTTTTGGTCTTGGTCTTGTTTTGCTCATCACTACGTGCACATATCGCTTGTCCAGAACAAGACTGGTCTAACTCAAAAAAGGGGATTTTTCGTAAGAGCCGATTTAAGTTTCTCCATTTCCATTTCTTTGATATCCGTTGCCTGTATTATCCGATTGTTGAAAATTTGAACAAAGCATAATAATCACAGAGCTCATCTATAGATTTACAAAAGTTTTTATCCCTCTATCCAACATTATTATTTTTTATAAGTAATATATGAACAAAACTCTGATGTTTCTTTGTTGCACCGAAATATGTCAAGATTTTTAAATATAACTTTAGTTGTTATTGATACAAAAACGTAAAAAACTATTATGTCAATCTCAGTGGAAATTATTTTTTGAGACTTCCTATTATCTCAATCTTAGTGGTAACTACATCTTTCTTCACACTAGGTAGGCACTTGCGGATACATTATTTTAAGAATATCACAACTCAAAAACAAAAGCATGAAAGTCAATAACCGTAAGAAATCAAGTAAATACCAATTATTATACCTTGACACTATAAAAAGGTGAAAACACTACTGAGCAAATTCGTTACCACCGTAGGAACTCGACAATAAAATTGCTTAGCTAACCAAAAAAAAAAAATAATAATAAAATAAAAAATTTAAAATAATGAAATTACAGTGCTTGTGGGAAACCCTGGAATGTGGTCAGATCGCACCTTCTACAAATTTTAATAAAATTATTTATAACACTGGGGCACGACAGCTACACCATTGCCTTTTTTCTGGAAAAGAGAAAGCAGTGCTTCTTTTTTTTATCAATGATGCTGGACTTTCTTGTATAGGCCTTAGAGAGTGCTACCGTTGAAGTGAAACTGAAACTGCAAGATACAGATGAACTGCTTCGACGTTTCTTGTTCTGGTTCGCTATGTTGATAGATTAGAAATCTTGCTAAAAGAATGATGTTTTATATCGAAAAAATCCAGGCTCATTTTTAAAGGTCTCAATCACACAGATATCTGTGAACATCATTAAATAAAGCTTCATTTATTTTCAAGTCAGCTGTAATAGTTCAACTAAATAACGAAAAAAAGCCCCATTGAGCTTATTAATTTGTAATTGGATGAAACAAAGTGGACCTTATGTATTTTGATGTGATCTTTCCGAAAAAAAGCAAAAAAAGATGTAGTTGTTGTTCAATGTTTTTACAATTAGGAAAAACCGGGTTTTCCGGAATTTTCCATGGTAAAATTGCTAATTATCTGGGCAAGTATCATTCCGATAGTGAAAATAAATGCACCAATCGAAAGAGGAGGCAAAAATTGTTTGGAAATTCATTGCACAGGTAGTTTTATCGGCGAATTTCTCGTTGCCAGAAGTGCTTTTACCAAAAAGTTGTTTTTTCGTTTCTTTGATCAGAACCATGGACATGAAATTTACGATGAATTTGTGGCGAAATTATAAATCTTAGACATATGTGCGCATGAAAGAAGTTGCGTATTTTTTTGTTGGCTCTCAAATAAAATAAGTCCCGCAGTGAAATCTGCCATAATTTTTCGGGAAATCGCAGGAAACCGGAAGGCGTAGTTTTTTTTTATTTTTTCCTATATGATTTTCTCCGGGTTTTCCGAAAACATCTAACAAAAAAATATATTTGAAAAAACTAACTTCGGCATCGGAAAGAGCACAAAAAAATACACAAAAAGGTACACTTTAAAAATGTTAGGAAATTAATCCTAAGCCTGAGTGTAAGTTCCAACTTGATGATAAGCTTGTTTTTTGTTCTCTAATATCTGGTTTTTAGTTATTTATAAGAAAACTTGAAATGGGAGAAGATATATGAGTCCCCTAAATGCAAAACTATGTATTTGCTAGTTACAAAATTTTTCAGGAAGAGCAAAAAACTGTCAGTAATTAAAATACATATGTATTCGTTTTAAATTTTGTTTTTAGTTAGCTCTAGTGATTTTGTTTCGAAATAACTATACTCTTTAATCCGAAATCCCAACAAAAATTTGTTAAATATACTTCTAAAATTAAAATACCGAGTTTTGCATTTATGTTTTAAAAATACCCAGTTTTGCAACTCACAATTGCAAATACCGATAAGTGCATGGTTGTCTTATTTTAAAACATTTATTTTCTTACAATTTTTTTTAAAAAAGATACAAAAATATAAATTAAAACATTTTTATTAGGTGTAATAAAATACATACCAGCAAAAAAATCTTCTTTAAATAAGCAAACAACAAATGAACAAATTAAAATGTATACGTGCCCGTGCACTTACTTAATCACGTGACTATTAGACGCAATGCCATTGGCAGGTTACAATTACGTAGTTTTGTATTTGACAAGTGAAGGCAAATACAGAGTTTTGCATACAGTCTTCCTTTTTCTAAAGCGTTTATAATGCAAAAATAGTAAGTTTTGCATCTTATTTTAGAAGAAGAATGGTAGATTTTGAAACAAGGAGTTGAATGGCGCCAAAACATTACTTTTAAAAATTTCGTCAAATACCGAGTTTTGCATTTAGGGTACTCATATATGCATGACCAAAATACGTGTTTTCTAGTTACGTTCCGAATGAGACGGGTTGGGTGGCGAAATCTGCAATACTTTTTGAAAAAATTGAAAAACAATTTTTTCTTGATTTCTCGTACTTTTTTTTAAATAACTCGAAAACTAACTATCTGAATAGAAAACTGTTTCCATCAGATGAAAGAGAAAAAAGACACGAAAAACTGTGGCATATACATTTTTTCTAGCATTTACTGTTTTCTGAGCGCACGTGTGCAAAGATCGGTAATTCTCGCGAGAATTGAAGCTACTCGAATTTTCTCGAGAAAAAGGGCGTTTTCTGGCAATTGGGAGAGAAACTAAGCTTGTTTTTCATTAAAATTACGAATTCTTATATATTTTCAGTCTGTAAAGTGCCCAAATTACGGAAAAAATCGACAGTGTGCTTGTTTTTTCTCGAAAAAAAAAGGGAAAATGTTGGATTTAAGAGAAAACTACTCCTTTTACGAGCAATTTTCTAAGCACAAAAATGCGTAGTTTTCGGTTATACGAGTATTTTGAATGTCATAGGATAGCAAATCTACAATAGTTCGCGAAAACGTGGCCAAATTTTTTTTTGAAATGTTTTCCCAATTTTTTCTCTTTCTTTGAATGAATCGACAAGTCGTTCGACTCAACTAAATTTCTCACCATTTAAAAGAACACAGTGATAGAATTTGTTTAATTTAGGAACGTACTTACTCAATAAATTGCTGAAGAAGTCCGATAAACCACGTATACACAGAGCTTGCTGAATACGGTTATTAAAAATCTATGCCGATGAACACTATTAAGCGATTCAATTTGTAATAATATGACCGTTTGAAGTTTGAACTTGTCGGATAGCGAACGCCGAGACCATGGCTATCCTTGATGCGACGTGCACAAAACTCAAGAAACGTCTTATAACAAGTTAGTAAAATACAATTTATTCAATTTTAAGCCTAATAAATTTAGGTATGTAAGAAATTTAAAACTGGAAATCTCAAAAAAATCAAATTACAGAAATGCAGTGTATACAGGAGTTTACTTAACAAATTTCAATCGTCCATACCGCGTGAACGGTGCATCGGATCAAAATTTCTCAAGAGATATGAAAATTAGCATTTTTCCTAAGCTTTCAAATGTCATAAACTGCGTTTTGAAAATATTGATTTATTTCCGACATGCGCCTGCGCAAAATTGAAAAATTGACAAAATCCAAAATTTCGGCACTTTCGAAAAATAGCTACATTTTGTTTTGCCTTTTTTCGAAAAGATCATCTCAAAATACATAGAATCCATTTTGTTTCATCTAATTACAATTTAATGTAAGCTCAAAACCCGTAATTTAATTCGATTATAAGCTTTTTTTAAATTGATGATTTCAGAAAAATCTATTTGCTTGATATCGTAGGTTGGAAGTGTCTTCTTTGCTTGTGAAATAATGGAGACATAATTTTTTGGGACGTAGATGGGTAAGCCTTTTCTATATTTCTTTATAGCCAGTTCTATAACAGAGTGAACGTTGTCTCTCTCATTTTGAGTGTGTCCGGCTACTATGAATTTGTGGGCTATAGATCTGATATTTCTATGCTACCATGTAGCAAACATGAACAGGACAAATAAACTGTTTTTTTTTGCTAACCTCCGCAGTTATCGCTGTAAAATACGACATCGACTAGGACATCTATTGTTCTGTTCAAGTTTTCGAGGTACAACCAGATGCAACTGCCAATTTCGTTGGCACCTCGTTTTGCTTGGCATTCATACCACATAAAACAATACGTCTTTTTGGAGTGTAGTTCGTACATAGTGAAGTTATACACGTTCAATTTGGACACGTAATATAAGGCTGATGATTCTCCTTGAGGGCAATACGTTCATAATTTTTTCTAAATCTTTATCTGCATCCTTGTCTCCTTTTCTCTTAAGTGCTGTCGGTAATTATCTTTGAGCTGTGCTTTTTAGATTTAAAAGCGTTCAGGCACCCCAAACAAAAATTATATTGAACCCTTTTAAGGCTGTGAAAAGCAATGTTGAACTCTGTGTTGATTATGAATGTGCACATTGAGTAGATACTTAACGAATAATCACGATGCAGGAATGCAATCGACTTTCCTCCTTCAATGTACTTCTTTTTACTATTCGATCGGCAGTAGTGACTTTCGAGTGGAGGTAAAGAGTTGATGTGATTTTGGTATCGGGGGTTGATTTTGGAAAAGCACCTGTTCAAGAACGATTTTTGCAAAGGGATATTCGAGAGGTTCCAGTATTCTGTAAAAATTTGTCTTCGAGTTTCCTGGCTTATGTTGGCCGCATATTTTAAGCGACATTTGATTTCAATGCCGTTATCATTATAGTTCAGTTTTGCACTAGAGAATGATATGAAAAAGTTACTTACTGCTGGTTTATCGCACAATAATCCGCTATTGCACAATAAACGCATACCATCTCCCATGTGTAAAAAGAATCAACTGAGATGATTCACTCTTTCACGACCCTCCCTCCACAAATCCAAGATGGCTTATTCAGCCATGCTCTATCTAAGGGTGATCCACTAAGTAGCTTAAGGGGCGGTCTTGCACAGAGATAGTAGAGTTACTTTAAAGATAAATCGTGTAAAAAACTCAAAATCGCATTTTTATGAGCTAAATCAGTCTTGGTCTGGACCAGCGAGATGTAGAGGAGGTGGGGGGAAAGTATCCTAAAGAAAACATGGCCAAAGGTGTACAAGCTTTCATGCAGGGGATGTCCCACTTGGCTGCGAGCAAAAAGTTCAAGGTCCCGAGGACAACTATTGTTAGGATTTTAATGTTCATAGTTTTTACCCCTCCCTATATGTTAATTATTATCTTTTGTTGGATCTGTTTTTGTCATATTGACTTTTGAAAAAAAATAAATTAATAACGTCAACATAATATACCTTATTTTTCTCTCAAAACCACGATTCGATACACCTAATTCAACATTATGGCGACCGTGACAGGACACAGTGTAGAGAATCTTTTGATTGAGATAAAATTACAGAGAAAAACTTTCAACAAACTATTACAAAAACTAGATGAAGAGCTAGCAAAGAAAACCATTAGTAAGGACAACGTTCTTGATCAGTTCTCCATTCTAGAAGAGACAGCTGAATGTTTATTCTTGTCTGATGAATGTCTTAAAGAGCACCTTTATTCAACACTGACCGAACAGGAAATCGAAAAGGAATTTGACGACATTCAGTACTACAAAACCAACATGATTGTTTATAGAAGAAAGTGTAAAGCAATAGAGAGTCAAATACAAGAAGAAAAGGATTCTATAAAGTAAAGAAGCGACAGAAGAAAGAGATTTCAACTACCAAAAATTGAGTTCAAGAAGTTTGATGGAAACGTAAAAAATTGGATTGGATTTTGGGGACAATTTAAAAAGATAGATGAAGATGAAGATATAGATCTGGAAGACAAGTTCCAATACTAAATTCAAGCAACTGAACCGGGCACTGTGGCAAGAGATCTTGTTGAGAGCTTTCCTCCTTCAGGTCCAAATTACACTAAGGTAGTAAACGCTTTGAAAACACGCTTTGCCAAGGACGAACTTCTTATTGAGGTATATGTAAGAGAACTGTTACAATTAGTACTTCAACAGACAACAGAAGCTAAATCAGGTATGTCTTTGGCAGCTTTGTATGATAAATTAGAAACACAAATAAGATCTTTAGAAACTCTTGGTGTTACTAGCGATAAGTACGCAGCTATGCTCTACCCACTCGTGGAATCTTCACTACCAGATGAGCTGCTGAAAGTTTGGAAAAGACAAAGAACGATTTCTAGGAACCAAGTTAGAGTTGGAAATGACAATTTTAACGATTCTAACCATTTGTCTATGTTATTAGATTTTCTTCGAGCGGAAGTCGAGTCTGACGAGAAGATCAAGCTGGCCAAACATAGTTTTGAAGTACCAGAAAGCATTCAAGCCAAGCACAGTAACAGCAGGGTCAGTCAGTCACAACAGAAATACAGTTTCAGAAGATCCAAGCAAGATAATGTAGATAGTGAAGCATGTACTGCAGCAGCACTTTATACTTCAGCAGGTTCGAAAAATCACAATCAAGCAGGTAAAAACGTTTCTAACTGTATATTTTGCAATAATTTACATGCAAGTCAAGACTGCATTAAAGCACAGAGTCTATCTATATTAGAAAGAAAAAACAAAATTATGAGCAAAGGAGGATGCTTTACTTGTTTAAAAATCAATCACAGAAGCAAAGATTGTAAGGCATTCATAAAATGCTTAATTTGTACAAAAAGACACTATCCTATCCTATGTCCGGACTTGCCTGTAAAAGATAAACAAAAAGTTAGCCAAAAGAACCTAGAAAACACTGAACAAGGAACAACTAGTAGTAATCTAGAACAAGTTTTAACTACTAGTAACGAGTATACTGAAACTTTGTTACAAACAATTTTAATTAGACTTGTAAATCATAATAAGGAAAAGATAGTTCGTTGTTTGATAGATTCTGCATCACAGAGATCATATATATTAGCTGAAACGGCCTCAGAATTACAATTTGTTAAAAGTGGTCAAGAAACTATTATACGGTGGATTTTCTAAATCTCCAGAAATTCACAATATTTTTGATATCACCGTACAGAATCTGACTACTGATTATAAAACACAACTACGCGTATTAGATCAAAAAGAAATTTGTTCATTTATTCCTAGATTACAGAACACAGATATTATTAAAGAATTGAGTAGTAAGAATATTTTTATTAGTGATATAGATGTAAATAATAGTTCAAGTAAGATAGAACTTCTGTTAGGAGCAGACATTTTTGGTAAATTACTCACAGGAAATATTGAAAATTTAAATAACGGTTATGTTGCCATAGAAACGCAGTTAGGTTGGACAATATTGGGTCATCAAAGACGTACTGTGTGTAACCTAGATCTAATCTGTTCTAGCTTTTGTTGTCACACTATAGCATATTTGTGGAAACTGGAGATGTTAGGAATCACAGATCCTGCAGAAGTAAAAACAAAAGAATCTGAAGAAGAAGAAATCCTTAAGACATTTAATAAAACTATTCAAGTGAATGAAAAAGGGCGATACGAAGTGGTATTACCATGGATAGACGACAACGAGAAGTTAGCTTCAAATGAGCTATTAGCAGTAAACAGACTGACTTCTGCATCAAAAAAATTAATCTCTTTGAAGAAATTTGAAGAATATGAAAGAGTTTTTGATGAATGGGAGAAATTAGGAATTAGTTCAATTAAGTTTGGGCCTGAATGAAGAAAATTATTTAAAGAATTTCCGTTTACATCTTTAGCTGAGGCATCAAAAACTGGCCTAATTTTAGTAGTCTTACTTGTCTCTTTGATAACGGCATGATGAGGTAAATAATGAGTACTTCCTTTCTTTTTAGCCTCGCCTATAACTTCTTCTATTATTTCTAATAATTTAGGTTAGGTAACATTGGAATTACCGCAGATATTGAGAAAGCATTTTTACAGATTAGTATTCCACCAAAAGATAGAGATTTTTTAAGATTTTTCTGGTGGACAAATTATGATAATGATACAAGAAAGATTTATCGTCATTGCAGGGTCGTCTTTGGCCTTAAACCTAGTCCATTTTTACTAGCTGCGACTATAAATTTTCACTTATCAAATACTCCTCAATGTTTTCAGGAAACAGCTTTGAAATTGATGTCATCATTCTATGTTGATAATTGTGTAACAAGCGTCAATACAACTGAAGAGCTAGAACGTTTTATGTCAGAATCCAAACAAATAATGTCTTTAGGCAAATTCAACTTAAGAGAATGGACTTACACTGGAAATACTGATATCAAGAGTGACATCTCTGTTTTAGGAATACTGTGGAATGTAAATACAGATTATTTGTACTGCGATTTAAATGATATAAATGAATCAACATTTCCTAAGACTAAACGAGGTCTACTCTCCGTTGCACATAAACTCTTTGATCCTATTGGTTTTACCATGCCTGTAACTTTGACCCCCAAACTTCTTCTACAAGAAACTTGGCTATTAAGGATAGGATGGGATATAGATTTGCCAGAAGATATTATGAAAAGGTTCGAAAACTGGTTACGAGATATCCATCTACTGAAATTTTGTAAAATTCCTAGATCATTCAGTTTGAATCGAAACTTTAATTGGAGCGACACCTCAATTCATATTTTTTGCGATGCTAGCAAATTAGCTTACGCATCTTGTGTTTTTCTTAGAATAGAAATTGATGGTATGAAATGTGTCCAATTAATTCAAGCCAAATCAAGAATTACCCCAAAAAAGATCACTATTCCAAGGTTAGAGTTATTGGCCTGTTTGATTGGAGTAAGAATTATGCAAAACCTAAAGAAGGTAGCTGAATTAAGGAATATTAAAACATTTTATTGGACCGACTCGATGGTTGCATTGGCATGGATTAAAACTACGGGCTGTTGGAAGACTTTCGTTGCCAACAGAGTAAAAGAAATAAATGAATATAGTAGCATTGAAGACTGGAATCACATTCCAGGTGAAAAGAATCCAGCAGACATTTCTTCAAGAGGTTGTAGTTGCAAACATCTTTTAGAAATTCGTTGGTGGGAAGGCCCACAATGGTTAAAAGAAAAAGAAGAATGGCCTCAACGAGAAATTTGTGATATTTCTGAAGAAGAAATAAGTAAAGAAAGAAAGATTGTAGCTACGAGTTCCATTTGCCAAGAAAAAGAGTATATTTCCAAAAGTTTAACAATTTTTTCCAAATTTTCACAGATATTACGGATGGTTGCATGGATGTTAAGGTGGTACTTTAATGTTTTATTAATAAATGAAGAAAAGAGGAAAGGAGAACTTACCTTAGATGAAATAAACGAAGTAGAAAGTAGAGTTTTTAAGATAATACAAACTGAGAGTTTCAACGATCACCGCAATTTCAAGAATTTGGACATTTTCATGGATGAAAAAGGGTTGCTCAGAATAAAGACGAGACTAGCTTTAGGAGAAGATCCGTACAATTTTAGATATCCCATTTTATTGCCCTCGAAACATGAGCTAGTCAGAAGATTAATTTTTGACAAACATAGACAATACCAACATGCCGGAGTACAAACACTGCTGTGTATTCTAAGAGACAATTATTGGATTTTACGAGGAAGACAGACGATAAAAGAAGTAATAAAAGGATGTAGCATTTGCAAAAGATTTTCATCGAAAGCTTTAGATGCTCCTTTTGCTCCACTACCTAAAGAAAGGATAAATACGGCAGCGGCTTTTGAAATAACGGGCGTTGACCTAGCAGGGCCTTTATTTCTGAAAGAATCAACAAAGGCGTGGATAGTACTATTTACCTGTGCAGTTTATAGAGCAGTACACCTAGAAATTGTACAGTCATTATCAACTGATAGTTTTATTATGGCATTTAGAAGATTTTTGGCAAGAAGAGGAAGAATTTCTATTATTTACTCCGATAATGGTACTAACTTCGTAGGAACAAATAACTTGTATAGTGCAATTGATTGGAATAAAATTCAAGAATTTTCAACACTAAAAAAGATCAAATGGATTTTTAATCTTCCCACTGCTGCCTGGTGGGGAGGATGGTGGGAAAGGCTCATTAGAATGATTAAAAACCTTCTTAAAAGAAATTTGGGTAAAGCATCTGTGAACTACGAAGAACTTCTAACAATAACATGTGATTGTGAATCAATTATCAATAGCAGACCTTTAACTTATATTTATGAAGATGAATGCTTAACAACCTTGACTCCTTTAATGTTTGTTCAAGACATACCTACTAAAGAGATACCTGATATAGACAGCATAGACAGAAATCACGTGTTAAGAAGACAAAGATATTTACAAAAATTAAGAGACGATTTCCGATCCAGATTTAGAAAAGAATATCTAGGCGAGCTAGTTAACACAAACAAGACAAATACAAAGCACCTTATGGAAGGAGACGTAGTGTACGTCGGACTAGAGGAGGTGCAGCGTTTGAAGTGGCCCTTAGGGAAAATTCTAGAACTGTTCCCCGGAAAAGATGGAATCACACGTGTTGCACGAATAAAATTGCAACATGGAGAAGTATTACGACCTATTCAGAGATTATATCCGTTAGAAATACCTGATCGAGACGAAAGAATTCATGAATTTAGAGAACAATTTTCGAAAACCAAGACACCCCTCACTGAAAAGAAGAAATGTAATAACGTAAACTTTAATGACAAGAATACAGAACAAGAGAAGACATCTATAAAAGAAACAAGAAAAGTTATAACGACAAGAAGTGGGCGCATTGTAAAAGAACCGCAGCGTTTTAAATCTAATTAAGATATTTGATGTAACTTTTAAAGGGGGAGAATGTTAGGATTTTAATGTTCATAGTTTTTACCCCTCCCTATATGTAAATTATTATCTTTTGTTGGATCTGTTTTTGTCATATTGACTTTTGAAAAAAAATAAATTAATAACGTCAACATAATATACCTTATTTTTCTCTCAAAACCACGATTTGATACACCTAATTCAACAACTATGATGGAATAAAACAACCAGAAACATCTCCTAAAATCACGTCGTCCTACTGTGCTGACTCAAGAGGAAGGAGTGTTGATAGCAAAATCTTTCCGAACAGTGAGCGACTGGGGTTTCCCAATGACGAAAGTAGATGTTTGCCAGATTATTTTGAAATTTGTTACTAAAAGGGTAAATACAACATTTATTTTCTCATTGTATCAAAAAATATTATTTGAAGCAATCTCTGCTTTATTTTAAACAAATGTAATTTTCCAAGTCTAAAGCGTTTCTTGAATGTAGATAATATTTTTTCTGTGTATATTCCAGGATGAAAGAATAATCACCACAAGTTACCGAATTTTTTAATAATATTCAAGATCAGTTACAAAATGCTCTACTGCAAAATATCTTTAACTATGATAAAGCAAATATTACAAAATGATCCCGGTGCCAAAAATGTTTATTCATTAGGGGAACTAAGCGAGTAGAAAGGGTTCAGGTACACTCAGGAAATTCGGTAAGTGTAATGGTTTGTGGCACAGCAAAATGTGACTTACTACCCTAGATGGTTGTCTATAAAGCACAACATCTTTAAGAAAACTGGCTGGACAGTATATGACTCAACATCAGGTGTGGGATTTGATATAATTACCTTTAAAAAGTGGTTTTTTAAATATTGCTTCCTTACACCAAACAAAATAACACTCCAGAGGAATATTTACAAACTCTACACACTTAATGCAACTGTTGGATGTCAGTTTTTTTTGCTCCATTGAAACGAAACTGGAGGAAGGTTTTGGATGACTGGAGAAAGGAGACTCTTCGAAAAGGGTTCATCCCTAAGGAGCAATTCCCATTGCTGTGAAACCGGTTAAGTATACACATAAAAGAAAATGTTTTCCAGATCAACAGGTATAAGCGCCCTTAGCCCTGAAACGGATTAAGCAAAACCTCCATCGAAAAAGTAAAATTCGGAAAGTTTACTGGATTGTCTAAAGGAATCTCATGGTTACAAAGAAAAAACTTTAGTTCGTAAAAGGGGACAAAAAGTTACCACAAGACTAGATGAAAATGGGACCAGGTACGATGGCTAATTCTGCAGATTCCGAAGACTTTGATGTTTTACCAAATGAAGCAGATACTAAGGCACCCAGTTTGAGAGTGTTAAAGATGGTGAATTCAGATTCTGTGAGGAGAAAAAAAACCTCCATCAGATCCTGACTGAATGTGTAGTTATCCAAAATCCATAGGTACGATACCAAATAGAAGAGGACGATCTAACTAACTTGATACCACTCTAAATTCTAAATTTCCTGTGAATATTATCCCAAATGTAAATTTTAATACAAAATATCGTATATCTCTTACACTATGCATAATATTACAACAAAATATAGCTACTAAGCAATCACGGATTCCAAATTAATGATGGATTATTTTAAATTATTAATGCATAGTTAATTTTCTGATATATTCCAAATATTGTAACGTTTATATTTGGCCTTATAGCGGTTTTTCATTAAAATAGGAATACTCCGTGTTCAGTAATTATTAAAAGGGTCCTTCTATACCCGCATTTAAACCACTGTGCTTTTGGATCGATATTCGAACGACTGATTTTGTCGTCACAGTCGAAGGCGTTTCTTGGCGGGCATTTTTCCATAGATTCAGTAGTTTTTCTGCGACACTGGGCGAGTAGGTGGCTGCCTTCTATTCAAGATGTCGGTCTAGTGTTTCCGCCCTGATGGTAATTGTGGATATACAATCAGTTTGGGGTAGATAGGACCTCTATTTGAGTTTAGTTATAGGCTACTTATTTGGTTTTAGAGGTTTTGTTTGGTTATTCTAACCCTTTCTGTCAAGAATTTATTTCGTAATAGAGGGCGCTGATAGGACACCTATTTGTCACTAAGGTATGTTGGTATTACTGGTTTTTTTTGAAGTTACGTCGGTTTCCTTTTTCTTAGAAATTGGAGATTCATATTCGACACGGGGGTACTGTTTCTAAATTTATTGGAACTAGCTTCAATCCATAATTGGGATATTGCGAAACAACCTTTGTTTTAGGCTACAACAGTGTGATTTGGTAGTATTTTTTTTGTGACCACATGTTGTAGGAGCTCTCTTAGGAGGATATATTTAACCACGTGTTGAATCTCATTGGTAAGTTTTCTTCTACGCAGTATTTAAAGTTACGACGTAGTAATTCTTTTTGTAAGGCCTTCATCTTTTATTTCAGTGCCCACATATATATGTAGTCTTTCTGAATAAGCACGTCAAAGAAATTGATGATTTGGTGATTTTCCGTCCCCCTATTAAAAGGGTAAATATGCTTTGATTTTAGTTAGCATGCTTACTTAAACGATTATTACCCTTATTTATGTTTCTTTTCGTTGTATATATTTTCAGTATATGGGATTGACTTTTAACGGGTAGTATTTTGAAATCTAAGGGTGTAATTTGCCTATTAAATGTAATTATTGGGTAGAACACACTTCACGAGCCGTCTATCCTGTTGCTTTGTAAATCTGAAGATTAACTACATGAATTGATAAGCCGAACTTTAATTTAACTAGTAAACGTTCAGTACCTATTTCTAGACCTCGCTTCACGAGAAGGTTTTATAGGTACCAGGTTATTTAATTTTAACTTCTGTATTAACCAGGGATAAATAGTTATTTCTGTGTTTTATCTTACACGTTTTCTTTAGGGTTCTTGGTACATACCAGTAGTCCTTGTGACGGGCTGACACTTCTTGTGATGGGCCAATACTTCTTGTAACGGGCCAATACTTCTTGTGACGGGCTGACACTTCTTGTGGCGGGCATATACTTCTTGTGAAGGGCCAACACTTCTTGGTACGCACCAGTAGTTCCTGTGACGGACTAGTTTTTATTCAGCTAGTAGTTCCTGTGACGGGCTAGCAACCTTTATGACAGGCAGTTCGATTTGTACGCCGAAGCAGAGATAATAGGAAACCCTCGACTAGAGTTTTTCTTAGCCGGAAAGAAGTCACAGTGTACCGCAAGTTTTTGCTATCTTATTACTATATTACTATTTAATCTATTTTATTGGGGGGATATTAGTCCGTATTTTTATCTAAACCTAATGTAAACGAGGTTTAGGGGTGTATAGTTTACAGTACATTTTATCAAACCCGAAACACGTCACCAAGAGCTCTTCGTGAAGTATATTACTGATGGATAACTAATATTTTTAATAACAGAGTTTTACTTGTTTTTACCCCTAGCGTCCGTAAATAGTACACTATTATTTGTTTATTTTGATAAATACAGTACACACCTCATGTGTTATAGTTTTAAGATTACCCCTAGTCCCATTTAATTATTTTTAAGCTTAATATAGCGTTTAGTTGTGAATAATACTCCCAGTGATACTGGATTTATTGTTAATAGTTGGGGAAGTGATTTAGATGTTAAATATTGCTTATTTTTACGTGTGAACGAAGTTGACCCCCCATGTTAACACAATAATTATTTATAATTATTAAACTTGGGTATACATATTGAATTATTCTTGTTATTTAACCCCACTTGCTAATTGTCTGATTACATAGTCAGGTTGGTCAATAAGACCTATGGTAAGGTAAGTTTATACTTAAATAGGAGCCTCAATTTGTAGCCGCTTGAAGGCCTTCGTAGAGGTAATGCCTATAGGTTTTTCTATTTGGAGTTTGATAGTGAACTGTCACTTGGATTGTTGGATGTGAGGTTAAGCTCCATGCGTCCACTCACATATATAACTTTTTCTACGACTCACCCCTTCTTCACTGTAGTTAGTCGGCATCCAACTTTTGGATTAATATAAATCCCACCTCAGGTGCTTAGGCACGGAAAGTAGGTAGCATTTATTTTTGGCGCCCAACTGTAAAATTACGATGATGCTCAAAAATTAGCATACTCCATCTACACTCCAACATAAATCAGCTATACAAATTTCTTATTGTGAGAAACAAAGGTTTATCTTACTAGCCTGATTATAAATGGTAAAAATAAATTGTCCGTATAAATGCCATTTATGAATAAGCATTCGAGGTCTCGATTTTTCACCCGATGAAAATCTTCATTAACTTTTTACTAAATCCCATCTATTATCCGGATTAATCAAGTTTTGAGTTTTTCGTGCATTGTAACTTCATTTAGAGGCCTGTCCTGGACTCGCTTGTTGCATAATAAATATCTGTTAAATCCGGAAGAGCTTACAGCGGCTTAGTCGGGGTGCATTATCACGTTGCACAACCACAAATTCAAATTAGAGTGAAAAAAAGGGGGAATTCATTTACAATCCGATTAGAGAAGGTTTCAGTCCTCGAATATGATGCTGTAGAAATCTGCTTGCTGCACTGGCAGCTGAAATGCAATTAAGATATTTGTGAAACGAAGCAACATGATATTACTTGGATGCTTCGAAATGAAATAAATATATAAATATTTCATAAAAGGTTAAGGTGATTACAGCACCCCCTTATAATTTTCGGACAAGCATATCTCAAAAAGTAATTTATTTTTTAAATTAAAATTTTGGAAAAATGAATAAGGTGATAATATCTAAAATATGCTTATATTTTAAAGTTTTAATTATTTCCGGTTTCCAAGAAAAAAAAATCAAAGGGCTTTAAATTTTGAAATATCATAATGAAAATAAATGCGTTCCTCAACAACAGTATTATTAATATAATCCCCAAATTTAAGCTCTTAATCTCTTGTAATTGATTTTTTAAAATTCGCCGAAATTAGTGGCTAAAACGCCTCGTTAAATGCTGCTTTCTGGTGTAACGCGTCTGTAACTATCATATCGTACACTATGAGTCATCATTCGTTTTCTGCAACGATTAACACTAGTTTACACCAGTTTACACCAGAAAATAGCACTTAACGAGACGTTTCAGCCACTAATTTCGGCGAATTTTAAAAAATCGTTAACAAGAGATTAAGAGCTTAAATTTTTAGATTATATTAAGAATAGTGCTGTTGAGGAATGCATTTATTTTTATTATGATATTTCAAAATTTAAAGCCCTTTGATTTTTTTTCTCGAAAACTCAAAGGAATTAAAAATTTAAAATATATGCATATTTTAGGTATTATTACCTTATATACTTTTCCAAAATTTTAGTTTTTTAAAAAAATTACTTTTTGAGATATCCTTGTCCGAAAATTATAAGGGGGTGCTGTAATCACCTTAAGTGGAGTATTTACTTGGCTTTAAATCTGAGCATGCAAGGGTTTCGTAGTACCCCACTTTTAAAGTTTATTTTTGACTTTTTCTAAAAGAAAAAATATGTGCGTGTAGGTAAAGGTTAAATCTGTGCTCCTCTGCAAATACTTTTTTAAAATTTGATTCTGTTTTTTATAAAAAAAAGAAAAAAAAAAACTATACTTTTTTACACATTTTCTTAATATTTTTTAGAAAAAACTAAATTGAATTTTGAAAAAGCATAGATTTAACCTTTACCTAAACGTATATATTTTTTCTTTTAAAAAGTCATGTATTAATATTGTAAAATGCATATGAGTAACTATCACATCAATAGAAATTGAAAATCCTCATATGAATCTTTGTAACGTAATTATTTATAATAATAATAATAATAATAATGTTTATTTTTACTTATACATTTTTTTTTTATAAAATTTGTATTAACATATACCTTCTTAAGTAAAACAAACATGAGGGTAAATCATAAAAACCCAAAAAGGTTGCGCACGGGACTTGGCTCTTGTTCATTTATATCTTACATGTGAAGAAGTAACAAAAATACAAATATATACAAATGGAATAAAAATGCACAAAATACACAAAAATAGAAAAAATATTAAAATACCGTAAAATACACAAAATAGAATAAAAATACATAAAATACAAAAGAAAAATGGTAAACAGCCAATAAACAAAAATAGAAAATGCACTAACATGAAAAATAAAAATTTTGTTTTGTTTAGTTAGTATATATTGTTATTTATTTATTATATATATATCCCTATATATTATATGACCAATATGACTAATATTTAAAAACTTTTATGACTAATATTTAAAACCTTTTAAATCATGATTTTTTTTATGAATTATAACTTTAATGACTTCATACGGTCAAAAATTTTATTTAATTCTTAATATAAATTGAATTTCATTTTAGAAGTTCATTATATTGTTTAGTTGTTGCAACTTTACTGCGCTTAAGTACTGTTCAAATTAAAATATAAATTGATTTATGGAGCTTAATTGAAAAATAGGAACTAATGCTTTCATTCCAAAAAAAAAGTATTTAAGTCCTTATTTAAAACCTTTAAATATTAATATTATCATTATACAAATTTACAAATTTTTACATATACCGAACATAAGTTTGTTGAGAAACATTATTTTCATAATACAAATGAATATATCTTTGTTAAAGAATGGTCATATTTTGTTTAATATATTCATTTAAACATATTTGTGTTTTTTGTCTAGATGATATTGAATACTAACTTTTTCTATATAACTTCTTATACCCGACATTGTGAGATAAAAAAAGCTTATTACCTATCACTTTTTTCTTTTAATTCATTTGTAATTTTTACCCAAATGGATAAATTTTTTTAACTGTGCAACTTACAACTTGGTTGTTGATAGCCAGTGTAACAATACGGGTTTTTATGAATTTGTTCCAGAAGGTGTACCTAGGTGGTTCATTATAACATATTATTTAAACAACAAAAATAATATATATAAATAATAATAATACGCTGAAACATTATATCTGATCGTAACATATTATAAAACCAAAGTACCTTTTCATTTAACTAACTCAGTCATAGCTTATCCTAAGTTTGAATATTATAAATCTACTTAAATATAAAAAACAACAGGTATAAAAACTATACTTAAAAACCTAGTTTATTTAAAATAAAAATGTAAAATGTCAAGAGACCGTTTATTGTCCGTGTGGTAAATCTACTTTATAAATATGTTTTGTTTTATTTACTTTTCTATTCTCTTTAACTCATTTTCTCAATCTCTCTCTAAGTGTATGAAACCTTTAATCATATCTATGCTGAACGCAGAGAATTTAAAGTACAGTTTATTTTTCTAGAACAAACCGCTTTTTTTGTCACTATTTTATTATGCAGATTGTGAGCATTTTTACGAATAAAGCCAGTTTAGTTTGAATCTCGTTTCATTAAACATCAATTATTTTGTTTAATCTCGGAAGTAATTTTGTAGTATTTAAGCTCCACCCTTAAGTTGTAATTTTTATACCTACTAAATTAACGTTGCCCCGCGGGTCTTTTAGTTTGTAATGTACATTTTCCTGGCAGCAACTATAGTCTATTTTTATGTATGAGAGAGTATTAAAATAATAAAACGTTCGTAATCCATAGACGTAACACTTCTTTTAGAAGACACTTAAAATATTTTTTGAAGTTATTCCTCGAGTATACACTTATATTTTCACCTAATTAACCTGCTTATAACTTCTAAACAGCTGAAGGTAAAAAAGTGCAATTTTTTCTAAAATGTTTTATTTTTCCACAAGGTACAAGGTATGTTAAGAACATTGTGTCAAACGGGTTATGTAGGTATTAGGGTTTAAACTTTGACTTTTAAACAACGTTACGTTTCTAAATAATAATTTTAATATAAAAACTACTTCTTACCTACAAATCCAAATCAGAATCGAAATCAGAAGAGAATTCTCGCAACCAATAATTACAATGAGTGGCTCGATCATTTCATCAGTAATATTTTCCACCTTCCACATTTTCTCTTCTTCTTTATTAGTATGATTTACTGCCTTTTCCCAGTTTTCAAGCTTCACATTATTTACAGCCTCCAAAAACAACTGTTTAACATCACTCATTTTAAAAGAATTATTTTTTCTTGAAACTTCTCCCTTTATCTGTGCCCATATCAGTTCAATCGGGTTTACTTCGCAATGATATGGTGGTGATCTAACCACCGTCATCCCACGATTTTTGCAATTTCACATTTTTTGAATTTCTCTTTATGAAGGGAACACAAATGATACAGTTCTTTTCTCACAGAACCGGGATGGAACTTAATATTCTTTAAATTTAGCCAATTCTGTAAATCTTTTTTTAACCACTTGGTTGTGGGCATTTTTTCTATAAGTCTCGAGTGATAACTTGCGTTATCCATTACTATTATACAGTTCTGGGGAAGAAGATCTATAATTTGTTCGAACCACTCTTTAAAGACATCAGCAATCATGTCCTCATGGTAGTCACCGGTACGAGTAGATTCAAAAGTCAATGAACCACCTTTAACAAAACCGTTTGAACTACCGATGTGTACTATTATTAGTCTGCGCCCCCTTCCTGATGGTGGATTTAAACCAGTAGATAAATTATTTAAAAAAGCCTGTCTTCGACTTGTAACAGTTTCATCTTGCCAAAATTTATTTGGTTTATGTCCCTCGTTGATCCATGTTTCATCTAAAAAAAATATATTTCTTCTTTGGTTTCTCATTTCTTTTATAGTCCTTAGGTAATTTCTTCTCCATACTACAATATCGCTTCTTTCTATTAAAATAAACTTTCTGGAATGCTTTTTCCATAGAAAACCTATTTCTTTTAAAAGTTTCCATAGTGTACTTCGACTCATTTCAGGGTAATCCTTATCATCTCGAACCGTGGCGAAAACTTAGTCTACTGTCGGAAATTCTTTTCTAAAGAAGGACGCATGCACTTTCCTTCGAAGTCTTACTTTCAAAAGATTTTCTAATTGAAATTTTGGTTTTCCTGGAGCTTTACGTGGTGTTTGAAACTCGCCACATTTCTCTTCTTTAACAACTCTGTAAATCGTAGATTTCCCAACACCAAGCGTACTACTAACTAATTCCACTGTGTCATCAACACTTTTACATAAATGTTTGTCTGTAAATGATTTAAAACAATTAAATATTAATGTTTTTTCATTAACTGTTAAAGGGCCGATTTTTTGTCGTTTACGCGGCCCTTCCAAATTTTCCATGATCACACTAGAATTCACACTACACCTTGCAAGTTGCAACTAAACGAAATTTAGTAAACTGTCAAGAATATACAACTTGGACCTCCTTACTAAATGGAAAACTTATAATCGCATTTTCGATGAAATTTGTTGGGAAGGTATTTATCTACTTATAATTCGATTACTGTGAGAAATTTTTGGAAATAAAATAAAACAAAATTGGCAAATAGGTACTTATTGAAAATACTCTTAAGATACGGCTATGTAATCTTTAATACACAGGGCTTTTGGCCTGTCCAAACCTTTTTCTATTGTTCTGTTCAGCTTATGTTTATAAAGGACCAATAAAAGACCCAAAACTTGTAATAGTTCAGGTACATTTATTACAATTTTAGGAAATATTTAGATTATTCTGTAAAAATATTTAAAATGACCGTACTAAGTTTTGCATTAGAAATGCTGTTTTATTACTCTCTCATACATAAAAATAGACTATAGTGCTGATTTGTTAGTTTTCGTGTGTTCTAGCCGACATTCGCATCAATTCAAAGTTATATACTATTAAATATTTAATATCATCATTATCATCATCTAAATCGCCTAACAACAAAGATGAACTATAATTTAAAGTTTTTAAAATGAGATTAATAATGTGTATAAAGGCAAGGACTCTAATGACAAAACTTCAGGTTTGCAATAAGTTTTATTTTAGCATGGAATTTATTTGCATCTAATTAAGTTGGCACTATTACTGGCAGACGTTATAGAAATTTGCAATATCTCTATTTTTATGGGGTGGTTTTTAGATTTTACATTTAGTAAAAACCCAGAATGACTTTTATCTTTATTTACTTCCAGTATCAGGCATTGTTTAAATTATAAGATATTAGACTTTTAATTTAGTTTATGATGACTGTAATGACTTGTTTTTTCGCCATTACGAAAAACGATACTTTTGTGTTATGTTAATTTAGTTGTATTTATTTAAAAATCTGATGTGTCCAACACATGACTTTCCTATCTAGTTATTATAGGCATTTTCCGGTTATTTTGTACAACCTATTGCAGCATCTCTATAAATGTTTAGAGGATAAACTAAATATATACATTTTACACATACATCTACCTCGAAACATTTTTTTATAGATATTCATTGAAAACGAAAATACAGAAAAATTTAAATTTAGCACTTTTCCATTACGGTCCATTTTAGAAAAATCATGTATAAACAAAAATTATAGAAATCGATATCGCAAACAACTTTTAGTTCAACAATTTTCATAAAAATCAGAATTTTGCACATTTTGTCAAATTTCTCGAATACGGACCATTTCAGAAAATTTTGACATAAAGCAAAAATTATAGATAAAAATATTAGAAGTAACTTTTATTTGAACAATTTTCTTCTCCAAACATAAATAACAGATATATTCCATAAAATATAAAAACGGCCTCCCATAAAGTACCCCCCCAGATGTTCCGACTTTGTCCAAAATCTAATCATTTCACGTCAGGCCGAAATAAACCTTAAGTTTAAAATTTAATGTTTTTTCCTTTATCCGTTTTTGAGTTTTCTTCAAATTTCGAAATTTACACATTTTCTCAAATATCTCGAATACGGTCCATTTTAGAGAAATTATGTATAGGACAAAAATTATAGAGAATTATATTACAAACAACTTTTATTTGAATAATTTTAAAAAAAAAGTATTTTTTTTACATTTTGTCAAATTTCTCGAATACGGACCATTTTAAGAAAATTTTGCATGAAACAAAAATTATAGATAATTATATTAGAAGTAACTTTTATTTAAAGAATTTTCTTCTCCAAACGTAAATAACAGGTATATTCCATAAAATATAAAAATGACCACCTATAAAGTACCCCCACAGATGTTCCGACTCTGCCCGAAATCTAATCAGCTCATTGTACGCTGAAACAAAGCTTAAGTTTAAAATTTGGTGTTTTTCTGTGTATCGGTTCATGAGTTATGCGTTATACAGACACACACACACACACACACACACACACACACACACACACACACACACACACACACCTATACGGACTTTTGCAGTAATACGAGGACCAACCCCGATTTCCGATTCTACATCTGGGTTACGAGGACCACCATTTATAAAGTTGTTACAACCTTTATAAATATAAGAATAGTTTCCACTGCAATCGAGTAGGTGCCATTTAAACTAATTTTAATATACACTCCATATTTTGTAAGATATATGTACACATAACATACACAAAATATATATGTAACATGTCTTATGAGGTCTCCAAACAAGCCCATATGTATTAGGACGTGTAAAATTGTTATAAGGACCTAATTAAGTTAAACGTACCTAAGCAGTAATAAGAGGACCGACTCTGATTTTCAGTTCTACATCTGGGTTACGAGGACCACCATTTGTAAATTTGATAAACATTAGAATATTTTCCGATGCAATCAAGTATGGTGCCGTTTAATCTAATTTTAATATATACTCTATATTTTGTAGGATATATGTAGATATATAGAACATACACACCGTATTTATGTAACATGTGTTATGAGGTCTCCAGACAAATCCATAGGTCAGGACTATTACTCAACAGCTTGCGAAAAAGGAGCTGTTTTTTAAAGAACGAATATCGAAATTCAATGAAGTATCCATGTTTAACACGTTAACTGCCAGGGTAATTATGGAAAAAATTTGTATCAGGTCCTGTGGGTCACGAAAGTTTCTTTTTAGAAAGTGGTTTATTATTGACTAAAAATTAATAAGAAACGAAAAAAAAATTACAAATAGTTAATTTTTTTTTTTTTGAAAAACTGATGTGTACAGTTTTGATACACACAGTGCATGAACACAGTATCTTTAATACTTCTGTGTCTTGTGCCATGCGTACCACATAATATGGACATATCAACACATGAATCTAAAAAACTAAACTAAATTTTAATTTTGATTCTTATGTAATCTTAGTTATAACATTTTTATTTAAAAGTTCAGTTTTCTTACCAATTTTTTGTTTTATGTTTCTACGCGTTATAGCTAGGTTTTGTAAAAATTTAAGATTTTTTACCCTTATGGTACAAATTTAAATAGTAGAGGCGAGGGTAGAGGCACGCGGCGAGGTAAGCGGGGATTCTTATATTCTACTATACATATTTTAAATTGGTACGTACATAGTGAAGCTCTAAGCGACGAGTTGCCGCTTCCAATTTAATAGTAATTTATGTTACGAGACCGAAAAGTAGTGTACTGCAGGTCAAGACAAGCAGATTCCAGGGTGAGCCGTAGGCGAGACCTGAAAGCTTGGAAAACCTGCTTAACATTAATTTTTGGTCGCGTGACGTACAATATTTTTTTTAAGACCGGCACTTCGATGTAAACTGAATTATTTATTTTATGTATTAAAGTGATTAACAAATATTAAAACTAGATAATGAATACAACTGTATAAACTAACCAAATACATTATGTTAAATGTACATTTTGATTGCTTCCAAAATGTCTAGAACTTCATTTTTTATGTCCGATAATTCCAAATCTGAATCCATATTTTTAAATTTGCGAAAACAAGTTGGACATAAACAACAAATTAAAAATCAACGAACTGTCACTTGGCAATAAATCGGAACATTGTTACCATAGTAACGAAATCAAGGCAGACTGTATTATCAAACAGCGATCGGAAAAATTACAAACATGATGTGTCCAACACACGACTTTCCTATCTAGTTATTACATGCTTTTTCCGGTTATTTTGTACAGGGCCAACTAGAGGGAAGGGCAGCCGGGACTAATTCCCGGGGCCCGGGCTCAAATGGGGGCCCGGCAGCGGTATAAGGGGGATCCGGTAGCGGTGGTGTTTGTTACTTTCAGAAGTTCGACAGAAGAGGGGGAAGTTCTTAGTAGAAGACTTTTTCTTAGAGAGATAGAGAGATTCAAGTAGAGGAGGATTAATTTTTGCTTGGCCACCTATTTTGTACAGCAGGAGAAATTTTAGCTTGAAGACTTTTTGTTATTTAATTTTTTATTAAATTGTCGCAGAGCCCGATCTGGAAAATTGTCCTGGGGCCCGATCTGGAGAATTGTCCTGGGGCCCAGTCTGGCTCTCGGCGGCCCTGATTTTGTACAACCTATTGCAGCACCTCTGTAAATATTTACAGGTCAACTTAATATATACATTTTCCACATACATCTAACTCAAAACATTTTTGTATATACACGCTTTGCCAACGAAAATGCTGAAAAATTTAAATTTTATACTTTTCCTCCAATTTTTCCATTACGGTCCATTTTAGAGAAATCATGTAAAAAAAACAAAAATTATAGAGGTCGATATCGCAAAAGTTTAACAGTTTTTTTAAAAATCAGAATTTTTTTATATTTCAAAAATACTGAATGGTTTTCTGTTCACCCGACGTCACAAAAACATGTTTTGGTATAAGAAATGCAATAAAATTAAATTAAAGAAATTAAATAATTAAGACATTCACAGACAATAGCTGAAAAAGGGGGCTCAAAAAAGAAAATATCAAAAATAAAGCATTATGGTTACCAAAAAGTAAACCGCTCCATCCACAGGCCACTTTTGTTTAAATTGTTTTAATATTATAGTGGGAAAGTGACGTTAAATGCCGTCAAGAAAAACTTATTATTTATGAAATATTAATTGAACAAAGTTTGAAACAAAACATGTCAGAGTTTAACTTTTTGTGAAATTCTTCGAGGCAAAGCTCGACACACAGGGCTAGTTTTTTTTTGGGTAAGTTTTACATAAGTATTTCGTTTCTTTGCCAATTTTTTTCTGTGCCTAGTCTGCACCTCATATGATGGCTCTCGCTAAGAAATTTTTTCCTGGGGATTTTATCTAGAAAATTATCAAAATCAAATGGTACGCTTATAATGTGTTTTGCTAGGACAGTACGTATAAAAACAATTCAACCTTCTCGGTATACGCCGCGCTGAGTCGTCAAAACTTTGTTATAAACAAATAAAATTGCTTAAGGCGTGTATAAAAAAACAATATTACGACTATTAGGTACTTACTTTTGCTTACCAACTACTTTTCGTAGTATTTAAAACACTTATAACACTCTACAGATGTGTCCACACAATCATAGATAAACAGTAAATTACCTGTTGAACAGTACTTTTAGGATAGGCACACCAGAACTCATGCATGGACAATTCATGCAATTTTATGTTTTCTCCAGAGGCAGTAAACGTCCGTTGCAGACAAATCATACGCAATGTTGTCACCAAACACCCCGTTGAACCCAGAATAAAATTGAAAATTAGTCTACACATCCCGTCTTGTTCCTGCACATGGCGCGTCATATGCCGCTCTGTCCGCGAACGTGTTAAAATTAGCAATACGTAAGACATGTTTCAAGACACTTTATATAAAATAAACTATGTCTCACTAAATACCACACCGTTTTTACTATCGCTTTCTAGAATCACAACTGAAAGATGTCTATAAGAATTCGCCACTGTTATGATGTGTGAAGATAGTATTGATTAACTAAAAAACATTTTGTCTATTGTAAGACCTATATTGTTTTTCTATTTGTTACGTAAATTATGCAGGTCCCATTAAAAGCTTTTATGTCCGATAAATGTGTACATAATAATATATCCTTCTGTCTTTTTTTTACCCTTTCAATACGAATAAACATGTTTCTTTTTTTAATGTAGTACAATTATCATTCTTGCATTCAAGATTGTCTAGCTGACGGTTTATATTTGATCATCGTATATTTGTTGTGGCTTGGCTGCTGAGCCATTCGTCATATCGAAAATTTGACCTTTGTCGCGGAGAAGTAAGCGGGCGATTCTTATATAGTATACACTTTCTAAACAATTTTTCATCCAGAAAGTGGCGTCTTGCCGTTAGAACAATTTAAAAGTAAGGAGTACAGAATTAATATTTTCAAATATATCTCCACCACTCTTTAGTATTTCTTGTTTTTTTTTCATGAAACTTATGTCATATGTTACCCTTGTATATAGTTTGTTAATGCTTACTTACACTTTGCTAAATAAATTATACAACGTGTTCATAGAAATAGGAATATCAGTTACTGAAATATGGTGCATTTTACATGTATTATTATAGTTAAAATATGACTTCTGGCCATTTCTTTATTTCATTTTATATTAGATAATTTTTATAATACAGGGTGTGATAAAACTACACAAACAACTAAGAATTACAAAAACGAATTTAACGAAAAATTGATATACCTTAAATATTGTAGAAAGTCTAGAAACGAATTCAGTTTTGCTCGTATTATAACCATAGCTCTGTTTATCTAACCAAGTCCCGTTCTAAGTCTACTTAAATGTAGAAATAATTCTACTAACTCTGATTTAAATGAATCACTGAGAAGCCATATTCTAATTGAAATATCCTTTCTGATTTTTATACACAGTATAGATGTCAACTTATCGCTTCTAAATATAATTTTCTATTTTTGAGGATTTAGTAGGTTCATTTTAGTTAAATTAAAACATACAAAAAAAACTTTTTCAGTTTTTTGATATTTAATCCTTGCCAATTTTTGTTTATCTGTTCCATACCACTATAACTTTTATCTTGATATAAATTATTTTTTATTTTTATTTATTTATTTATTTATTTATTTGTTTATTTATCAGATTAATTATAAAAGAATTCAATAAGATAAAAGGTTGGCGAGTGTTAGATTAAATAACAGCTAAATTATCATGATAGGGTTAACAAATTTTTATCTTTGCAACTTCAGACTACATTTGCTGCGTTTGTTTATCCATATCAAATGCATCTGAGATGTTGAAAATCTTTGATCACGTGATTCAAGCAATGAACTGGAGTGGGGTAGAATGCTTGTCAATAGACTTGATGTGCGACTCTATGGGCGAAGATAGGTTATTTTTCATCTCACTCGGGAGTATTTAAAATAACCATTTTCTATTTCACATTATTATTGTCTGATCCACCAGCTTGTGGATTGAACAATAACAATGTGGAACAGAAAATGATTATTATAAATAGTCCCGAGTGAGATGAACAATAAAAATGGCTGCGCCCTTAGAGTCGCACCTAGTTCTAATAGTACAACATGTACATTGGCATTCTACCCCCTCCAGTTCATTGGATTCAAGTTACGTACATTAGTTGGAGCAGATACGTCCGATGTGGATAAATAAACGTTCAAGAGATAAGAAATCGGATGTGGATATTTAAACGTAGCAATTCTATTTTACATTGTATATTTTCTTCTTCTTTTTGGGCTTTCATTAAGAGCAATTTCAAAAGTTTGTTAATAGGATTTTTTGATAGTAAGTAGTTTATTTTTGTGGCGTGCCTTCGCTTTTTGCAATATATTTGAGATTTGCCAATATAAAATAAAACTCAAGAGAATTCCATTACTAGATATTACTCTAAACATGTAAGACTGATTCAAGAACTATATGCTTGTGTGCTCATATTTCAAGTGTTTTGTGGTACCTGGCATACGCACGATTTGAAAATTATATAAAGTACCCTTTAAATGTTTTATTAAGGACTGTTTTAGATGTTGTTGAAAGATCATTTTGAGTGTGTGAAAATGGTTAATGTATTTAATAAAACAAGTTTTTAAAAATGTAGTTTCTTTTATATGGATTTATAATTTAGTGGAAGTCTAAAAATCTATGTAAAGAAAGTGTAATATTTTTATATTAATATTATTTGTCTTTCTGTCACACCCTGTATTATTAATTAATATTATCTAGTATTTAATATAATATATATATATAATTATGGTAATACATAAAAATGCATCTTATTTCTGTAATTAATATTCCTATTTTTTAAACACTCTGTATGATTTATTTTAAAATGTGGCAGTAGGCAATAACAAGCCACATACAAGTGTAACTCATGCCATAAGTTTCACGAATAAAACATGAATTACTTAAGAGTGGTAAATATATATATCAAAATATTAATTTACTCTTTACTTTTGACTTCTTCTGACAGCTCACCCTGTAGAGCTGCAAACTTGATGTCCATAAGAAAGTTGTCCGTTATGACCTGAAAAGTAACATACTAAAATTTTAACAAATTCTGTCAATACCCAAAATCAATGTAAAAAGGGCGGGGTCCAAATTTGTTGGAATCTTTATAAACATTAGAATCTTTTCCACTGCAATCAAGTATGGTGCCGTTTAATCTTATTTTAATATACCGGGTGTTCAAATTAAATTGTTACAGATAAATACCGCCTTTTATAAAAAAAAAACATTTTAGACGAAAGTTTTATAGTTTCGTGGGGAAAAAATTTTGGCTAAAATCATTTTTTATAGCTAACCATAATATGGCCAACTTTTTTTTCGCCCAGCAAAATTTCTAAGTAGCTGTTACTCAAAAAGTCCAATAAAAAAAAATATTTTCCTCAAAAGTTCCTTTTTTTTATGTACTTTAAGAATATGCAAAAAAGGGGGTTCCAATTTAAAAAAACAAAGTCCTCCTCGATATGGCCATATTATGGTGTTATAAAAAAATGAATTTAGCCAAAATGTTTCCCCCAAAAAACTATAAAACTTTTTTCTGAAACTTTTTTTTCTAAAATACATATTTTCGGCAGTATTTAACAGTAACACTTTAATTTGAACACTTGGTATACTCCATATTTTGTAAGATATATGTAGGTATATAGAACATACACACAGTATTTATGTAACATGTCTTATGAGGTCTCCAGACAGATCCATATGTCTTAGGACTATTACTAAATAGCTTCCGAAAAATGAGGAGCTTTTATAAACATCGAATAACGAAATTCAATGAAGTAACCATGTTTAACACGTTAACTGCCAGGGTACTTATGGAAAAAAAATTGTACCAGGTCGTGTGGGACACGCAAGTTTTATTTTAGAAAGTGGTTTATTCGTGACTAAAAAAAGGAAGAAAGAAAGCGTTATAGCTAGGTTTTGTTAAAAGTTACCCTTAAGGTAAAAATTAAAATAGTAATGCGGCGAAGGTAGAGGCATGCAGCGAGGTAAGCAGGCGATTATTGTATCCTACTATATTGTAAATTGGTACGTACATACTAAAGCTCTAAGCGACGAGTTCCTGATTCCAATTTAATAGTAATTTATGTTACAAGACCAAAACGTAGTGTACTGCTGGTCGAAACAGCAGATTCCAGGGTGAGCCATAGGCGAAACCTGGAAGCTTGGAGAAACCTACTTAACACTAATTTTCGGTAGCGTAACGTACAATATTACAAGACCGACACTTGATTTAAACTCAATTATTTATTTTATTTAATAAAGTGATTACAAATACTAAAACTAGATAATGGATACAACTGCTAAACTAACCAAATACATTATATTAAACGTACATTTTTGCTGCTTCCAAAATTTCTTCTGAAATTTCATTTTCTATGTCAGATAATTCAAAATCTGAATCCATATTTTTAAATTTGCAAAAAAAAGTTTAACAAAATCAACAAATTAAAAATCAACGAACTGTCACTTGGCAATAAATCGGAACGTTGTTACCATAATAACGAAATCAAGGCAGACTGTATTATCAAGCAGCGATCGGAAAAATAAAAAAAGGGACCAATAGAGCTTTTACCGGTCCCTAAAGTCTACTTTCCGGTCTTGATCGGCAAAAAGTTACTTTCTGAACGAAAAATTGTTCAGAAAATGTATACTTCCTGGTCGGTCTTAAAAAATATATGACGAATGGCTCAGCAGTCAAGCCACCACAAATCTACAATGATCAAATATAAACCGTCAGCTAGACAGTCTTGAGTGCAAGAATTAAAATTATAGTACATAAAAATAGAAACATGTTTATTCGTATTGAAAAGGTAAAAAAAGACAGCAAGAATATACACATATTCACATATTTATCGGATATAAAAGCTTTTACTGGGACCAGCAGAATTTGCGTAACAAAAAGAAAAACAATATAGATCTATAATAGACAAAATGTTTTTTAGTTAATCAATACTACCTTCACACATCATAACAGTTGCGAATTGTTATAGTCATCTTTCAGTTTTGCTTGTAGAAAGCGATAGTAAAACGGTGTGGCATTTAGTGAGAAATGGTTTTTTTATATAGAGTGTCTTGAAACATGTCTTACATATGGCTAATTTTAGTTCATTTTTTAAATACAACACTCTGTATATTATTTAGCATAAAATTCCTTATAAATTTACCTATTCAACGATAGTAACAGGTTAGCCAATTATACATATAAAATGTGTCACATCAGTGCGTAATTGACCGATAGCTGTTTTATTATTGGAAATACGAAGAAATTTTTAATTTAAAAGATGTAACACCATATTTAACAATTATTATTAAATATACAGGGTGGTTCATAAACGAAGGACTGACCAAACTTATACTTTTTTACAGCAGAACACCTTGTAGGTAGTTACATATATTTAATTGTTTTCACATCGTCAAATAATTTAAATGGACCTCATTCATTTGCTATATTGTATACAGAGTGTGTCAAAAATCAAAGTTAAGTTTTTATAATTTTTAAATGTTATACCATCAGTTAGTTAACACGTTAGTGGACAGAGCAGCATATGACGCGACATGTGCCATGTGCGTTTGGCGACAGCGTATGATTTGTTTGCAACGAACGTTAACTGTCTCTGGAGAAAGCATAAAATTGCATGAAATGTCCATGCATGAGTTCTCGTGTGCCTATCCTAAAAGTACTGTTCAACAGGTGATTTACTGTTTATCTGTGTATACATCTGTAGAGTGCTATAAGTGTTTTAAATACTACGAAAAGTAGTTGATAAGCAAAAGTAAGTACCTGATAGTCGTAATATTGTTTTTTCATACACGCCTTAAGCAATTTTATTTGTTTATAACAAATTTTTGACGACTCAGCACGGCGTATGCCGACAACGTTAAATTGTTTTTATACGTATTGTCCTAGCAAAACACACATTATAAGCGTACCATTTGATTTTGATAATTTTCCAGAAAAATTGGCACAGAAACGAAATAATTATGTAAAACTTGCCCAAAAAATATCTAGCCCTGTGTTTCGAGCTTTGCCTCGAAGAATTTCACAAAAAGTTAAATTCTAACATGTTTTGTTTCAAACTTTGTTTTGTACTTCAGTTCAATAAAGTATTTTTTCTACATCCACATGGATATTAGCTTATCTACGCACAGATTACAAAACGAAAAAGTATGCTATTGTCTTCAACTGAAGGAATATATTTTATATCCATTCTAGGTAGTAAGAACACTGCAAAAAAATTAAATCCACCAATCACCCTTCATATTTTGATCAACCGACTGCTATTATTTTTAAAATGAGTAACAATTCTGTTAAACTAATTGTCAGTATATTTTTTAGTTATTGAGATTAAATATACATTTAAATGGGTTATTCTTGTGTAGAGTCAAAAAATAAAAGCATTTCTTTTTTTATTTCGTCTATAATTATAAATAATTTGTTAATTTAAATAAAACTATATGAAGTCAATTTAATTACGAGTATTAAAGCAACAAAAATAAAAGAATAGGTGGTTGGCGTTTTTGCCCTCCAAACGGAAGATTGGAGTTCGATTCCCGGATGGGGAAAAATGAAATGAACATTTTTTCTCCATTTTTTTGTTTATTTTATTTTAAAAATTATTAAAAGTCATAAATTATTTCTTAATAACCTAAAATATATTTTTTTTTAATTTAATAAATTTTCGTTAGTGGGTCTTACAAAAAATATACTGTTCGTACAACTCGAGTGGATTGTCCACATCGCACTCGCCTACGGCGTTGTGCTTAAATATCGTCTTCGTGTGATATGGCCATCATATCCACTCTTGTTGCACAAATTACTATTTTTAAATTTAATTATTTTCATTGTCCAGTTGATTGAATGTTATGCAACATTATGATTTAAAATATAAAATGTATGCCCAATGTTTAACCTATTAGACATTGAAAACAGTAAAATTAAAAAATATATATATTTTTAAATAACTTTAATTTTTACACTATCTGCACTTTATATTCCAAATACCTATACCATATTTAAGATATTAATTTGTCTAGAAATATTGTATCTAAAATTATTTAAGCAATGTGGGGGTTTGATAACTATTGTTCTAGAACACATCTAAAAAATGTATACTCATTGAAGATTTATTTCTAACTCACAACTTGACGAATCTAAAAACCTTGATTGATGGGTGAAGGGTTTAAGAGAAATGAGATGCGTCATATTGATAACCCATAATTAAAAGCTAAGAGATGCGAAAAATTTTAAAGACACTCTGTTAATCAAGTGGACAGAGAGATCTCAATTCGAAAGTGTTGAAATCACGTTGAAGGCATTGAGAGCAAGAGTCTCTAGATGTAAAGTCAAAATATTATCAACCTCAAATATATTGTGTATACTTGGTCCTCACAACCAATGCAATCTTTAAAACATACACACAAAGTGTATAGATGTAGGCGCCCCCTTCCGGTGTGTTATAAGAACTTCATCCACCTGGCACATTAGTTATGGGGACCAAAAATTTTAATAATGATATAGGTACCATTTGACTCCAAAAATGACGTAGATTATCAAAATCAGGTTAATTTCTTATAGGTACCGGTTTGATGTCCCAACAAGAAAAACGGTCCTCGCAACCATAAGCGTTTTTCGGAAAATGTCCCCGTAAGCCCTCAAAAGTCCACACACACACACACACACACACACACACACACACACACACACAGACACACACACAGACATCATCGCGAAAATAGTCAAAACGGATTCAGGGGACCTCAAAACGTAAAAATCCGTCGAAAACTCGAGGTCGAAAAAAATCATGATTCCTATACTTTCCTTATATCTGTATACAGATGATACTTTTTGAATGTATATGGAAGTCATTAAAATAAACATCTATTTCAAAAAATTCAATTCAAAAAAAATAAAAAATAATAAAGATAAATTCTAAATTCGGGCCTGAACTTGTGTACAAAAAATTTAACGAATTAATAAGTCCGTTCATGTTTTAATCTGTTTTTTCAGATTTTCTTATGTAAATGAATCACGTTTTGGTAATTCAGTCGCCTGATTTCTTTTAGTAGTGTGTATCTCTGTTCAGTATTGGTTAATTCAAAATAAAGTGCGTTTAGAGGAACACATTTTAAATAAAGTTTTTGAAGAAGATCCAACAAGTGCACGGATAATTGCAGATCAGGTGGGATAAGTCATAGAAAAGTATGGACAACTCCAAAAAATTCAATTGTATCTTTTTTACGTTCACAGCATGTCTTAACATAACAGGAGCCATGAAAACAACACCGACCAGAGCCATGGAAGTTATTCTTAGTCTCACTCCCCTTGATATTTACATCAAAGAGACGTCGCACACAGGGGCAAAAAGTATCAAAACTTGCCAACAATTCTGTAAAGCATTAAAGCTTATACTTTTGTATTCTGGAATATGTCTAAAGTGTAAATGTAACAAAATAATATCAACAGAGATATTATTGACATTATAACTAAATTAGGTACAGGCTATTTCTTAAAAAGTTGTGAGAAATTTAAGTAGTAAAATAGCTTATTAGGTATTAGTAGATATATTAATTACTATTTTTTATTACAAAATTATCCCTCTTTGAAATTACATTATTTGTTGAAGACAAAAAATAAATAAAACACAACAGAATATTTTGCTACAGGACACACTTCAAACATTATCAAAATACTAAATTAACGTTTTAATTTAATTAAAATTACAATCCAAAGAGTAATCACTATCAGAAACATGACTAATTTGTCATCAACAGCCGGTGGTAGAAGCATGGATAAAGCTTCGCTAGAAAAATTATTTTTATTTAATTTTGAGTTTTTTAATAACAGTAATAACAGGATTTGAAGAGAGAAGATGCCCCTTGAAAACATCTTCATTAGTTTTCTTTCGAGCTATTTTTCTGGCGAAGCTTTCTCTAAATTTTTTACAATAATTGTTTCTACTTTCTGCAGCTTCTTCTGAGAGCTTGTCAACTGGAAGAAGAACAAAACGAATAATTTTTGCACCTGAATTAAAAATAAGTGAACTGTTGGCGTCATATAATACCAAGGATATTTATCTATGAGTAATTGTGCTGTTTCCAGGCAATTCCTTCCAAAATTACACCTATTTGTGTTGTTTTAGAGGAGACTTGCCATATTATCATCATTGCTACTTGCGTATACCGGTTTTGGTTGATCAATTATTAATCCTAATTCCTGTTTAAATTCTCTTTTTTTTTTCAAAGGCCTTTTCTTTATCAATAGTGTTTCTAACCTTTAGTGGGAGTTTATATGAAAGGTGCAAAATATACTCAAAAAACTATTATATTATTAGGGCCACATGTAAGCTTGACTTTAAATGTCCTTTTCTCTAATTATATTATATTTATTAAGAGATAAGTTCACTTCCACTAAAACTGAAAGTGCCTCATCTGGTGGCAATTGTGATTTAGTATCTGAGGTCATAATTTTATTTAAAGCAATTATATATTTAGTAGCTCTCGCAGAAGTCTTATTAATTTCTTGTAATAGTTTGGAGGCTTGGACATTACCAGATTTTCTGAGTTCCATTTGAGCCAGATAACAGATAATCTCGACCGAATTCTCCTCGTGCAAATCAGCAGTTTTCTGACGCTTATTCCTTTCGAAACTAAATGAAAAATCAATTAACGGTCCGTCAATTTTTGATTGATCTAAAGCTTGTGTATAGTTGGTAAAGGTCCCTTTGGTATCTAGCCAGGCTTTACTGGTTTCAGAAAAAAATGACGTAACTCTGCAAACTTATTGCCATTTTGTTTAAAAATCAAAAATAAATTTTGAAATTTGGTTTGAAATAATTTGAAACTCAGGCAATTTGTTAAATTTCTTATGTATTCTTTAAGATATATCCATATCATGGGGCTGTCAGAATCCGCACTCTGCAGATGGTGCAAAGAAGAAGATGAGACCATCGAGCATATCCTTTACGATTTATGTTCGGCGAGTATCGGCTAACACCGGCCGATATAAGAGAAGAACCTCTTGGCGACGTTGTCAACTACATTAAATTATGTAGGCTGGCTCACGAGCTAGGAGGTGCCTATCATCTTAGGAGAATGCATAATAGGCCTAATGAGGCCTAAGTGCCGTGGGGGTAACCCACCCTTCACACGTTACAGATACAGATACGTTTAAACATTTACCCTGCAAAGTTTAGTTTTGTGAATGGTTCTTACAACAGTATAAATATAATCAACATTTTTATACCGGACCATATTATATACATTTTGGATAGAATTATTATAAGGTTCTTATTTATGAGTTTTTTGAAATAGTTATTTATTTTAAAATTTTCTACATACAGTTAAAAAAGTAACAACTTAAGATTCGCCCTGTATACTTATAATAAAGAATTAAAAATTATGGAAATACAATAACTCCAAACATAACATAATATAAAAGTATCATTTTTTACATCAACCATTCTGGTTAAAGTTAGAGATCTAACTATGGTCTTGTTATTGTTTATGGGTATTTGATCCTGTATTTTTGGTAAATAATTTATTGATCCGTCTGTCATGCATGTTTATTATGTCCGTCCTTTCTGTGACTATGCAGTAATATCTGTACATGGTACGGTTCAGGCTATCGTGAGTTGAAATCATGAACACTTTGACAACACAGAATAAATATACAGTTAGTTTATAAAGTATAGAATATATTTATTATCTCTTAAATAAAAACATATTCAAAAAACTCAATTTTTATTGCCAATTGCAAAATTGTATTGTGATAGTAGGAAAAATTATGTATATTACTTGTGCGAAAGTGATTTTTTACACTCATGTGAATAGTGTTACTTTCTGCATGTAGTATACTATTTCTCATTACAAGCCTTCAGGTCAGGATATAAATGATCATTATCCGTATGAAAAACGTGAAACTCATTTGGCGCTAGTTTCTGTATTACAACTGTTTCTCTTGGGAAATTAAAAATTTTAACCCTATTTGCCAAGGATTAATTAAATTAGTGAGGAGGCAAAGTTAATATAATTGGAATGTTTTACAAGCGTCTGGGCATTCGAATTTGGTTTTAATTGGACTTTTTAGTTTTAATAAAACTGATGCTGTTAAATAGTGAAAGTGATAAATAATTTCAATGCAGTTACCAACCAATTTATTGATGTCTGGATATAATAAAGACGGTATTTTTAATAATTTTAATTACTGGGGAAGAAATAATGTTTGTGGATAAGTGTTAAAATGTTCTAATTGTGTCTACATCAGTGGCCCAAACTACGACACCAGTAAGCCAATACGATCTACATTTTTTCTGCTCCAAACACGGTTAGCCAAAAATAGTGACAAAGCAGAGCCATCACCTTCCTGCGATCTAACAGAGACGCCATCTAGTAAATGTACCCAATACAGGAAGACAAGGAGATAAATAGAAGCTCACGTCTCAATCCAAAAATAGCTACACTATCGGACAAGCGGTTCAAAAAACTAATCAGCAGCCTCAGGTTAAAGCCAGAGGATTTCCACAAGCAAGGAAGTTTGGTGCAATATACAACCCGGTACAATGAAGTCAGAAACACGAGAAAAGTCGAGGAATTCCTGACAGTCACCACCATCTATAAAGGATGCGAGAGGATATGTGACAAGATGGCCCTGGAAGGACTACCATTGCTGCTGCAAGGAATTGCACAGATCTGGTGGCAAGGGATCAAAGATCAAAACTCCAGATGGACACAAGTCATTACAAGGATATGTGAAGCCTTTGCACCCAAACGACCATACTACAAGGTATGCATGAATATTTTTGCCAAGACCAAGGAACCCAGGACTTCGACGGAAGCTTTCCTATGTAAGAAGCCCTTCTAGCCGAATTAGCTCTCCGAGTCATAACAGCTGGATCTACTTTAGACGAGCCATCGCGAGGGAAGGCGTTACCACAATCGATGAACTACTTCTAAAGACCCGCACCGTAGAGGATCACCGAGACGAGGAAATGAGAGACAAAGGACCGCCTAAAGACAAGAGGAGACTGAAAAACTGACTATAAATGTGGCTACTGCAAAATCGTTGGACACGGCGAAGAATAATGTTGAAAGAAGCAAAAAGCCCAGAGGTCAGAAGAGGCCAAGTTAAAGGTATTATATTCTATGGAGGTAAGAAACCCGGATTCGTCCACAGTAAATATCTTGACTGCAATGCATCGGCCAAAACAACTCCATTAAGTTTCTGCTTGTTGGGTTCGAAATTCAGCCCAGTATTGAGAGAGAGACTTGTCTTGGAAATTATAATTGATGGCATCACCAGAACGGCATATGTGGACACAGCAGCCCGGCTAAGTGTTGCCAACCACCAGTTGTAGTTATACCAGCTCCTCCGGACCAAAGGGTATAGCTTTAGAGCTGTCCAATCCACTATCACCCTAGCGGACGAAGAACAACGAGACCAAGAAGTTCTGCTATCTCAGGCTTATGTGCAACTGGAAAGGCGGACAATAGTGACTCCATACATGGTTATTCCCGAGGCGAGCACCAACCAGACCCTGATAATCATTGACTTTATTGAAGTTTTACTGTATAACTCTCGATGAAAAACAGTTTATAGTCACAATCATTTCGTTTAGTTGCTAATCACTGCGGGTTATTATCTACTCCAACATGGAAACTCATAAAGGAAAGATATTGATTACAACAAAATTTGTACTTTTTGTAAATACTGCAACCATAAGAGAAAATATCTTTAACACAGTTCGATATCTGCATAGCTTTCCCTTATAGTAAATTAGAAGAAGATGTATACATGAAACCAACTGAGGATGACGAATATGGGAGTAAACGAGTTTGTTACTTACAGAACAGTTTATACCGTCTAAAACAAACTCTTCCCTCTTTCCTTCTTGTTTTAATAAAAAGTTTGTACTAAATTAGAATCCAAATCGAGTGAAACTGATCCTTGCTTGTTTGTTAATAAGCAAGCTCAAAAATTATGCTTCCAGTGGTTTATGAAGATGGTCTGTTAAAGTCTAATGACAAGAACTTGAAAAATTAATTTTGAGAAAGAACTCAAAATTAAAGTCAAGCCAGTCTTCTTATACAAGAAAAATGTTGGACATATTTAAAATGTTAGCCAGTCTCTATACCTATTACCAAATATACTAACCAGATAGGTAATAATGAAGACTGCGTATATACTTTTTTCTACAGAGAAATAGTAGGACAGTAGGAGCCCTGATGTATCTCATGACAAGTTCAAATCCTCATCTTTCCTATAGTCAGTGTTCTCTTAAGACTTTCTAAGACTTTCTAAGACTTTCTAAGACTTTCTAAGACTTTCTAAGACTTTCTAAGACTTTCTAAGGCTTTCTAAGACTAAGACTTTATAAGACTTTCTAAGACTTTCTAAGACTTTCTAAGACTTTCTAAGACTTTCTAAGACTTTCTAAGACTTTCTAAGACTTTCTAAGACTTTCTAAGACTTTCTAAGACTTTCTAAGACTTTATAAGACTTTATAAGACTTTCTAAGACTTTCTAAGACTTTCTAAGACTTTCTAAGACTTTCTAAGACTTTCTAAGACTTTCTAAGACTTTCTAAGACTTTCTAAGACTTTCTAAGACTTTCTAAGACTTTTTAAGACTTTCTAAGACTTTCTAAGACTTTCTAAGACTTTCTAAGACTTTCTAAGACTTTCTAAGACTTTCTAAGACTTTCTAAAACTTTCTAAGACTTTCTAAGACTTTATAAGACTTTCTAAGACTTTCTAAGACTTTCTAAGACTTTCTAAGACTTTCTAAGACTTTCTAAGACTTTCTAAGACTTTCTAAGACTTTCTAAGACTTTCTAAGACTTTCTAAGACTTTCTAAGACTTTCTAAGACTTTCTAAGACTTTCTAAGACTTTCTAAGACTTTCTAAGACTTTCTAAGACTTTCTAAGACTTTCTAAGACTTTCTAAGACTTTCTAAGACTTTCTAAGACTTTCTAAGACTTTCTAAGACTTTCTAAGACTTTCTAAGACTTTCTAAGACTTTCTAAGACTTTCTAAGACTTTCTAAGACTTTCTAAGACTTTCTACGACTTTCTAAGATTTTCTTAGACTTTCTAAGACTTTCTAAGACTTTCTAAGACTTTCTAAGACTTTCTAAGACTTTCTAAGACTTTCTAAGACTTTCTAAGACTTTCTAAGACTTTCTAAGACTTTCTAAGACTTTCTAAGACTTTCTAAGACTTTCTACGACTTTCTAAGACTTTCTAAGGCTTTCTAAGACTTTCTAAGACTTTCTAAGACTCTCTAAGAGTCAAGAAAATTTTTCGATACACCAAGACAACTACGGAATCCTTTATAAAGTTGATCCAAAAGGTAGGAAGTTGGACTTTTTGGGATAAAACCACTAGTCAAGCATTTTCTACCTTTGCAAGAGCCAGAGAAAAAGTTTAGTGGTCATTTTTACAATTGAGGCAGAGATAGTAGCTACTAGTGAGACGTCGAGAGTTGATTTAGCGTAAAAGTTTTTAAGATTTTAAATTTTTTATGATTGACAACGAATCTGCTGTAAATATGTCGCAGAACTCAGAGTTTCATCGAAGAACTAAGCACATCAAATTAAAAATTTATTTGTATGAAAACTAGTTCTGGAGCGTGCTACATGTATTCAAAAATTTTCAGCGACAATGGCTTTATTCTTATCAAGATTTGAAACTCTAAAATTCATGGGAAAGATCAAAATTCCTTAATGAGAAAATATGTTAAAGAATTCGAACTCTATGTCTACATTACAGTAATTTGGTTGGTATCCATGGCCAAGTATATTGTCCTGATGGAGCAACTGACTTTATTTTGTTATAGTCTGCTTAATACTTTATTTTTTAATGATACCAATTCAGTAACTTCCAAATACTTAACCGATGGTTTATACTGATAAGTACTCATCTCCATATCATTCGTTTAATAAAGTATACGTTTCTGAGGCGGTTTTCCAAGGAATTTTACTACAATGATAGAAATAAAGGAAGGAGATGTCCCGTGACACGCTCGATAACCTTGACGCCTTCGTATGATGACATTAACAACAAACAAACAAACAAACAAACTGTGTTTATCGTCATAGAAGCGCTATCCACGCTTTTCTGGATATTAGCCTTTCTTTACTTTAAATTGGATTTCAAGAGTAAAGCATGTTGGCTATCGAATTTTTCTACATAGAACTCTTTGATTTGGCATAGGAGCTTTACGGTTTCGTTCTATTTGGAACTCTTCAGACACTAGCAGTTGTAGTACCATCATATATCGTTTATCAACTAATCTGCTTTTAGGTTGATGATTAATACATTGAATTAGAGATTCCACATAAGATTAAGAATTTTAGTTTATTTCCAAGTTTCTAATCTCTGTATTATATTCGTGTTAAAAATCTAAAAACTTTTTAATAAAACAAGTTAACAAAGTGGCACATTGTTCCTTTAGGGATTACAAACTACAATAAAGAAGTTTTCAAAAACGATTGAATATCTACAATCTTCAATCTTTTGTAAATATTTGAGTTTTGAAAACATTCTTGTTGGAACGATGAACGATAATGCTTTTAAATTAAGAAAATTCTTTGTGTTTATTAAACTTTAAAGTTGTTTCGAGGATGTCTCTTGAAAATTAATTGATGCTTAATTATGTAGAAAAAAATGCTATTTAGTGTTCTGATTTGAAAATAGAAAATTCTTCAGAAAGTTAAGTACAATATCGAAGTGTATTAACTAATAAGTGACGAACTGACGTACTTACCTCAGACTTTTTAAAGTTACACATTGCCAATAGTACAATAAAAGTTTATATCGAGGCTTGCATCGAAAACTGTACTCACCTTTTGGCGTAGTTAAACTATATCATTAGAACTGTATTTTATCATGATAAACTGTAGTATTTCTATTAATAATATTATACGACTAGGAACAACATTTTTATTTATGGTAAGTTGAATTTTTTATAAGAATTATCGTAGAAGCAATAGTATATTTTGAATTCCACGATGTACTCTTCTTTAGGGCTCTTCACAAGTATATCGTCTACGTATATGATAATAAATGCTGTGTCTTTTCTTGTTAAAAGTGTCTACGGTAAAAAAGACTGTATCGTAGGCATCTATTTTGGTTAACGGTTGACTCCTCGAAATTTTGGAGAATTTCTTAATTTCATTGCATAGGTTATCCGCTTTCTAAGAACCATTTATTCCTCTCTGTTATACTTCCTCCGATTCGAAAAGTCAGATGTCTTTGACTTTGATACAATGGATGGATAATTGAGTTTTATTTACTTTAACATTCGCAGCTTTGTGACAAACATTTATTCTTTTATGACAACGATATTTAAAGATGATCTGTAAAGTTTCTTCCTTCTTCCCTTGCATAAACCTATTCTTTCAGCTATACATGGCATTTTCTCCTAGATTTATATTATTTCACTACCTCTACAGTAGTATTTCAGGTGATGGTAGTTCATCTCGGGATTCGATTGCACAAACTAGTTGGTAGACTATAGAGGAGCATGATGGCTAACAGATCAGAGTTTAAACTGATTTCTAACTCACTCAGTTTTTCGATGTTATCACGTATATCTTCGCTATTTTCCATACGTTGTAGAGTAAGTTGTTTGAGAGGTGTCGCTTTTCTAGCGGATTTCTTCGGGCCAAATAAGAAGATAATATTCGATTTGGTTTTACTGTCGTTCTTAAGCCAGTTTTCTTTGGATGCATCAACTTCTCCTCTTTATCTTTATCGGTTGTAAACAGGCAGGGTTAGGTTTGGCCCAGAACACTGCGGCCTCTTGGGTCTATTGTATTCCCCTGCTTTCCCCGTATTCAGGTACTATCTTTAGAATAATCCTGTGTCTTTGGTTAGTTTTAATAGATTCCCTACCAAGTGTTCCTGGGGCGTTCTTTCCGGTTCTAGGCCCAAACGGATGAAACGTCGCCTAGTAAGAGCTTCGCATTCGAAGATCACATGGTATGAGGTTTTTTCCTCTTCCATGCAGAGTCTACACGTAATGGAATCATTTTGAAATTCCATCACATGAAGGTGTTTCAGCAAGCAGTGCCCCGTTAGTAATCCCACAATGGTGGATATCTGAGGCCTTGTGAGTTGTAGTGCCTCAGTAGCCATGCATGGGTTTGGTCCCCTTAGCATGAGCTTACTGATTCTGTGCCCTCTTATCTGTTGGTATTTGGTATTTTGTGGTTATCCACCTGTTCACTGCCTGTCGAGCAGAGGTTTTGCTTATCCCAAATACAGGTTCGGGTCCTGTGAATGATAGATCTGATCCCTCTTTGGCGAGTTCATCAACCTTTTCATTTCCTTGGATACCTTTGTGCCCTGGTACCCACGCTAGTTTTACCTTGTTGTGGGTTGCCAGATCATTTAGTATTCCAAGACAGTTCCAGACAAGTTTTGACTTGATTATGTTTGAATCAAGAGCCTTTAAGGCTGCTTGACTATCTAAGAGAATTAGGATGGTTTGTTTTTTGTACTTCCTTCTTAAATTCTCTCGTACACACAATTCGATTGCATGTATTTCAGCCTGAAATACAGTGGCATGTTTTCCTAGTGAGACGATGATGTCGGATTTGGGTTTAACTCCATGTACGCCAGAGCCTGTTCCCTTGTTAGTTTTAGATCCATCCGTATACAATACGAGACCCTAAGCAAGTATTTATCTATCTCCTTATTTACCTCGTTCCAGTTACAGTTGACCTGGAAGAGTCTATTAAAGGTTAGGAGGGGTGTCATATGATCTGATCCCATATTTAATATAGAATTATTTACTTCATGTGTTATTCTGGTATGTTTTATATGTCCCCAGTGGGTTCCAGTTGTTGGAGATTTCCAGTCTATGTGCACTCATTCTGGCCTCCCCCTTTATGACTAGATCAAAGGGTGGGAGGTTTAGAATGATTTCCATAGAGGATGTCGGTTTACTTCGCAGTGCTCCTGTAACACAAAGGCATACCAGCCTCTGTACTCCCGAGAGGGTATTGAGGGCTGCTTTCTGGTTTACTTTTGGCCACTAAACAACCGCTCCATAAGTTATCTTGGGTCTTGTTATTGCCAAATATAGCCAGCGGACCATTTTTGGTTTTAATCTGTATTTTTCCAAATGCCCGTCTCCCTACTATGAGAGACATTTTACATTTGTTGGTCACTTTTTGTAAGTGTTGGTTCCAAATAAGTTTGCTATCTAGGATCAGACCCAGATATTTTACTTAACCTTCCTCCAAACAGAGTCGGAGTTTCTTAAATCTCCAACCTTGTTTTCTGAGTAAAGGTTATGAGTTGTGCCTTGTCAGGGTTTACCAAGAGGTTTTCCCCAACGCACCACTTTTCTGTTAGCCTAAGAGCTCTTTGCATGAGTTCAAAGACTCTGGTTTGGTGTTTTTCTCGGATAAGGATGATTATGTCATCGGCATATCCTTTGGCGTACAGCCCTTGATTGTTTAGTGTTTTCAGCAGTTCGTCTGCCACTTCTCCTCACTCAGTTTTTTTTTTGTTTCACCATTCATGTAGGTTCATACATCATTCTTGATCAATGTTGCCTCTAACTTTTAATTATGAGTTTGCACGGGATCTGGACCCATAACCTGTTGGCAAAAGGTGAATGATGCAGAGGAACTGACAGTATTGCTGGAATTACTTCAAACTCTTATACAATAATAATATAACATTCAAACATATGTTTCTACACTTTATGTACTTTTTTAACTTCGCTGATCACTTTTTTCATTTTGATTTAATATTAAAACTAATAAATACATAAAATATTTTAATTTAGAATTCAGATGATACTGGGTAACTTCTCCTATCACTGCAACAACATATCTGGTATAGTTATCATTAGGATTATGACTGAAGCTAAACAATGGTTTGATAGCAACGAATTATTTTTAAATCATAGCGAAACTAAAACATGTGTCTTTAGGTTAAACTAAACAACTAGTTGATGCAATGAACATATATGTACATTTTTATGAAAATATGTTAAGCCGTTTTAAAGTACGAGCACAAAATCACTTCAACAATTTCTACTGTAACACCCTGTAATTTTTTTATTTTTGACCTCATAAACTGTAGTTTAATTTACTGTATATCCACTTATTACACCCTATATAAAATGAAAAACTTGGTATATTATACAGGGTGGCTCACGCTCAACGGGACGGAGCTTTATGGGAAAACGACCAAAGATATAAAAAATTTGTTTGGGAGGAATACGTAGGTTACAGACGGCTACAATTTAAAATTTGTTAGATGTATACAGGATGTCCCACATAAGAGAAAATATACAAAGTTATATTATTTTTAATGGAACACCCTGTTTTTTATTTTAGAATTAAAAACTACATCAAAAATAATGTCAGTTAACTAAAGGTTCCCTATTACTATTATTATTAGTTTTCGATTTATTTGAATTTTTAAGGAAAAAAAGTCTCCCAGAAATTAATTGTTTACTCTTGTTTGAATAATTTTTAATGAACTAATTTTTTTTTTCTTATGTGGGACATCCTGTATACATCTAACAAATTTTAAATTGTAGCCGTCTGTAACCTACGTATTCCTCCCAAACGAATTTTTTATATCTTTGGTCGTTTTCCCATAAAGCTCCGTCCCGTTGAGCGTGAGCCACCCTGTATAATAAGCTTTAAATTAACTTTAATTTCCTATTCGCTTGTGAGAATAATTCCAGAATGCGATCGGCTATCATACAACATCCATAAAAAATATCAAAGTCGTCCTTTTCCAGGGTAAACCTTCTGCGTCTGAGGGGGGCGACCCCCTGCCGTTAAACGCCTATTAAATGGTTAATTATAGTGGGTAATGTGTTAAATAAATAAAATAAATAAGACAGTAAGAGACATGGATAATCTTTATTATTTTTTAGTAGATCTGATATATTTCTGACATGTGTATATTGAATATTTTGTCATTTAATTTTCCAGCATAATTTTTCCACCTAAATATTTTATCTACCTTACTTTCCTATTTTTCGAGATATGGACTTTAGATGGAAATTTAGATGTTAAAAAAAATGATAGGACTTAACTATATAGGGTGTTATTCAATTTAATTCGCACCTTTAAAACAAAAGTGACATACATTATTCAAAAAGTACCTAACTTACGTTTTTTAACTCATTATTTTATTTTTTTACGTTTCTGCTCAACAAATATATTAAAACTATTATAAATAATTCCATTAATAACAAAATAACAAATGAAGAATTGCTATGAGTAGTATCTTAATAGTGTACTTTGTAGGACAAAATAATATCAAGTGCTGTCCTGTAAATTGAGAATTTTTATAATGTATCAATTTTGTTTTGAAAGAACCATATTACCAAATGACAATCTAGAATCGTAAATATAAAATAGTATTTGCCAGTTTGTAACAAATTGTAACAGAAAATTGGTTTAATAAAAAAAACAACTTACCTATTAAACTGAGAATTATAGGAAAAACAGTATATAATATGCACAATGCACATGTAGTTAGTATAATCGGTATGTATAACATTGTCTATTTTATAATAAAAAAAAGTAAACCATTTATCTGAAAATATAAAACGCTAAACCGTGTTAGGCAAATTTTTGAAAACGAATGAAGTATGATATATATTTATTTATATAAATTACTCATGAATTCTTGTGTAATAATACCAACTCGACAGAAATTCATAATATACTACACATACTACACATATTAGTACATTTTAACGAAAATAAAATACGTTTTACAAACTGAAAACAATAGGATTTACTCTACAGTGCCCAAAAAAATTGTTTTTATCTTACTCCAACAGAAAACTCAATTTTATATAGACGTCAAAACGCATCTTTTCTTGGCTAGCCCGGCAAAATAACTAGAAATAGCTAGCTAGTAAAATAATCGCATTAATTTGCCGCTAGATGGTGTACCTACCACTTAATTTTGACAGTTCCTTTCACAATTTATTAATAAATTATTTGTTTGCATTCTTTATTGAGAATAGAAAGTTGTTTATTCTGCTACAGGTTGTGTTTAGTGATATTTATCTATGATGTAGAGTAGACAAGTTGTAGTAATTTATTCAAAATAAATGCCGCAACACACATTACACATACATGTTGTGTGTGTTGCCGTCAAGGAGTTAATATATAAATAATTTCTGGCAATTATTTTTGTGGTTCTTACCAATGCGGACTTATTTATTTAAATTCAAATTTCTTTCCTTAAGCCAAAGTAAAGTAAATTGGTTTATAATATGGAATCTTCTAGTGAAGGTGAAGAATTTAGTTATTGCACACCACTAGATATTAATGAAAAAGCTAAAAAAAGTTATTCTTGATTTATTACCAAAGAAGTCCAAAGAAAAATATTATTTTCAACACCAATTATTTATGAACTGGTGTATAACAAACATTGTGAAAAGATATAGTGGATGTGTTATTTTAACATATTTATCAGAATTATCAAAAAAATACAAACCCTCTACGCTATAGTAAAATTATTCTATGCTTAAAGCTACACTTTCGTTTAAAATTGATGTAGACATTGGAAGTTACAAAAAAGTAACAGCTGTTTTAAAAAACAGTCAGTAGGATGTGCTCTTAAAAAATCAAGAATATTTTCTTGACAAGAGTTCGCAACTTTTTTGCAAACTACTCCAGAAAAAGAATATTTAATGATAAAGGTAAAAAGTGATACTCATTGGTATTTAAAGTGTATTTACATTTACAATTGTTTAAATATACAGGTGTTATTTATCGTTGGAGTAGCAGGTGCTTGTAGATTTAATGAACTTAATAATTATCCACTAGAGTTTCGAAGGACATATCTTAGCGAGAAGTTTCTGACAAAAGTACACCTACTACAAAACATAGAACTTTTTAGAAATATTAGCCGACTACATGTATTTGACCTTGTTAATAAATATTGGAAATTAAAAAATTCCCCACCATTGTGCATTGCGTTTCAACAATGCCAAACTCAGTTGCCTAGCATATATAAAACTGATGATCTAACACAACTTGTTGACTATCCTCTATTTCTTAACAAAAATCGTGTCATTCAACCATATTATGACTCTGATGTACGCATAAGTAGAAATATATTAAGATCATTTCTATCTAATTGGGAAAACGCCCTAATCATATATACTGATGCTTCTAAAACCTCCACTGGAACAGGTTTTGCTTATTATATTCCATCTAGAAACATAGAGAAATCACACAGCCTGAATTCTGCATTTTCTATTTTTAGTGCCGAAGCTGTAGCTATATATGAAGCTTTACTATATGTCGAATCGACTAATTACAACAGTGCTGTACCACTTTCCGATTCTCTATCTGTTTTAAAGGCCTTGGAAGATACAAAACTCCCAACTGTTAATTGTAACCCATACATCTTTAAAATTAAAAAACTTGTCGCAGAGTTATCTCTAACTGGTACACTTATTCGTTTCTTGTGGATAAAAGCTCATATAGGCCTAGCAGAAAATGAACATGTCGATAAACTTGCTAAGGATAGTATTAATATTGGAAATCCACATGCAGACTACAACTTATGCGTGGGTGATTACTTTATTACTTTCAAAACCAAACTACGTTTAATGTGGTCGCATTCATGGAGTGAATTTTCTTTCACTAACCCAACAAGAGACACATTGTACATCCGACTATACCCACAAAATATTGGCACAAGCAGTTTAATATTCCTCGCAAATTTATCACAACAATAATTAGACTCAAATTTGGACACGTATGTTATCCCCAACATCTTTCTCGTATAAATGTTATACCTAGTGACAACTGTGAACACTGTGGAGTTATACGTGATCTAGATCATATTTTCTTTGAATGCACAATGTATCAGAATCTGTCAAATGAATTATATAAAAAACTGTGTAAATATAACTGCTCCGTTTAATGTATTGTCAATTTTGGCTTCATCTAAAAAAGAAAATTTTGATTGTTTGATAAATTTTCTGTCAAAAGCAGATATAAGATTGTAGTAGACTTGTTACCTTTGTTTTTGATATATCCTAATTACCTTTGTTATATTACCCTACCCACTGCGTGGCCTATTTCTAGTGTGCCTTGAAAAAAATGTCCTGATGGGTCCCTGGACGAGAAGCGAGTGTCCTTGTTTATTTCCTTTGAAAAGTATTGTCTTTTTAATTTTTGTTTGACGTGATAGGTTGGTTTTATTCCGATGGATTATTATTTTTGTTGCTATTGTTGTTTACCATTTATTTTGTATTGTATTATTTATATTCATTAAGTGACTGGCTGAATGAGACAAAAGTCCAAGCCAAAAAAAAAAACTTAATAATTTAACAGTAGATGATGATTAATATAGCAGATTTTTTAAAACATACAAGCCGAGGAGATTCACTATATGTAATCGAGAAAAAGAAATTCACATTTATGTTGTTTTAATATACAAGAAATACTTTTCTTTACGTCCAGACAACATGAATTTTCGTCGTTTATTTATAAAACATCGCGGATAAAAATGTTGGAGACCATACAATTGGGTTAGTACTATCCAAGATAGCTGAATATTTAAATTTGTCTCAAACAAAAGAATATACAGGACATGCATTTAGACGAATATCAGCAATATTTTTAGCTGATTCAGGAGCAGACATCTATCTCTGAAGAGGCATGGCGGATGGTTGTCAGCTAGTATAGCATTACGCTACGTTGAGGACTCGATCAATAATAAAATATCAGTACCTAAAAACATTTTAGGCAGTACAATAAAACTCCAAATACGACAATTTCGTGAAAGAAAATATTTGCAAATGCCATAAATGAATTTTCCATAGATCAACCATCGACTAGTAGACATCAATTTATCAACACATCAGTTGTGAGAGAGCATTGTACAAAAATGGATATTTCTGGTTCACCACAAGCGGGACCATCCTTTTATAATTGTGTAACAAATAATTTAAAATTTAATACAACATAAGTTTTGTAAATGTTATAATATATTTTTAAAGAAGCAATAATAATCATTTTATTTTAGTGCAGGGTAAAGTTTTCTGTTGGTTCAGGACAAAAAATAGTACCTATGTAAACCACGAGAGTAAAGTGATTTTCCATGCCTCGCAAAGTATCCTGGCTCGGTTCGGCCTCGCCTGTTCATATCTTTACTCGGCCTAGAAAACAGTCACTTTACTGCCTAGGTATACAATATACTATTAATTTGATGTAAGTTAATAGTATTTAACCGTATTGGATCATGATTTAGCTAAACAATCCATTTGCGATTTATCAACGTATATATTATCTAACATATAACCTTTGTCATCATCAAATAGCATATATATTTCTAAGACCTTTTCTGGTACTAACACCTTTTGAAATTTACTGTAATTCTAGATGGGCAACCCATCTTGCTTCGCTAAGCAAGTAAAGCTTACCCTCCTGGCAAGCGTTACGTGTTGTAGAAAATCCTAATAATAACGTCCCCTAGTGGTGGGTGCCTCAGTGGTAGAGTCTCTGCCTGTGGATCCAAGGGTCCCAGGTTCGAATCCCACCGTTGGCTGGGATTTTTTTATTTAATTTAATTATTTCAAATTAATTCTGGTGCCTTGGTAGGATTCCCCACTCGACCATTCACTGTTGGGTTCTAATTAACAGTGCTGTTCCTAAAGTGGCGCTGGGAAACAGTAAAAAAGCCTACACAGAACACGAGGCTAATGGCCTTAGTAGTCGATGCCAATGACACCAAAGTAAAAAAAAAACTTCCCCTGTTTTCTCATATAGGTATCGTAGTTAACTGATTTCACTCTAACGCATTATTTTGTTTCAGGTTCGACCAACTTAGTAGGAAAATTTACTCAGAGCGTGAGAAGAATAGTGCAAGATGTCAAGGATGAAGGGACAGCTACAGGAGCGACAAAGGAAGAAGTCATCGATACTAATGAGCGATTACGAGCAGTCAGAGTACGCATGGACGAGTCCTACGATACTGCCAAAAAAGCTTTAGTTGGTCTGATGGGAAAGTACAATGAGAGCAAGAACGTTCATAACATATTTCAGAGATACACTATGCTCAAAGCAATGATTAAGGTGAGTTCGTTTTAACTATACTGCGGACTATAGTGATAATTTCATAATGATCTTACGGCAAGCTGAGTTGTCGCTTACATTGGAATTGTGCTCCTTTTCATAAAATAGTAAAATGATACACATGACACTCATCCTATGTCACATGGGTATGGATAAGAATCTACTTTCCGCATATGCTATCGTTTCAATTTTGAACTATTTCTAAAAAATGGCAACAGCAGCTTATGGTGTCATAGATTTGATACTCGGGGGGCATTTAATTTCTAAGATGGCGTCTTGTCCAATTAAGCCGTCCGGACTAGCTCCAAGAAAATAGTTTTCTTCATCAATAAACAACCCACATGTAATTACTTTTAAATTAGTTAGGCTTTCAAACGCTTCTATTGCAAAAGACTCATGCAATTTTCCAAATTTTGTATTTGAGTCGCCTCTAAAAGTGGTATAAAGAAGAGTTTTTACTGTTTTTGATCTTAAAGTTGTGATTCTCATTTTACAAATTGTGCCAAAGTTTGATGCTCTGATTCTCTTTTGTCGTTCCTCTAGCCACCGAACCGAAAAACTTTGACCTCTGGTTGCTTGTTCTATTTCAGCTATTTCTTCTTTCGTTTTTTTTTAAATTGCTAATAAATGCTAATTCCTCTTTATCAAATTCTTCAGAATCCATGTCTGGTTGTGCTTGTGCTGTAGCCCTATAGTCACAATCAGCACTAGCTTTAGTTTCTGTTTTTTGCGTGGCTTTTAACATTTGTCGTCGAGCTTTTCTTTTCTCACTCATTAAATTATATCGTTGTTTCCGGAGTTCATTTTTTTTATAAACCTTTTTGTAAAAATATCTGGACTTTTTCTTACTTGCTCATTAGTAATAAAAGAATAATATCCCGGCCCAACATTATAAGAAATAGCAGCCGCTTCACATCTTGTTTGGTAAGAGCGCCTTTTTGTAAAATTTATTCGTTTCCCTTCCACAAATTTAAAAACTGTTCATATAAATCTGCACGTCTTTGTACAAACCACATTCTCTCATTGCAGGAACAAAATTAACGTATTTAGCCTTCTTATCACATGGAAAATATTTTATTTCTTCACATTTTTCATGTTCTCCGAAAACATGCGAGGGTACATTTAGTAAATCTTGATGTAAATTGTTTATCGTCAATTCATAATCAAGTTCTTCTACAATCTGTATTTAAGGGCTTTTGTGGTAGAAAATCTTAAACGTTCAGAATTTTTTTCTAATTCTTTCCGTAACGCAATAGGAACTGCCATGTAAGCTGATGAACTTCTCTTTTGTTCTAAAATAAAATTTGGAATTTTAGTAAGATTATTTTTATCAATTGTAAATGTACCTACTACATATTTCGCGAAGGTTTGATGAAAAGTGTCGCAATAAATGATTCCTGCATTCAATTTTTTTAATAATTGTTTGAGGACCATATGGTTTAGTTTCCATTAGTTTGGAATAAACTGAACTATCGCCGTCACCAACTAGTTTCAAGTATTTTAAACCATGAGTTGCGATAATTTGCTTAAAACCTTCAATAATAATGTCACTTGCCATGGCAGTTGATGTACCAGTCCAGTTTTTAACACAATTGTGAAAAGGCACATTTTCATTATTGCAATGAAAGTTACAAAAACTGCAATATTTATTGCGGACACCCAAATATAATAGTTTTCCTGTCCAGAATCTATAATGCAAGCCTGAAAATAAAGAAAATGTTTGTGTTTTTAAAGCCATCAATTACAAATATTAGAACACTTACTACTCCTGAAGCCGCATTATAATTGACTTTGTAGGAACGTTTACACCATGCTCCATCAGCAACCACGGTAATATAACGTATTCCATTTTCATCTATTTCTCCTAGATTTCTAACTAATTCTGCTTCTTTCCTACCAGCTTCTTTCATAACTTTAAAACTTGCTAACGAAATGATATCCGATGTTTTTTCGTGCATATTGTTATACAATTTTTCTGTCATACAGGGCATGTTTATAGCAGCTGTCAACTCCTCTAAAGCAGAAAATCCAATTCCAGTTGAAATAGTACCTAAAGTTACAGCTGAATTAACGTCAATCGTTTTCGTTTAAGATGAAATTTTTTGTGGATTTTCTGAATATAATTCTTGTATAATATTACACATTTTACATTTTATGGTAAACGTGGACATAAAACCTTTTCTATTTTCTTGAATAAGATTCATGTCACTAATGTTACAGTCAAATGGTTCGTGTCTTTGACTATTAAATATCTGTTTAAAAAAAATTTGATATCTATAATTCTTCGTCCAGACAAGAGTCCATCAAATAGGTCCCTAAAAAAGTTATGTTGGTAATCACCTTAAAATTGTTTTAACTATTTATTTTTGAACGTATACTAACCGTGAGTTTTCTCTCACGTCCTCCGATAAAGAAGCTTCAGAGCTCTCCTCATTAGCCATCTGGAAATTATTCCAGGCTGTGATTCCGAAAAGGCACTCTTATTGGTGTCGACCTCATTAATACTGTAATATATTAGTAATGTATAACTAATTATTGAATAAAAAGAAAATTTTAATTGTACAAGATATTTCCAAATTCGCCCAACACATAACACGTGTTTATTCTTCATGCAAGAAAGACATAATTGTAAATTTTAATTTCAAGCACTATTAATAGATGTACAGGTTGTTAAACTGTCTTAAAAATAACGTATAAACTGCCTGTGAACGTTCGGACCTAAAATGCCGTTAATTATCACGATCTAAGGCATTACGCAGTAACAGCTCTTTTCATAATTTATACATATTTATATTTAATAACTGATATAAATATATAGGGATGTCCTTATTTTTACTATTACTGTATACAGATAAGGAAAGTATAGGAATCATGATTTTTTGACCTCGAGTTTTTGACGAATTTTTACGTTTTGAGGTCCCCTGAATCCGTTTTGACTATTTTCGCGATGATGTCGAACGCACGCGGCTGTGTGTGTGTGTGTGTGTGTGTGTGTGTGTGTGTGTGTGTGTGTGTGTGTGTGTGTGTGTGTGTGGGTGCGCGCGCGCGTGTGGGTGCGTGCGATCGTGTGGGTGCGTGCGCGCGTGTGTGTGTGTGAAAAACACCAAATTTTAAACTTAAACTTTATTCCAGTCTACGGTAAACTGATAAGATTTTGGGCGGAGTCGGAACATCTGGAGGGTACTTTATAGGAAGTAATTTTTATATTTTCTGGAATATATCTGTTATTTACGTTTTGAGAAGAAATTTTTTTGAATAAAAGTTTCTTCTTATACTATTCTCTATAATATTTGTTTTATACAATTTTTTTTTAAATGGTCCGTTATCGAGAAATTTACCAAAATGTAAAAATTCAAATTTTTAAGAAAACTATTCAAGTGAAAGTTGATTGTAATATTATTCTCTATAATTCTTGCATTATACATAATTTCTCTAAAATGGACTGTATTCGAGATATTTGAGAAAAAGTGTCGTTCGAATTTTAAGAAAACTCAAAAACGGATAAAGAGAAAAACATCAAATTTTAAAATTAAGCTTCATTTCGACCCGAGGTGAATTGATTAGATTTTGGGCAGAGTAGGAACATCTGGGGGTACTTTATAAGGGTCGTTTTCATATTATAGAATATATCTGTTAGTTACATTTGGAGAAGAAAATTTTGTAAATAAAAGTTATTTCTAATACTATTCTCTATAATTGTTGTCACATACAAAATTTTCCTAAAATGATCCGTATTCGAGAAATTTTACAAAATGATATAAATTAAAATTTTTAAGAAAATTGTTCAAATGAAAGTTGTTATATTATTTTTTATAATTTTTGTTTCATACATAAATTCTGTGAAATTCGAGATATTTGAGAAAATGTATAAATTTCGAATTTTGAAGCAAACTCAAAGACGGATAAAGAGAAAAGCCACAAAATTTTAAACTTAACCTTTATTTTGGCCTGCGGTGAAATGATTAGATTTTTGGCAGAGTCCGGAACATCTGAGGCGTACTTTATAAGGGGCCATTTTTATATTTTATGGAATATAACTGTTATTTATATTTAGAGAAGAAAATTCTTCAAATAAAAGTTACTTCTAATATTATTCTCTATAATTTTTGTATTATACATGATTTCTCTAAACTGGACCGTAATGGAAAAATTTGAGGAAAGTGCAAAATTGAAGTATTTCAGCTTTTTCGTTGGCAATGAATTTATACATATATAAAAATGTTTTCAGTAAGATGTATGTGGAACATGTATATATTTAGTTCATCTTCTAAACATTTACAATAGGTTGTACAAAATAAACAGAAAAAGCCTGTAATAACTAAATAGGAAAGTAATGTGTTGGAAACATCAGATTTTTATTTTAAGTGTAAAAAATAATGATTTTTATATACTTACTCAGAGGCAGTGTTGATGTCTAAAATATTATTTTGAATTTCAGCAAGAATCGGACGATTACTATTCCTAAAAAAGTAATTTAAAGTTTTAAGTTTACTGAACAAGCAAAATTAATAAAAGCTTATCTGAACTTTAAAAATATTTTTGTACTAATTAAACCTTGGGTAATTTCACCTTACTTTAAATCTGTTAATGATTTAACTTACCTAATAAGTTTCATCTTCTTATGCGTGCTTTTTCGTCTTGCAGAAAGCGACAAAGTTTTTTCTAATAAAAGTTTACGCCCCATAACTTAAGTCTTAATTTTTATCTCACTGGCATATATAGGTAATACCTTAATTAAAAACTAGATTAACTAACAACTAAATTAACTAAAAACTAAATTAAACATAAATCTAACAACGACTCAACAACAAACTAAGACAATCACAATAATTTCGCACCTCTTCAAAAACAACTACCTATTTTTCGACACAGGAATTAAGGCTGGGAAATGGACTAAAAATGGCGGCCGTTTCTGTCATTTTACAACGTGTTACTAAATCATGCTTTTTAAATTAATAAAGAAAAATTACACGGAAATTGAGTTATAATCATATACAGCAATGTTGTAAGAATGAATTGAATATAAACATATTCGATAATAACTAATCATAATTTCACATTATCATTAAAAACTTGAAAAATTTTATTGCAAGGATTATTAAGCAAATTGTTTTCAATGAATTCTCTATGATTTTTTATTAACTATCCTACAATATGACGGTCTAATAATTATTACAAAAAGCATGATTTCAATTTGCAAATTTTGACACAATTTTTAAAATTGACGCGTTAATTATCATGTCATTTTAGTACATCGTGTTCACCACCAATGCGACATGCAAGGCTGAGTTAACATATGCATTGGAACTTGGGCGACAACTAATGGTTGCCAATCAGAAAAGTAAACGTCATATGTCAAATTAATGGTTGACCAATTAGAAATGCAAACGGCATGTCAAATTATTTCAAAGTACAATACGAACCGACGTTCAAATATACTTGTATATGATAATACGGCGTTGCCGTTCTATGTATGTTTACAATGGTTTTAAAGATATTTATTGAGTGACAAAATATTCCTCCATGGACAAAATCGGGAAGCTTTTAAGGCACAAGCACTTTTGTTAGTTGACAAAAATTAAAAAAAAAATAATTTTGTACGTTCTCAAACCTGCTTTATACAGTGTGTGCCAATATTACGATTGGAAAAAAAATCGTAGACCAATCATCTCTGGTTATTTAAAAACCTAAACTAACCCATATCATTGACTACTAGAATCAGTTCTGTCAGTCTTGTTAAGAAAGGGATTTTTGAGCGATTTTTCAAAATTATTGCGAATTTGACTGGTAAGTAATGTACGCAGCCAACTTTTTAAATAATCAGAGGTAAATGACGTTTTTTCCGGTCATAATATTTATTAAAACAAATTGCCATATATATATGGACCCAACCTTATTGCACTCACTGTATGTCACAGACGTGCCAGACTAATTTTAAGAATTGAAGCCAATTGGTGTGCAAATGAATATTTTTCTGCAAGATTAATTTTGAGTTTGTTTGAAGTAGTTATTTTTTTTTTTTTTTTTTTTTTAATTTGGTGTCATCGGCGTCGACTACTACGGCCATTAGCCTCGTGTTCTGTGTGGGCTTTGTTACTGTTTCCCAGCGCCACTTTAGGAACAGCACTGTTAATTAGAACCCAACAGTGCATGGTCGAGTGGGGAATCCTACCTATGCATTAGAATTAATATTTAATTTTTTAATTAAATAAAAATTCCTGCCACCGGTGGGATTCAATCCTGAGACCTTCCGATCTCAGAGTCATGACTCTAACCACTGAGCCAACCCACCCCCCTGAAGTAGTTATTATAATCAGTTTTATTAATGTTGATTGTATTGGTTTATGAGCAATTTTAATAAAAACTAATTCAAAACTTGCAAAAATACCTAAATATTTTTGTTTATTGCAAAAATAATTATTGATAGGACATGGGTGGAAGGAAAATAATTAGACATAAAACAATTAAAAAGTAGTTTATTAGAAAAAAGATTATAGTATATTACAATAAAAACAACCTAAAATATAATACAGATGTCAAAAATATTGGAAATAAATCCTTATTTCTGTCAACATTAAATTTTTGTTACACTTTTATTCCTTGAGGAACTTTGGAACCAAACGACTTTTGGGAACACATGACTTTCCAATTGCACATCTTATTTCTCTTCCTCTTTCTACTCGGGACATTTGTATGATGCCCCATATTTTATAAGATAAACGTTTATACACTAACTACTAAAACGTACTATCACTAAATATATCCTTTATAACTAATAGAAGTCTTATAAAAGTAACGAAATCATAAATAACGAAAAAGCACAAAAAAATAACAACACCCACTCAAAAATCTGCCAAAATTCAAACACGAAAAACGAACTGTTTACGTTTTGTCGTTTAGACTTCAATCCTTCGATATTTGAGTTTTTTGGCTTGTCAGTTGCCAGAGACAACTACCAGTTGCTTATTTCCGAAATTCACAATAATCGATCCAATCGATTGTTAATTTTCACAATTTTTGTCTAATCAACAAAAGCATGAGCGATCACGTTATTGTCAAATTATATTTTTACTTAAGTAATATCATGATGCATTTTAGAGGTACCATTACCTAATAAGTAGGCATAAAAAATTAAAAATTATTATTTTATTATCGAAATAAATCGAGGAATTATTCAAATTATAAAATAATCGATTTATATTTATAGAAGTTTTGTAAATTTTTAGGTAAAATGTAAACAAAACCCTTCGAATTAGGAAAAACCATAAAGTAATAAAATTTCTACCCAACCATAAAATACCTTTCACTCCAACTCAAAAATTGCGATGTGAAAAAGTTCAATTGACCCGGTTCTTTAGGATTAAAATTATTATTATGACCGTCAAATATAGTTTATAAGTGAATACAATATTCCAGTAATGTGAATAAATGTTGAAATATTATTCTAAAGTAAAATTTAATATTTTTTTTTCTTCTTGTCACATTTAACCTACTTACTACTTACCAACTAGGTACAAGTTTTGACAGATTAATTTTTCATGTAATAGTGCAATTATTAAATTAAAACTAGATATCGCAAAATATATTATTCTTCTAAAACATTTATGGCAACCTGGATATAAAAACAAGTACGCTTAAAAATAAAATTGTAATACGAGCTAGAGGTACAGGTATTGCCATCTATGTACAATGTATTGAATACTTGCTTTGTTGCAAAACCGCTGGCTCAAATGTCGCAGCCTTAACAAATTTAACTAAACAGCAGCTACCCTTTTAACAACGGGCTTCATAGACCAGCAGCGTTGCCATATTCACAGTATTATTGTTCTAATAGAATTAGTATCGGAAGGTAACGTGTTATTCAGCGGAATGAAAACTATGTTAATATTCGGTCCTGTTTAAAATTGGTATTTTTAAAAAAAAAAAGTTATTTAGAAAATAGTTAAGATATTTGTTATAGAATGACGCTAAAGAGTCAAAAAAATTAAATTTGTTAAAAGGTTGAAATTTCTTTGAAAATATAAGTTTTTCGCGGTTTAGCGTCATTCTTGATTCATTTTTAGAACGATTGGCCTAAACCATTTTTTGTTACATTTTTTTTTAACTGCCTCAAATGTAAAATTGATTTTTGGCGGAGGAGCGCCCGTTATGTTTGCTCTTAATGTGTTATGAAAAACTTTCCATCATACGAATTTGCCTCGTTGCTGTTAAAACTTAGCTTAACATGTTACGTTACGGATAACGTAAATCTTCACTTATAGGACCCAAAGTGTTATTGTCCTTGTCAAAAATGAATCGTGCTAACAAATGAAATCAAAAAAGTTCTGATGATTTTTCATCTTTTAAAAGTTACCAAAATTAGGTACTACAATATAAATATTTAGGTCTGGCCCAGATCATCTCCCTACTCCTTCCACCGAGTTTTTCGGTTCTGGCAAAATTCGCGCAAATGCTTTTTATGTTACCTTTAACCTTTCTATGCTCATTGGTATAAAATTAATAATTAAAAATAGTAGAGAGAAAGTAGCATTGATTATTTTAATAAAGAAAAAAGATACAAACGTTTTCTGTACATTATTATAGGTATCTAAATGGGAGTGACAAGAGTTCCGAACGGTCGGAATCGGTACAAAGAGACAAGAGTTCCGAACGGTCGGAATCAGTACAAAGAGACAAGAGTTCCGAACGGTCGGAACCGATACGAACTGACAAGAGTTCCGAACTTATAGGTATAGTTTAGAAGCACAGAAAATAGTTCTTTAATTGATAATTAAATAAATCTAAAATTATGGAAACAAGACTGCCAAATGAAAAACAACACTAATTAAATAAAAATGTAATTGAATAAAAACTAATGCCATATGCAAATTAAAAATATTCACAAAAAAGTACTCTAATAGTAGACAGTGCTTCGGTACCGGTACCTACTGTACAAAATAAGATTATATTTAAAGTTTTTGCAAGAAAATTAATATAAAACGAAAAAAAACTATTTATTGCAACAAATGTGGGTAAGTATTTGTTTTACAACAATGTAAACAATATAAAAATAAAACAAAAAATCTATATTCTAGGGTAAATCGAGGGTAGATGGCCCAGGTTTTGAAATTTTATGTTAACATTTGCATACGTTGAATTATAATTGCTGTCAATTTTTTTAACGAACCTTTATTGAGTTTAGGAACATGTCTTAAGTATTAAAATTCATAAAAAAATTAAACTTTTAATTCGTAAAAGAAAATTAAAATAGTTAACAAAAACCATCTCCCCCACAGTGCTGAGGTGAGATGGTGCAACTGAAAAAAAATGATATTTTGGCCAAAATGTTACTTTGTTTTGCATACAACAACACCACAGTCATGGCAAAAGTTAACAAACTTGGAACAAGAATCATGGAACCATTTGGAGCAACGTAAGCAATTAACCCAGTCGTCATTTTTTGTGGTTTGGGAGTACGTTTCACCACATCCTGTGCAAGACTCGTCAGCATCGTCCATATCATCTGAAAGAGCATCCGAAGAGTCATCCAATGTCGGTGCTTCTAGATCTTCGTCTGAAGATGAGTCTCGTTTGGAAGCTTTCTTAGTTTTGTTTTTGGTCACTTTTGATTTCTTAAAAACTGGTTCTGATTTACTGGTCTTTTTTTCTTTCTGTGTTTTCTTAGTCGCCTTCTCCTTTTTTTCGCCAATTGTTGCCTCTGTGGTTAAAATTGCTGCCAGCTGCTTGCTCCTGGCTCGAACCGAATTAACGGCAACAGAAACAACCGGAACAGGTGAGATTATATCCAGTATTTTTCCAGGGGTACATTTCACAGGAGTATTTGCATTAGTTTCTGCAGGCGATTTATTTTGTTTTTCTGGTACAGTTTCACCTACAGTCTGCTAACTGCAGCCAGGTTGTTGATTGTCATCAGCTAAAGCTTTGTTGAAACTTTGAGAACTGCCATCAGGATTTTCTTTATTTTCAACTGCATCAGAGACCTCAAGTATGATACTATTTTCAGTCAAATAAGCGTCATCTGGGATAGCAGAAGGGTTAAATGGCACAATTCCGGTAGCCTTAAATGCCGAAGTTCCATTATTTACAGTTGCAGATTTATTCCATCCTTCAGCAAGTAATTTTCCAAATTGTAATCTGGTGATCTTTCGTCCTGGGTTATTTTTAATGTATAAATTGCAAGCTGAGTAGTAGTTTAATTTAAACGATCTGAAAAAACATCTATCTAACGGTTGTAAAAATTGTGTCGTATGACTCGGTAAGCAAAACAATATGATGTTGTGGTCAACACAGTATTCTAGCATTTCAATGTTACTACAGTGTAAAGAATGACCATCAAGCAGTAACAAAACTGCACCAGTCGGCTTTCTGGGAACAAACTGATCTCTAAGCCACTGAAAAAATATGTCACTGTTGACATAGGCTGATTTTACCGACATGTAGACCAAGGATCCTGGGGGCAAACTCCTGTTTTTTATTTTTGCCTTTCATTACGCAGGTAGGGGGAATAAAAACGCCTTCTGCGTTACAACAGGTTATAACCGTGATGGTTTCTCCCTTTTCACCGGAGCTGATACTTGCGAAATTTTAAGATCCTTTCTGAACAATGACATGCCCTGGCCTATTATTAAGCTGTAAACCAGTCTCGTCCATATTATAAATATGTCCAGGTTTATTTATGAGATCGTTTTCGGCCAGAATATTTCCTAGCAGCTGAAAATAATCCTCAACATCTTTTTTGTTCATACCCAAGGATCGATTAATAGAGACCCCTTCTGCTTTTCTCACTGACAGCCTTGGGTTTCTCTGCAGAAATAACTTGAGCCATGGAAAACCAGCTAATCTCGATTCCTTATTAAAACGATGTTTAATGCCCAGCTGTTCGGCCAATTTAAAAGCCATACTTCGCACGTTGGTTCGAGTAGGAGCAAAACCGTGTTTTTGAAGTTTTAGGATATGTTGGACCAACTTTAACTCAGCTGCTTCGCCTAATGTGGAGGAGGGTCCAAGAGGACCTTTCTTTACATTTTTTCTCAATTTTCTTCTTCGTAGAGTGGTTGCCGGTACCCCAAAATTTCGAGCAGCAATCATTAACTCCCATTATATTTTTATTAATGGCTTCAATGGCTGCGGCTAACTGTTGTTCGGTCCAACTAGCCCTGGAACAACTTCCAGTGCGCTTGTATTTTGTTGGCATACTGAAAAGAAAAATAAATATTAATAAGCCATCTCACCTCAAAAATATGTGAACCATCTATCCTCATTGTGAGAGGAGAGATGGCGCACCTCACAAACCAAACACATTTTGAAAAATGCGGAATTTTAAGGTTATACAACAAAACTAGAATGTTTTTACTTACTTGAGACGATAACGTGACTAAAATTATTATTAAATTTAAAGTTCACTAGCGCTAAGAAGGAAATGGGAAAAATAGTTTTGTTCCCACCGGATCACGTATAAAACTATATTCAAATAGGCATTTAACTGGTGAACACAAACGGTGCGGCGGCTTGTTTACTATGAACTGAAGTACATCAGAGCGCATCCGCTCATCTTTAACACTAGCGGTGGCGCTGCAAAACCATTGCGCCATCTCACCTTCTGCGCCATCTATCCTCGATTTACCCTATAATATTCAATACAAAAATATTTTTTGTTTGTCCTTTTTTTTGCTGCAGTGCATTTAAAATGCAACCATTTGAGACAACCATCACAACATATGGAATCATGTATGTCATCTATTATTTCATTGCTACAAATAGTACAAAAATAGTTTTTAATAGTTTTCCGTATTTTTAGCAATTCTTGAAACTGAATGCTTTCGCCGTAAAAAACTGTTGAATTTCGTTTATTTGTACTCTGTCTTCAAACAACATGCAATTAATTTTGTCAGGTAACAAATCGAAAATGTAGGTCTCTGTTATAAGTTCGTTATTATACATTATTTGTTTTATTTTATCTTTTTGAAGGAAACATTCCAACATTAATTGCTGTCTTTGGAATAAACGTTTGTTAACAAATAATTGGGGCCTCTTTAATTTTTGAATTCTTTTTATGCCAATAGCATTTTTCACTCTAAGGGGTTTCGTTTTTGCAACACTTTGCAGTGTTTTCGAGTCCCTTATATAAAATGAAACTAAATTTTCATCATTAAACTGCTGAACAACATTCTTTACCGCTTCGAAACTTTCAAAACTGTCGTTTAGTTTTAATTTATTCATGATGAAGTATTAGTTAACCTCTTTTTTTTAAACAACAAACAACGAGCATGATATAACGCATGCATTACTGAACCAAGTCTTTCAAAGCGCATGCGTGTTCGGAAACGGTGTTAATTAAATACACGGTTCCGACCATTCCGATCTCTTGCAGTACTGTACGAGTTCCGACCGTTCGGAACTCTTGTCACTCCCTATATAAATTGCTAAAAATAAAGAAAATGTGACAATAGTATTATAATGTCTAATTATGATGGTTGACTTATCAGTGAAAATGAACAAAAATGCCTAACCCTATCACCAGATCGCAGCCAAATTTATATGGAAACCATCTCTAAGGTATTGCCTTTCTAACAAAAAAAGAGTAAAGAATTATCACTGAACATACATAAAAAAATATATATTTTTCCGACTAATTAAAATCGGTTAAAAATGTTAGAGAAAAAAGCTAATTAAATGTATGTGGAAATTGTTCATTATCGTAAACTACATCTCTATTATTAATAGCTTTAAGGATTTTGTAATGAAGATAAAGTGTTGACAACATCTAAATTTTGAACTTACTAATGATTTTGAAGTGTTCCTGTAATCGACGGCAAATTCTACGTCCACTCTGGTAGGCCTAGACAGCATTGCAAGAATCACAACATGATTTATAAATAAGGAAAATAAATCTAAAATTCTAAAGCCTTTCAGACGTTGGAAGGACGCGATGGAACAATTCAATAACCACGAAAATAATAAATACCATAAACGCTATATACTTAAGGCTGAAGATTGGTTAAAAACTTATAGAAGCACGATACCGAGTGTCCAGATGCTACACAACACATCTCTGCAGCAACAAATTATTAAAAATAGGAACGCAGTCCTACCAAAACTGTATTGTTTTGAGGTCGGCAGGGTACATCACTTCGAGCTCATAGAGACCACAAGAAGCTTAATTTGGAAATTTGTCCTGTTGAAAATGAGGGAAACTTCCGAGCTCTTCTGAGATTCAGAACTAATTTTGGAGATAAGGATTAGAAATAGAATCGAAAAATGCACTTTACCTCTCACTAAAAACACAAAATGAAATTATTTATGCTATTAATGATATAATGCTGAAGAAATTGGTTGAGATGGTAAATTCAGCGAAATGTTTTACTGTTCTTGCAGATGAAACGACAGACGTCTCAACGCAAGAACAAACATCAATCGGCATGAGGTACTTACATAATAATGACATTAATTTTAATTTCTTACGGGAGTTTGGAATCGATACAAAGTTTTTAAGGGGTCAAGGATATGATAGGGCCTCAGCAATGAGTGTAAAATTCATCGGAGCACAGGTTTATGTAACGAAATAGTATCCGACTGCAATATATGTCCATTGTGCATCACATAGCTTAAAACTTACTATAAGTGCATCATGTTCGGTTTCTGAGATCTGAGAAATAAAACTCTGCGTGTTCTTTAACACTCCAAAACGAATGGAGGTCATTAAAAGATCAATTGAGAAACTGTTTCCTGTAGCCAAATCTACCCGTCTAAAACAACTCTGCTCAACTAGGTGGGTTGAGCGCCAAGAAATGTTACCTGCTGTCAATGAAGCTCTTAAAGAAGTTTCACAGTGGGAGGATCTATAATCAGCTTTGATGGCATCGCAGCTCTTATGTGCATTTCAGAATTCATCCTTCATAATCAGTTTACAGTTAGTTGCTGGGTAAAGTATTTTCCCTAAGCTTACCCTTTGCTCGATCCTTGCAGCATGATGATATCGATCTTTTGGATGCCATGAACATGGTGAACAACCTTAAAGGGATGATAGAGAAAATGAGATCAAACGTTGAACAATATTTAAACTATCAGAGACCATGGCTGAATTACTCAGTTCCGCAATAAAAACCCCAAAAAGAACTGGAAGACAAACATAGAGGTGCAACATTGAAACAGACACTCCTGAATCATATTTTAGGATTCCATTTTTTTACCATTTTTGGATCACTTTTTAAGTGAATTGAATCATCTGTTTCTAAAATATGAAGAAGTACTGGGAAATTTTGAGTGTCTAATACCTACCAGCAATGCTGAAGCCACCAAAACACAGGAAGAAAGTTTAAAAAACTACTAAATTTCTATCAGGAAGATATACAAATTAGTAATGTTGCTGCCATTGAAGAACCTTATATGTGGTACAAGAGGGTAAAATATTTGAAAATCAGCTCAAGAAAGGCAATTAATTACTACACTGCCTGCCATAAAAATGTTTTATCCACCCTTCTCAAAATTCTTGCTACTCTTCATGTGTCCACAAGCACTAGTGAAAGGTCCTTTTCGTCTCTTTGAAGACTAAAAACTTACTTAAGGAGCACAATTGGCCAGCAAAGGTTAAATGGGCTTGCTATGCTTAATATCCACAGAGCTAGATTTCACTGCGAGTGAAGTGTTGGACGAGTTAGCAAAAACACCTCGCCGACTTGAATTTAGATTGTTCTGAGTGATTGTGTATAAACTTCTATAGAGAGGGGAACGATCGCAATTTTTTACTTATATATTTTATATTTCAGAATATTTTTCATCTTGTTTGATAATGCAATTTCATTTTATTTTTATGTTAGTAAATTATTGTAACCAATAAATAGGATTACTGGTATTTAAAAGCTATTTATTGTATTTATAACTAAAATAACATTTATAACTTTAAAAAATTATAATCTATTCATTTAATTTGAAGCTACATAATTATAGTATAATATATATTATACCTGTATTATGAGAAATCTTTTTTTGAAGGGATTAATATGTTAGAGTGGTTGACAGGTGGGGGTAACCCCCCCCCCCTCCCCCATGAGTCAACTCTGGTTATGCCACTGGCTAGAAGGTTAATGATTTCGACATATTTATTATGTTCCTCATTATATATGTGGCTGTTTATACTGTCAACGACAAACAAAATAAATAGTATATTGTTTTATTAGGAGTAAAAGTATAACTTTTTGTGGCGAGTCTGAATGTTTGATGGCCGAACGTTAGTGAGGCCGACAATTTCAGACGAGCCACAAAAAGTGCTTTTGCTCCGAATGAAACATGCTATTTTTTCCGCAAACGGCATCCAGACTATAGAACTAATTAATATTTAAATAAAAATTCAAAACGATTGCAACGAAGTTGATAAATTCAGAGAATAATAATTATAAAACTGCGCACTACATTTCCGTGGTTACTGGTTTTGTGATTGCCAAGTCAAAAACAAATTTGACAGTTCAATAATATTTTATAATGTCAGAAATATTGTAAGTGATTTAAAGCAACAATTGGCACTCTGCATTTTTGGTAAGTACTTGAGCATCAAAATTTCGTTTGTTGTAGTAAAGTGTACTGAAATTTTCTTTTAGATTATATTATGTCCAAAGAGGTTAGAAAGGGTAGAGGTAACATATGAAGCATAGACCTACTGTTCTAAGAGAACAAAATGTTTTGGTACTTATATCCTGGTAATTATTTATGATTTAATTATTTACGGAAAATACCGTTCAATGAATTAAAATATTAGAAAGTCAATTAATAGTTATTTATGTAACCAGTTACGAAATGCCTTATTCTGTGTAACGAGTAAATATTTGCAAAACGAGCGGAGCGAGTTCCCGCAACATGAACGACTTACACAAAACGGCATTTCGTAACGTGTTTATATACAAGATTTTTTCTAATTTTGACTTGATTATTTATAAAATTGTGTTGAAAAATGATTCACCATCATTCTTGTGTAGGTACTTCCAATTAAATATTTTAGAAAATTGTTGTTTTTGATTGCCCTACGACGTTTTTTTTTTTTTTTTTTAATAGTAATAATAAAAATAAGGGACATGTGCAGTGTTGCCGATCTAATTTTTGAAAAAAATAGATTTGAAAAAAAAACATTTTTACCCATTATCCTTAAAGAAGTACGTCAAAATTTTACCCCCAACATTTCTGGGCAGTTTTCAATAAAGGTGTTATTTTAAAATTAAACGCAATTTACAGCCTTTCTTTTTTTGTTTTCTTTTTTGTTTTTAAACGTAATGTCATATTTTCAAATGTGAAATGTCACTATTCCTTGCCTCTTTTTCGATATTGGGTTTTTTCGATTTTTCGTTTTTTGGATTTTTCGATTTTTTATTTTTAGATTTTTCGATTACTCGATTTCTCGATTTTTCGATTTTTCAATTTCTCGATTTCCCGATTTTTCGATTTTTTAACTTAGAAACAAAAACATGACATATCATGGCTCTTATTCCCACATTTGATGCGTCTACGAATAATTTAATCGGCAACTCAGGCTGAAAATGCACAAGAGCATCATTTATTTTTGATTTATTCCAAAGATTCCTTGTAAAAATTATCCCAAATCCATTTCACCCATAAAAAATTAAATAAAAAAAAGTCCTAAAGCAAAATCATATCCTCCTTCCTATTAGTGACTTAAAAAAATTACTTCCCAAAAAACGGTCCTCAAGCCAGGTCCCTCCATTTTTTGGCGATAGTACTGTTATTTTTATTGTGATTATTTTCTTCGCGGAAACTTTGGCTTTACACTTTGAGTAACACTGTTATAGAGAATTACTAAATAAATAGTTTTGAGAAAACTATTGAAACCAGTTGTGAAGTTTGAAACGAATAAATTGGCAATGAAATTGATATTTTTGTATTTGATTGTATGTTTCTCTTTTTACTTCCTAAAAAAAGATTCCCTATGAAACAAGAAATAGTAAACAGTTTATAATAATAACCTTTATTTGCTACTTATAACTTGTACCAATGACCAAGTCCGATTCTGTTTATTTTCAAATCAACAAATATGGACGTCGACAGAATCTTTAAAAATTAAATATCTCACCGAAATAAATGTAAGTTTCTTTTATCTCCGTCACATTTCGCAGGTTTATTTTAAATAAAGCTTTTTACAACACATCTTGGCATTTTCAACGTTAATTTCCAAAATTTAAGTCACTAAAATACCAAATTAATTCTCGTTGACACATTAAATTTGAATGGACAACGGTCTGACATGTGATGTTCTCAACTGTGATTGGTGGGTGTAAATCATTTTGAAATGGGATTATGCGCAGAGTCTTATGTTCCATCTAAGGTTTGTATAATCTAAGATTATGTCGGATTCAGAACCCAACTGTACACCGCCCGACGTTGTTGACATTGCTAAGGCAGCTACGAATGATTTAATTCCAACTAAGTCAAGTAGAGTTTATAATCATGCTTACGAAAGATTTCTCACATGGTGCAATGATAAAAACATTTCAAACTATTCGGAAAATGTGCTACTAGCTTATTTTTTTGAAATGACAACTAAATTAAAAATGAAGAGTTCAACAATGTGGTCTCAGTATTCCATGATAAAATCATTACTGAATATTAAACATGGATTAGATATTAGCAAATATATGAAACTACGTGCTTATCTGAAGAAGCAGAATAAAGGGTATACTCCCAAAAAGTCAAAGGTATTCACAAAAGACCAGTTTGAAGATTTTTTAAATAATGCACCTAATGAGCAATATCTAGGAATTAAGGTTAGTTATAATATTCTAACCTGCATAAATACAATCAAGTTTTTAAATACATACTACTTTTAGGTTGTTCTAATAATGGGCGTATCTGGAGCATGTAGATGCGATGAAATGGTGAACATGACAATAGACGATATAAAAGATTTAGGATCTGTTATTCATATAAAGATTCCTGATAGTAAATCTAAAAAGCCACGATCGTTCACAATTATTGGAGAAAAATATATAAAGTTTTACAGAAAATATACTTCTTTACGTCCAAAAGCTATGGAAAGCCGACGCTTTTTTTTGAAATTTCAAAAGGGAAAATGTTATCGCATGGTCATGGGAATTCATACAATTAGTAACGTACCCAAAACAGTAGCAACTTATTTAAAACTACCGAATTCAAAAGATTACACCGGCCATGCGTTAAGAAGAACTTCAGCTACTTTGCTTGTGGATGGAGGAGCTGATATTACTTGTTTGAAACGGCATGGAGGTTGGAGGTCGAGCACTGTCGCTGAAGGATACATTGAAGACTCTTTGTCTAATAAAAAACAAACTGCAGAAAAAATCTTGATGTCGAATTCTTCTTCACTGTACCTAAATGCAGCTTCTCATGAGCGAAATTATGTCGACGTTGATGTAACAGAAGCAACAACAAGTAAGGAGTCACGGGAAATTTTGTCGATGAACACTTTCAACTCTGCACAAAATTCGCTTGAATTGGAAGTGAATAAATCAGGTAGTGCATTAAATATGTGCGGTGCAACCTTAAATAACTGTAATTTTACTATTAATAATTATTATGGTGAATAAAGTTTAAAAGTTCAACTAATAATTATTTTCCCTGTTAAAAATTCTACTTTTTTGTACGGCTGTCAGCGTACAAAAAAGTACTTTTTTGTCCGCTCACGGCCGTACAAAAAAGTGGCGTCTGTGAAATCATACTTCAACATAATGAATTGACGTTAATAATGTCTACTTTTTTTGACGTTTGTGGAAAAAAATCCTTTTGACCGTATCCATGTTTCTCCTTGAAATAATTTTCAAACGCAAATATGTATCATTCTCTTGTTAAACAGCGTGACAAACAATTTTCCGGTCCTGTGATTGTTGACACCGCATTAGACATTGTTTTACTCTCCAAGGATAATGGTGAATCCAGAGTTAATCGTCATTTTCCCTCGAGAAGATACGGATGTCCTTCAAAACTCTCGTCGAGAAAATATACGCCGGAAAGCGAAGTATCCGATAAAGAAGCTTGGGGCGAATTTGTAATTTGCAGACATCTGGAAAGTGGATTTTTCGACGTCGTGGAACAGAATTATCAGTTTTACGGGTTCAATTAAATAAAAATTACTTTATTTACAGTAATGTAATTAGTCTGTTTTTTCTATTCACCATCTGTTTATCATACCTTGTAATAATAATGTGTAGCTTTTCCATCATATTTTAGGTGGTCTGTCTGGTTATCTTCTACTATGTAATTTTTGATCTATATTTCTCTTCGTCTTTTAATTCTTATTACATTTTGCTTCATATTCCATATACAAGGAGGCGTTTGCTTGCATCACACCAAATCCTTTGGATATCTACTGGACATCCCAATATCCACTGAATGTCAAGTCCATGGTGAATATCTATTTTATAGCCATGAGATGTCCATAAATAATAGTAATTATACCGGGTGTTCAAATTAAAGTGTTACAGTTAAATACCGCCGAAAATATGCATTTTAGAAAAAAAAGTTTCAGACAAAAGTTTTATAGAAAAGGTAAATCAAACAAGGGTGGTCCTTAGGATCTCACAAGAGTATATTTTATTACGACCGGTTTCGAGGATCAGATCCTCATCATCAGGTAAGGTCTAAAATAGAGAGGAAAAACGAATGAGCTCATAACTAATAAAGTGGGTTTAAACATTTTAATATGAAAGTTGTCAAATATCAAGAACTCACCCGTAATTACTCGTCTATTTAAGACTAAGTTAAGAGAATTATCCTAGGATCGGTGTAAAAACAAGTATGCGAGTATTTTTTAAAATACATAAAAAACAATAGTTGCAACAAAAAGTTGATGTCAAAACACATAAACAAAAGTAGGTCTAAAACTATTAATTAAAATTATTAAAATATTTCACGAACGGACGAACAATTAAGACAAACAAATTTAAAAGCTTTTAAACCCTACAAGCACTAAAATGGGTTCTTGGACAAGTGTTTATAATTCTACAGGAATTAAATTTTATTTAGATTAAATATACTGATTAACGCCCTCTAGGTATAAATAGACGAATTAACCATTCTAATATTTAAGATAACAGTTTAGAGGTTGTCAAATTTAAATATTTTGACCATCGGCTAAAAGATGGCGTTGGCGAAAAAATAAATGTTTCTTAATAATAATATAGGTTTATAAAATGAATTGTTTGAATTTGTACGTAATAATAAACAAAATGAAATAAATAAATTATTATTGTTAAAAGTAGAGTCTAGCATTAGCGTTGGAAAATAATTTTAGATGTACTAATATTCAAATTAAAAAGTTGGTAACAATCAACGGAAAAAGGAAATGGTGTTAATGAAAAGAAGAAAAAACTATTGATTTGGTTAGTTGTTTTTTGAAGTAATGTGCTAAAAAATGAAAATGGAAATCGAGACAGAATAAAAATAGAGATAAGTATAACTAATAATTAAAGTCAATAGAATTTCATAGGGAAATTTTAAAGTAAAGGGGGGGGGGGGTAATTTAAGGAAAACGTAGATTTTTAAAAAAGAACTGAGAACGTGGGTGTGGATTCGGAAAAAACTTGTGAGTTTAGTGATAATGCATTGGTACTTTTTCTTAATCTAAATATTTCTAGGTTCTCCAAATTATTCAATATCAACTTTACTCTTTATGCACATTTATGCACAACGTCCTGTTTCGTGTCCTAAAAGATAGCATTTTGTGCATTCAACACGTGATTTCTGACACTTTGACTGAAAAAAACATTTATTTTTACATTTATCACACATTGAAAACATCAGGTTTTGTATTCGGTTTAGTACTTCGTGTATTCGAAAGTGAATAACCCTCTGTTTTTTTTTAGTCGATACTTCAATGATACTTTCCTTACGTAGCTTTGACAGGTATCCTTCAACAATGCCTCTGGTTTTTCGTAACGACCAGCACGAGCAGCATTATGGATGGCGACTTGGGATTTCGTCTTGACATTCTCTCTATTACTGTTTTCAACTGTCTAATTCAAGCTTCGTTTGTAACACTTAAACTTTGTTGACTGGAATAGGAATATAAACCATGAAATGTGCTTTGTACTATATTTTCTCGCAATATACCTAACTGTCGCTTCTTTTTACGACCCCCTTCGTTAAAGGGTAACATATTGTCTTGACTCGTCGGAATATAATTACGTTCAGATCGTATGCCTATAGAGTCTAAAAGCTTTGCTTATCGTTCCTAACACAATCATAACACCAAGTTCTTAACACTATCTTAACACGAATCACTGAATAACCTAATTAATTGTATCCTTTTTTAGTTACGTAACAGCTTAAGTTTCTGCACGACTAACGTCACGTACGTTTTTCTATAACAAAGGTAAACTATGTTAATTAATTTTATATGAAATAAATCGGATTTTAATATAGAATCAAATTTAATCGATGTTAGGAATAATAATACATAAAATGAAATGTATCGAATAAATGTCTATGTAAGAATGATGTGCTTATCACCAAATATTCTTATGCGTCCCAGTCCGACGTACCGTTCTACGAAATATGAGTAGCACCCGTGAGTCATGACAGGGTGGTCCGTACCTAGCGATAAGTGAAACATCCGAATGGTTACAATAGAAGCTGTAAATTGCATTTTATTTTTTAAATAATTAAACACCGTTATTGAAAACTGCCCAGAAATGTTGAGTGTAAAATTTTAACGTACTACTTTTTTTTTCAAATTTCCCGTGGTTAATGTCAAAAATCAGATCGGCAACACTGCACAAGTCTTTTATTTTTATTATTACTATTGAACAAACGTCATATTTTTTGAAATATTTGATTGGAAGTACCTACAAAAGAATGATGGTTAATCAATTTTTAATCAAATACAATTTTACAAATAATCAAGTCAAAATTAGAAAAATCTTGTATGTAACACGTTACGAAATATTCGTTACACAAAATAAGGCTTTTCGTAACTGGTTAGATAAATAGCTGTTATTTAATCACTAGGTATAATTTGTATAAATAATTTGTATTGGGTATTACATAATATTATAGCTACTTGTAGACGGATCAAGTTGAAAATTAAATAACATAGGAATTGCGTTAAATTTATCTTTTCTGGTGGAATTCATAACAAAATCATAATTTATAAAATGCATCGAACAGATTTTTGTGTCTTTGTTAATTATATTATCTTCAATCGTTCCTAATTCTAGGTTTTGAATCCAAATTTCCATTTTTTAAAGTTTTGTTGGAAACCTGCTTAAAACATTGGTAATAATATTCTACAATATATTTGTACCGCCTATTTCTTTACTTACCTTTGAAACGACGTATAACTTTTCCAAATGAATTGTTACGGTTCAAAATCCATATGAATGTACTGGGATGCTTTTACCACAAAAATAATATATATAGTATTGGCATTTAACTTTTAATTTACTCTAATTTATTATTTAAGTATAATAGGAATAAAATCTATTAAAAGCTCACTCCGTATACACCGTTTTGGCTAGAAGATTATTAGGAGATCCATTTCTCAGGTTCTGTGAGTTAACTAGAATGAAAAGATACCTTTTATATTGTCAAATTGGAAATTGTAGAAGTTTAACCTTTTATCAAGTGTTTCTTTCTTGTTTTGAATATCCGTTCTGGTCCTCTGTAGATATATTTTCCATTATTTTCTTAAATTAGTTTGTAGTTGAGTTCTAGAAACCTAAAAGGGACAAAGAAACGTTTTGAATTCTATAAATGGTTTCAGGGTTCATTTTCTTTGTTTATTTACATTAATTATGACATTATGTCATTCAAATTTATTCAGGTGATTGTCTAAATCATTACAAATAATTAAAACCCCAAATAATCTAGGTAATTTTGGAATTAAGTAGGTGATTGTGAGAAATTGGCTAATAATATTTTAAATTACCTGTCATATTTTATTTTCACTTCCTCTAGAAGTCATTAATTTTGTCGGTGCATATCCTTTCCACCATTTTTCATTCTTCTGGTATCATACCTTCATGGAACATGTGTTTTTGAAGATCTTCTTATAAGGATATAAGATACTAGAAGCGAAAAGACATTGAAAATTTAATAAGTATTGCTATTTGTTAGTATATTTAATCTCATTAGAGGATTTTATTTTCAATTTAGCAAAAATAATTTCTTAAAAAGGCCACCTTTCACCTCAGGCCTTCTATTCTATTCCATTCTATACTATTCTGTTTCCTTTTCTGGCTATCGTAGTCACAGATAGTTACATTTCATTTTTATTACGTACAATTCCGGACATAACATTAATCTGAGGTAGTCTCAACGGCAGCTGTATTTGAGAACCTTACTGTTGGATAGAAGTAAACGATTGGGACACCATTTTCATCCCTTACTAACTGGAGTTACTACAAATGAAGAACGATATTTTAATTAGAGATTAAATAAGTGGACCTACTCGTACCTTTGGATCCAATCTTGTCAAGTCACCCTTCCAAAGAGGCCTTCGAATTCAACCCTCGACTATGTAAGATAGTGACAATCCAAGGTAGGAATTTTCTGATTATACCAACTCAAGTCCATCAGTTAGAAGGTGTTATCACACGAAATATCTCCACCCTCAGTGTTTGGGGAATATTCTGAAAATTGTACATATAATTAACCAATTTTAACCTTTTAGTTTGTAAATATTAAAGTCATTTATTTTGTGAGCCACCCAAGATAGATATCTATTTTAACCGGTACATAAGCTGTATATATATTAAATTCCAAGGACTTACCTATTACAACCAAAATATAGCTAAATTTTGAATAAAACATCAAAATTCTCCTCTCATAGCTAATAAACACGTTTTATTTATATATCATAACCTTTTAAAAATTATTCAGTATTCTTCTTTTTCATTTGCGGTGTACATAAAATTTATCCAGGTAATAATCGATTGTATCTCGGTACAATCGGTCATTCAGCCAAATTCGAGGACAAAAGGGAAAAATTCACCTACGACCCTCTCTGACTGAGCAGAGATAATTAATAATTCCCCATCAATTTTGTTTTGCTCTGAAGGTCATAGCAGAATGTTTTAGGCAAACAGAACATTATATAGTAATTTTTAGACTCACAACTAATAAAATTCGTCTAAAAACATACTAGAAACTCTAAAATATAAAATCACAAGAAATTTACAAACAAAACTGACAAATTTCCGAGTGCTTGTTGACAGTTTTGACTAACTTTTTCCGTGATATTTAAAATACACAAATCACATCAAAGACACAGGAGAAAGAGAAAGTAGAAGGAAGGATAGATACTGGTCTCAACAAATCCACGTTATTTACCTATACTTAATTTGTTTATCTGAGGGATTTACATATTAATTTCTTTACCTATTTTAACAGTATCAATAATGTGATTCTTGTAAGTAGAACATTTTATTGAAATTAGAAGATCCGCCATGTACGAGATGGTTTAGATGTTTAGTAATGGTAATAAAATAAACATTTCTAATCCACCTTTAACACACGCCATAATGTTTTCGATTCTAAATAACCGGTAACCTTAGTAATATATGAAAGCAATTTCAAATGAAATCAGCTATTCACACCCCTAATTTACGTACTAATTAAAGTCATATGGGTTAATTCGACCCCGTTCAGAAACAAACAATCAACCGACGGATTTTCCTGGAGGCATTCCGGACTTTTTGCAGCCAACGTAGTTCTGCGTTTCCCTTTGGCTTTTCATAAATAAACCGAAATTATCTTTTGCCGTAAACCGAGAATTCCAGTTCGGTTCACGGCCCTATCGCCCCGCCCGCCATCCGAATTAAAATATACAAATTATTTTCTGAAAGCGAAATTGCTTTGTTCATGTCTCTTTAATTACACATCCACATTTGGGGCCAGGAAAGCACTTCGAGCTGAATGACTGAAATGAAGTTGAAGTTCAGTTAAGATTGACGTTATTGTTTTCTTCAATTAATTTATTTATTGACTTGGGCCTTAGCCATTCGAGCCTTAGCCATTAGACTTCAATACAATTAATGAAATATATTGAAATGGTACAATTAAAATTAAAATACATTTTGGGAACAATCAGCATATTGGGGACAATCAGTATTCTGTGACAGTTGGTATACTTTCAGTAAATTTGATTAGTGTCAATAATAAAAACAGGCTTAATCAATAAAAAAATAATTTAGGTAGTTTAAGGCCCGGTACTTTGTGCTCTTGTTAAATTTCTGATTAACTAATCACGTTGTTAAACTAAACATAATCAAATTGACAGAAAAGTTGTGAATGGGTACTTTATGAGTAAATTTAACAAAGATTAGTTAATCAATATTTGATTTAAGTTTACAGTAGTGCTACCACTGTCTCTTCTTCTTTTTATTTATTATTTTTCATTGCTCAAATTTGAGAAAAATGATGAACATACGTTGTGGGATATTTGTAATGTATTAGAAAGAAAAAGTTTACGCACATTGTGTCGAAGCTTAAATACACATGTCAGTTAAATCAAGTCTGCTTAAGAAATTGTTGTGGTATTGTTAAGATTTTTACTGCTTTAATTAACCGAATTAGCGATAATAAAATGAATTTGCATAAGATAGACATTTTTGATGACTATGGGGAAATTATTGATTATGTTCGTAATCAACGAACCTATATCGTCGATGAACGTGTAGACCACATTAATAAATGGAAGGATGCAGAATTTTTCAGAAAGTTTCGATTTTTAAAAGAATCAGTTCGTCTTATTCTAAACGAAATAATTAAAATCTTTGATAGGGACAGATTGATGTAAGTACATAATTTTTGGAATTTTTTATGTTACAATTATATAATGATTTTTACGTTTTACTTTCTTATAGGTACCATGAGGTAGATCCCCTCAAACAAATACTGTTAACCCTTAGATTCTACACTCCAGGAAGTTTTTATAATGTCCAAGGTAATTTTGCAGGGATACATAAAACAACACAGGACGGATAACCCAGAAAGTTACCACAGCATTAGTAATTTTACGAGAACGTTATGTACATATGCCACAGACAGAAGAAGAAAAAACAGAAGGATATGCTCTATGGTCTCATCTTCTTGTTCGCACCCTCTGCAGAGTGCGCATTCTGACACAACCATGAAATGGAAATGCTTCCGTACTTGGCAATGACCAGTCAGAATACCTGTGTCTAGGCGCAGATTTTGTCTAGTCATAGTCAAGCAATCTTAACTTACTCAATCGAACACCGCCTATGTAAATAATGTAGAGGCCACAGTTCTAGATTGGCACAAAATAATATGGTTTTATGAATTGATGGTACTTATTTTTGATATTTAAAAGATGTGTCAGGTATAGGAACACTGTCAGCTATTGATACCACTACCTTATGTATTTTTGGTTGTAAAAATAAATGCACAATATTTTGTTAAATACTTTTATTTGTACAATAACGTTTTAAATACAAACATGTGTTATTAACTAATAATGTAAAGTAAAACATTAAAAAAATGCAAAATTTCGATTTTTAGGAGATTTTCTAAAAATTATTTTTTTTTATTTGGTGTCATCGGCATCGATTGCTAAGGTCATTAGCCTCGTGATCTGTGTAGACTTTGTTACTGTTTCCCAGCGCCACTTTAGGAACAGCACTGTTAATTAAAACCCAACAGTGAATGGTCGAGTGGGGAATCCTACCAAGGCATCAGAATTAATTTTAAATAATTAAATTAAATAAAAAAATCTCGGCCAACGGTGGGATCTAAAAGTTATTAAAGAAAAAACAAAAATTTGATAAACTGGCTCCAGATGAACTGTTTTAACACATACATGTTTTTTAACTAAAAATAAAAAATTAAATGTCCTTATAAATTTTCCTTTAATTTTTTGTTTAATTCACATTTCAACGGATTAACAGATAATAAATCATATTTTACTAATACAATACGTACTATATTAGTTAGTTGACTGGTGTTTATTGTTTTCTCATGTAGTATCAGAAGATACCTCACTAATGGTTGGATTTTTCACATCTGAATCTCCCATAGACGGTAATCCCGAAATGCATAATTTCAAATGAGCATATAACTGCTCCTCATACCAGAGCAATTTTATCACATGTTCAGGTCCACCACCAGTTCAATTACAATTGTTATCTGATTGAGTCATTTTCAATTTTAATGTTCTTTTAATATTATATTTTATTTTCAGTGAATTGATATCTCTATAGTTGTCTGATACCCTATTAAAACTGCTTGTAATTCTTCCCCACGCATCTTTTATATATTTTATATATTTTTTATCTTGCTGCGCCAGATGTTTTTTCTTCAATTATGTTTATTTCGCATAGAAGGAATTTAATAAAATTGTTTCATTTTGGTTGAAATTGCTGCCTCTTTTCTTTTTCTCATCCTTTCTTCTATTTTCTCCTTATAATTACACTAAACACTTTTATAATATTTAACTCAAATTCAACTGCCCCATAGAAAAATAAAAAGAATTTAAAATGTCATGTTGAATGTCAGTGTCCAATATTGAAAGTCACATTTTCGTTTGGAACAAGATGATTCAGAATTCCAAACCATGGAATTATAAGTACAGAGCCAATAATTCTGATTAAAGTTTTAATTGATGAAAAGAGATGATGTTAAATATAACAGAGGCACGCCCACATTTAATCATGATTAAGGTATAACCATTACGTAAAGTACCGAAATTCTGTGTTAAAATTTGATTTTCTGTTAAATTAACTTAATCAGCTCACAAAGTACTGGGCCTGAACTATTAAATTAAAGGATTTTATTTAAAACGTTAAAATACAGATAATAGTTAATCTGTAATTAGGAAAATATGTCTAGAATGAGAAATAAAATGAAGTAGAGCCACATAAATAATTATCTTTTAATTTTATTAAAAAATATGTAGGGGAATGTCACGTACCTTGAACCACCATTTTTCAATTAAGTGTATACCCCAAAGACATTACAACTAAGAGACCAAATTGTTTACATTTTTATGTGGCAAATCATTATTCCAACCAGATGCTCTTTATTGCGTCTTTGCCGATTTTATCAGTCTGTCAAAATTATTTGGAGAAATTACTTTCGAAAAATAAAATTTGATGTGTCCTGTAACTATAATTTTATATTATATAAATAAAAATATGTTTTTAATCAAATTATTTTTTGAAGTTTTAATATAAGCTAAATTTTTTATTAAAAAATCAATATTAATCTAAACAAAATATTAGGGTTTCAAAGGATTCCGTAAATACGGCAACGCTGAATATCTTATTTTGCGAATTTACAATTTTTATGAATGAAATGTAGTACCGTAACCAGCCGCAACGTTGCCAATCAGGTCTAACAGCTATTTTGTATTTCTGACAGTATCTGACAGTTTTTCTGTGTGACTTATTGATTTATTCATTTATAAAATACTATTTTTGTGAACTTTTGTGAGAAATATAAAGAATTATGGTACATGCATGCAGAGCTGTTCCAAGTACAAGAAAAAAGTACTTAAGTACAGAGTACAAGTACTATTCCCAAAAAGTACTCGAGTACCAAGTACATAACGTAGAAAAGCACACTTAATGAGTACTCGAGTACTTTTGTAAGTACAGAGTACCAAGTACATTAATAATTAATTGTTTATTGTATAATCTTATGAATTTTGTAAACTATATGTATATACTAGTATAGGTTTAAATATATTATATATCCACAGTCGGGCAACTAAATACTAAGTACTACAGAAAATTTTGTGTTGTATTTAGTCGATTAACTCTGGATATGAGCACAATAAAACAATAAATCTATGCCTTTCTAGGAACCAATTTTATTTGCCTTTATTATTACAAGTTTTTCAAAATTTGCATCAGTAAGAGCATGGCGACGAGGGTCGTTTAACATTGTTGCAAATGAAAAAAGTCGCTCCACTGCAGCAGAAGATGGTAAACATGTATTATACCGTATAAAAACTTTTTTTATTGTTGGGTAGTCATCCAGCATGGACAGATCGGTTCTCATATCCTCAAGATAATATAAAAGCTCCAACTCAACTTTTGATCTTCTTTTATCGTGTTTGTTTACTTTCTTAGATTTCTTAGATTCTGATGTTTCGATTTCGTCAAAATAAAAAAAAAACTTCATATTCGTTTTCAGTATCGTGTTCATTACTATCATTGCTACCATTGTCATTATCAACATTTTCAGAATCTAACAGCCGCTCAGCACATAAAATAAATGTTTATTTTACACTGTCCAATGAGATTCCTGTCTGGGACTGTAGCTCACTTTTTAGGGTGTTGAACCACCAAAGTTTAAATTTTGGACAAGAAACTGCGGATATTAGTGCTTCTTCACATTCTAAATGAAAAACAGAGGAAAACCGTTTAAACAGTGCTTCAAGACATGCGTCCAAAATCAAATTTGCACTGTAATGTCTAGGGCCCTGGAAATCGACTTTCATATTCTTCGGCTTACTTAACTTCGGCTGATCGGCACTTTTAAAACACTACCGTCTCCGGCTACCGACAAATCGAATCAAACATTGCACGTGGCAGTTGGAACAGACAGACTGAGATTGAGACAAGTCTAAACAAATGTACACTGCGCAATATTTGTGTGAAGTACTTAAGTACATTCAAAAGTACTTAAGTACATTCAAAAGTACTTAAAATACTTATTTGTCTGAAGTACTTAAGTACATTTAAAAGTACTTACAGTACTCTAAAATGTACTTGAGTACAAACGTTCTCAATACAGTGAAAGTACAAGTACAAATACATAGGATCCTAATGTACTCTGGACTGATTACCAAGTACACTAAATGTACTTAGAGTACAGCTATCGAGTACTTGTACTTGAATACCGCACAGCTCTGCATGCATGTGTAGTGTTCAAAAAGGTAGATCATTTAAGTCGAAATGTATGGTTTCATCGGCAAGTATTTTTAGGTTAAGATATGTTGTTTTCATTTGAACCAGTGGAGTAGGGCTTGTACAAGATTTGATACAATTTCTTATAGAATTTAAATTATATAGGATCACATAGTAAATTGTTTGAAAAATGATTATCCAATCTAATTTTTCAGACAATTTACTGCAGGTTTGATAATATACAATTTAAATTGTACAAGAAATTGTATCAAAAACTTGTGTAGTCTAAAACAGCCTTAAAACAGTTTTTAAAGTGATATTCCTTTTATAAATTAGTAAATTATACAAATAAATAATTATTGAATAGTGGCAAAGAAAATTTAACGTAAAATGTAGAATACCTTAAAAATGATTTACCTATTGAGCACCTATACATATTTTTTATTACTCTATTTAGGTTTCCGCAAGATCCTGAGAAAAGAAAACTTTGGTTTTCTCTAATAGGAATCCTTGAAAATCAGCCTCTTCGTAAAAACCCAGAGTTGTGTTTAGAACACTGTTTTTCTGAAAATGTTTTGGTACGTGCAAATGGTACTAGATATATTAGAAAAGATGCAAACTCCAGACGGTGTGAGGGCCTTCTATTTTTGGATGACTTATCCAACAGGTAAAAATACAAAATATTAATTTTTTGTTTACCTCTAAACATTATTTATTACCTATATGTATGTATATCTAATGTATGGGTTTTTAGTTCTGATTCAACTGTTTTTGGAACACCACCTGCTGCAAAAAGAAACGTTGCAGTAAGTTATAACATTAATAACTAAACATAAAAAAATTAAATGAAATTTTAGTTAATAAAATTAAAGTATTTTATATATTTAAAACATTATTTTAAAAAAATTTTGCCATACCATGTTTTTTTGTAATTATTAATTAAAAAATTATATATTTTTAGGACAGTGTTTTATTTAGATACCCCTACTTACTTAATGTTAATTTAAAATTTTAAATAAGTTTGGTTAACATCATGCCAGGCAAATATATAGTAAATGCCAATAAACTATAAACCAATAAATATTAAAAATCGAAAGGTAACTTGAATTCGCTTGTATTTGAATTTACTTGTACTTGAATTTACCTACATGAAAAATCATGCAAAACTATTGTCATATACTCTGATGGCAATTCTCTCACCAGAAATCAAATCACGACTGGTGAAAGACTGTCTAGAAGACCTGACAGAGCTAAGTAATTTAAATAAGGTTACCTTAGCCTGGGTTCCAGGCCATGAGGGATATCAGGGCAACGAAAAGGCCGACGAATTAGCCCGAGGAGGCTCAGATAAGGCCATGACAGGCCCCGGACCCTTCTGTGGAGTTGCTAAGGCACTGAGCAAGGCATCCATTAAACAATGGATCCAAACAGAGTCTCAGGAATGGTGAAACAACTATCCAAGACTGAGACAGGCCAAACAGTTCATCAAGGAACCATCGGCCAAGTTCACGAAAGACCTACTGGATCAAAAGCGTCAAATCGTTAGGATAACAGTAGGCATTCTTACTGGACACTGTCGCCTCAAAAGGCGCATAAGTGTCATAAATCCAGCAGAAGGAGCAACTTTGTGCCGGTTCTGTGAAGAAGAAGAAGAGGAAACAATATTCCACGTCCTATGCCAATGTGAATGCCTGGCTGGAATGAGGTTTCTAACATTGGGCGAAGAAAAGCCAATTGCATGCAACTACATGCGGAAGCCACTGTCGAAGCTACTAAGACTAATAAAAAAGACCAGGCTAGACGACATACTCTAAAACAAACAGGAGTCCCACAATAGATCTGAAAAGGTCGCGGTGGACAAGGACAAATAACGTCCAACTCATAATCTAATCTACCTACATGAAAAAATCATCATAATTATATTACTAAAAAAATATACCTACATATTTACGTTATTTTTTTAACATACTACTCTGACAATACTGGTAAGTTTAAAACTCTACGCCACTGGCGAGCATATTATGAACACTGTTTACAACGTTGCCAGCCGGTCATAAGAGATCTGTCTTTCTCTCTTCCACTCACTAACAATTTTAAAACAATAACAGTCCGCATTTGTATGGGATTTATGAATGAAACATTTTGTCTATATGTTGTAATATCTTTGGTATACCCAAATCTATTGGCAGTATATCTGTCAATGAAATAGGCATAGATTACGAGCTACCACGGCATGACATTAACTGTGTGAAAAATAAAATATTAAGTGACAACAGTAAAATTAGTTATTTTTTATTTTCTTAAAATGGCTCAATGTACACAACCGATGCTGTACCTATAGTCACTAGGATATGTACCTTGGTCCAGTTCTAAAATGTAGTTGTACCAATTATCAATAACGTGAAAAGTAGGGTATAAGTACCTCTTTTATGGTAAATAAAAAAAGAAAACCAAAAATACTGAACGCATTAAATTAAAATATCAGTAACAAAGCTGATGCCAGAACAGAAACATACAAAGATAACAAATACATTCTTTGGAATCAAATTAACAAAAATTATTCTACATCGTAGGTTGAAAAGTCTATGCCAAAAGTGAACATGTTTTTCTGTCTTTCTGAAAATCCACTGCACTCATATTCTGGAAGAATCATCACATCACCTTTTGAGATATCATACACTTCGTCTTTTTCTTTAGGTGGTTTTAAATCTTTTAAGGTATGTTGTCTTGATCTTCGATTTCGACAATTTCCGCTACATAGTAATGCATTTTCTTTTTTCCTGCAAGTCTGATCAAACAATATTTATTTACCGCTATCTCTCCACTATCCAGTTCTGCCGAGGCTTGTGGAGATTTACAGAAGTCGTCGAGGGTCAAATCCAAATCTGAGCTTAACTGAGATGAGTATTCTGATGAGGATTTATTCTGCAACACCTTTCTTTTTACAGTCTTCACAGCTTGTTTCTTTATAGGCTTTGCTTCTTTTGCCATCTTTTCTCAATAAATTCGCTCAAGTTCTTCTTTTTCTGGTGTGTCAGTCAGAATGCGACATGTTGCTTTTTTTTCGATTTCTTTGATTATTCCTGGAAGCCGCTTTAGGGAAGGGTCGAATTTCATGTGGTGATTTGTAGGCAGAATTCGAAAGTTTATCAGGGGGTGTTGATATGTCGGCGCCCCTTACTAGTTTTTCAGAAGCACTTTGCTTTGCTGCCAGCTCTTTGGTTTCCGGGTTCTTCCTGTCTGTAATTGCTGAGCCTAAAAATTCATCATCTCCAAATATATTCTCGTTGACAGGCTAAATTCCTGTAACTCTAAATCCAGCTTGAATGTTTGAGGGGCTGAATGCTAAGGTATATGCTTTTCCAGCCAATTCTGCCACATTATAAATGGTAATCAGAGTAGATGGATGAGATAACATCCACTCATTGGCAGCTGTATTATAGTATTTCTTATAGGGTCCAAAAACAGGTATGTATAACGGCTGCATTTTGTGGCTCGTATGCGGTGGTAAAGTGAGCAAGACGATTCCGTTAGATTTTTCTAGTGACACAGCTTCAACCGAGATGTGGCTGTCATGGTTGTCCAATATAAGCAATTTTTTATTTCCTTTAGTGGAGTTAACATGACGTATAAAATGTTTCATCCAGTCAACAAACTTCTCTGAATTAGACCATCCACTTGGAACAGCGGCCCCTACAGCGCCTGGTGGAGCACTATGCATCATTATGTTTTCCTTAAAGTTCACACGAGGAAATATGAACATTGGAGGGACACTGTTCCCAATAATATTTATACATGCGATCATAGTAATATTTTGACTCCTCTCGCCTGATGTTGCGCTTCCCACTTGCTTTTCGCCTTTGACTGCTATAACTTTCCCTGGATTATGGGCAGTGCTGTTGGATGTTTCATCCATATTGTAGATGCTGCTCGCATCGAATTTATATTTTTTCATCACACTTTTTAGTTTAAAAAAAAAATGTTGACATTGTGTCTATTAAAACTGGTGGCTCTAGATAAGCTAGTAGGTTCGGGTTTGCGTAAACTTAAATTGGGATGCCTTCTCATTAAATTCCTTAACCAATGCTTTCCTGCTCTTTTATTTTCTTGCTGGTAATACTTTGTGGTTTGCAGATACAAACTGATATGCTAATGTTCTTAGCTGATGTATATGTAAGCCATAATGCATCTTTGATGCAGTAACAAGATATTTGCATAAATCATCTTCCTCATGGCGTTTAAAGTAGTTGACAAGGTCGCTAAGAGGTGCTTCTCTTATATCGGCCGGTGTTAGCCGATACTCGCCGAACACAAATCTTATAATAAATTAGAGCGTCGAGCAATCGTAGAAGATATGCTCGATGGTCTCATCTTCTTGTTCGCACGCCCTGCACAGTGTGGATTCTGACAGCCCCATGATATGAAGATGCTTCCGTACTTGGCAATGACCAGTTAGAATGCCTGTGACTAGGCGCAGATTCTGTCCAGTCATAGTCAAGTATTTCTTTGCTGCCATGTTATCAGGATAACTTAAAAGCTTCCTAGCTATTTTGCAGTTGCTTATTTCATCCAATCTTTGCTTGAATTTCATATGGGAATGTTTTTAAATTAGGTCTGTCAGGCCAATAAAATGGCCAGGTCCAAAAAATATTTGTTTGGTTGCTTTCTTGGCCAGTGAATCAGCAAAACGGTTACCTTTCAATGTAGCGTGACCTTTGATCCATCTTAAGGTAACCACATTATTGATGGATACTTCGGCCAAAGCTTCGTGACATTCTAGTACTAACCCTGATTAAATTCGTTGTCTGCTCGGGGTGAGTAGTGCTTGTCTGCTATCTGTATAGATAAGCATGTTTATTCCAGTGATATTGTTTGGTGATTTATTTTGGTGCTATGAGAATCCCCGTGAGCTCTGTTTAAACTACACTGGCACTATTGCTGACAGTCCATTTTATGTTTAGGTTGAAGGATCTGCAGTATGTTCCACATCCTGAGCCTTGTTTTGTTTTAGAACTGTCGATATGATATGAATCGTACCTGGCTCTTCTATTTGTTCTGGTATAACTTTATATCGTCGTTGCCGCGGTGAAACCTCCTATTTGACATTTTATCACATTTTCAGATTTTTGTGTCATTAATTAGAAAATAACATTCTCTACAGTTTAGCGAAACCTCCCTGTAATTTTCTTTTAAAATATTGTGATTGTAGATCAAAAATGAAACCTCCCTTGTGCGTAATACGTATAAGGCATCAGAACAAAATTGTTATTATGTCTACTGAAATTTTTTATAAAATGTTTCACCGCGGCAACGACGATATGGCTTATAGAAGATTTTTCTCGGTTAGATGGAGTCCATGTTCGCTTGAAGCAGTGGGAGCGTATCGAGCACCTCCTGCAAAAAGCGACGTCTCTCCTCACCAGATCCTACTTCGGGTTCTGTTTTAACCGTGCGGAGGCTTGTCATTGTCATCAAAGTAATCTCCTTGATGTAAGTATAAAGGAAAGTGAGACTAAGAATGACTTCCACGGCTCTAGTCGGTGTTGTTTTCATGGATCCTGTTATGTTGAAACATGTGGTTCTTTGAATTTGTTCAAGTTTACGGATAGCTGTTAATTTTTGGGTTTTCGGTACCCAGACAACTGCACCGTATGTTGGCATAGGTCTTATGATGCCATGTAAGTCCATGCGACGATTCTGGGAAAGAAACCACAGGTGCGCCCCACGGTTCGGCAGCATTGTTCATAAGTAATGTCTGCTCTTTTGACTCTGTTTTCTAAATGCATGTTCCATGTTAACTTGCTGTCAGAGGTGAGACCTAGGTACCTACTTCACTTCTGTTGCAAAGCTTAGTTTTGTGTTTAGGAGTTCTGGAGGTTTTAATTCCATTTTCGTCCTTTTCCTTGTGAAAAGGACCATTTATTTTTCTTAGGATTGATAGACAGTGAATGGTCGTTGCATCACTGTTGCATTCTCTCGCAGAATATGTTCTCAAAATTCCCTGTTTACGGAATTTCCAGAGTATCTACCTACGCTATTGTGTAGTAACTGTCATTATTAAGGCGACTGCTAAGGGTGGCGAGGACTATTTTCCACAGTAAAGGTAATAAAAACCCCTCCCTGTTAACATCCCCTCGCTACCAAGCCTCTTATATTCACATCTTCTATGCTTATATTTACTGCTTGCTTTGAGAGCATGTTATTTATCCACCCACTATGGAACATTGCTGTTGGTTAGTAAGTGTAGTATCTTGCGGGACGTGGTCTATGAAGACACCTAAGATAGACTTCTTTATTGTCCAGGGATTTCTCTATCCGGTCAGCAACTAGGTGAAGAGCTGAATCCGTAGATCTGTCTGGAATATATATGCATGTTGATTTGGGTATAGTGGTATTGTTGTAATCACCGCATCTCTTACGTACCTTTTGTATAGCCTTTCCTATGTCTTTGGAAAACGATATCAGACTAATTATTCATATATCATTGACAGATGAGTTGTATTATTTCGCTGCCCAGTCAGCTACGTCTGTGATGTCTGAGTCAGGGAAGTTTGTTGACAGCAAAAGTTTGATTCACTCTTCGAGATTAGAAGTTTTCATGCCATCATCTTTGGTTAGCGCGCCTATGCTGCAATGTGGGTCTGGATAGAGCTTTTTAAAGTAGTAGGATTTCCACGTATCTCTTTGTTTTTGTTTAACGATTTTTTTTTTGTATTCTCTGAGATGAGAGTTGTAAGTATCCCAGTCCTCTTTGAGTTTTATGGTTAAAGGATTTTCTTGCCATCTTCCTCAGGAAATCCAGCCTTTCTGATCGTGTTTGATCAGCCGCTGGGGACAGGATTTTTTACAGGCATTGTTTATTGTGCTTACATTTAGACAAGAGGTGGAATAACAAATTATTACCTCCCAAAAAGCTCATATTTTACTTAGAATTTGCATTTGTTTACAAAGTTGCTTTTATAAAATTATAACTCCTACTTTATTTTTGATATTATGTATAAGAAATTTTATTTTATATTTTTAAATTTTTGAAATAAAATATTGTAATGTGAGCCATTTCATTATTCAGTCATACTCTAATCCTAACAAGTCCTTCTCTGTCTTTTTTGGCCTCTGAGGCTCAACTTGTCCGATTATCATACATAATTAAACCCCTTAAGACCAAACAAATGTGACGACTATGGCCGATGCGCTTTCGAGATCTTTCCAGAGTCAACGTGATAATGTTTCTAGGATTGATGAGAATTGGTGTAAATTCTAGTACATTCGCCAAAGTTTTATAATTGTATATAAATATTGGAGGAGGAACAACGCGACAATCAGTTGTAAGATAGACAGTGGTGAATATCTCAGATAAACAAATGAAATATAGATGTGTTACGGGCGCAGTTTTACATAGACTTTGTTTGAAGCCAGTATCTACGAACTTTTGACAGCCGTGGTCCCCATGGGCATATCAAATAGTTTTTTCATCAGAACCAAAGCATTTTTTTGTAAATATTTTGTCAATAACAAATTTAAAGAATAATGCAACTCATGCATAAAATTTCATTTTACAAAAATTATATTCTATTTTTTATTCAAATGTAATAAATGAAACTTATAATTCAAATAATTACACTGTTAATATTGTTTATGGGTAGATATCAGTTAACTGTATATTTAAAATGGAACAATCCCTTTTGAAAAAAGTAAGCCAAACTGAATTTACCCATTAGGTCACAGGAGTACTGGTGAGATTGGTGCACAAAGTGCCTTTGCAGGTCCGTTTTAATCATTTCATCTTATTTTAAAACCAGGAGAAATTAATATTTCTGAAACTCAACAATAAAAAAAATCCAATTTACTTTTCCCTTATATACCTAAAGGTAGCATTCTTACCACTTGAAGTGATAAATTTAAATTTTTTTAGCATATACGAGGGATGTCAAAAAATAGGAATTAAGGCAGTAACTTATTTTTTAAAATATAAAAAAAATTATATGTAATAGATTTTATCATTTCTTAAGAATAAACAAACATATTATATGCTTTGAAAGTAATTTATAATGGATAGACACCAATCTCTAAATTTGTTGAAACTTACCTTTATAGTCTGTAATCTTGTTCCAAGAAAGATCTAATGGAGACTGTTAATTAACAATAGATCTCTTTTCACAAACATATAAACTAGAAGCATAAAAAAGGTTGAAGTGACGAAGCATTTAAACCTTGACTAACGTCATTAATTTTATTCGGATATTTATATTTAAATAAAATGCTAAGATAAATTAACTGTAGCTTTATTAGTAAAATAGTAACATTACAATTTTGTATAAAAGCGTCCCCAACTATAGCCACATTTTCACTGATTTGTTATCGATTCAGGTTTTATTTTTGTTCTTATAAACTAACATATTTCTTTATCATAAATAACTATTTTATAGATGAGAAATACATTTTTCATAAATTTTTAATGACATTTATAGAATTAAAATAGATATTTGTGTACCAACGGCTGTAAGTATCGAGTTGATCTTTTACGGCCGAATCAGAAATTTACGGCCGAGGCCAAGTAACTTCTGGTAAGTAATATTACATCCATTTAACAACTTATGTAAGAATAGAAAATCCGTATCATGCATTCATTTTTCACGAGATCAATTATTAATAATTCCAGATATTTGACGCCAGTATCTAGCTAGTTTATTCCTACATGGTATGTATAATGTCTGAAAAACCTCCTGTATACATTTAATAAATCACATAAATTAAATTTTGTCTATGTACAACTTGTGTGTGATAAAAATATTTTATATATAAGACTCAATTAAGCTTCATCCAAAAATGTATTAACATACAATTAACGCAAATTAAAAAACAATACATGAATTAAATTATAAAAATTCAATATAAAATTAATAAAAAAAATACAATATAAAAGTATCAAAAGTGGTAATTATAAATAAAAAAAAAGGATAAAATTGGAGTGTCTATTTTCAAAGAAATATAATGGAAATCCCATAGGAACCGAAGTTGTGCATGGGCTACATATTATATTTAAATGTATGTCACCAAATTGATTTATTTTTATTTTAATACTAGATACATAGGTACCTCAACTGCTTCTGATGTATTTTCACTCATGTAATTTTTGGTCTCTTAAATAAATGTTAGAAGCGAATATTGACAGATATTCTAGATTGAAACCTTCTTCTACTTCGCTGAGTTAAAACGGGGGCTTATTGTCTAACCATTTTTGAAAGCACTCAGCTCCCTCCATAAACGCAACAACTAGCAAAAGTGTAAAGCACAAACGTTTTGGTATTCTCTACTTGTTGTGCTATTCCTATTTGAAAAAGTAAAGCGCATTCAAAAAGGTTTATTTTCAGAAGTAGATAAGTCAAACATTAAAATATATATCTAAATATTATGACTTGAATATTAAAATGTCAGCAAATGTATGATGTTTATTGTTTTTGATTCCTTACAATTCTGAAATTGGCCTTAATATATTCTAATTGAGTTTATAATTGTCAAAATGACATTCAAATACTAACCTTAGATATTTAGACAAATCAGCATTTACGATTTATAATTATTATGACAGATTACAACAAAAATTAAAATCACATACGAATATCAAAATCGTCTAGCATTAGAGAATACCATAATCACATGCTTGTCGTTTTGGTGATCGAACTTTGTTGAGAAGTCTGCTTGGCGCTTTCGTTTTTTCATCTGAAAGTTAGAAAATAACCCCCTTTGACTTGTTCTAGATTAACACACTTCTCATTTATAAACTTTTAACATGTTTTTTAAAGTTTTTGGAATTTTAGATATTTTAATAATCTCCAAAATGATATGTGACAAATATTTTTTTAAAAACGGGCATTTTTAAATGTATTATTTTTAGCATAACCTTTTGTCTCTGAATTTGGGCATTTTTGTAGATGTCTTCTTTATAAATTGAATAACCTATTCTATAGCTTCTGGAGCAATGTCGGTAGAACAACTTAAATTTTCTGATCCAGTATGTGCATAATATAAATCACTTCTAGACTCTGTCTTTCACTACATTCACTAGGAAGTAAATTTTCCCTAAAAAGAATTATAAAATATTTACAACATAATCATTCTATAAGTATAATTCATTTCATTACTAAGATACAAGAAACTCTTTGGAGTAGTTTATATTTTCATAAAATGTTTTCTTTCCAGAAAGCACTAAGATTTATTTTACTTTGTCTAGGAGAATACAATATAGCATTTATATTTTAAATTTAATCTCCCAAGTTTATAATGTATGAATAATTTGTATTAGGTATTGTATTACATAATATTATTATAACTTACTTGTATAACTTACTTGAAGATGGATCAAGTTGAGAAGTGAATAAAATAGGAATTGTTTCCAGCTTCAAATTCGTCTTTTCCAGCAGAATTCATAACAAAATATAAAATGTTTCCAATATATTTTATATTTTCAATTTGTGTTAATTTTATCAACTTCAACCTTCTCTAATTCTAGGATTTGAATACAAATTTCCATTGCTTCAGTTTGTAGGAAGCCTGTCTAAAAAAATACTAATAATATTTTACAATATAGGTGTACCGCCCATGTGTTTTATTTACTTACCTTTGAAACGACGTGGAACTTCTCCAAATTTGTTTCAGGGCAAACATTAAATAATAATTTTTAGACTTACAACTAACAAAATTCGTTAAATAAACATTTTAGACACTCTAAAAACTTTAAAAATATGCACTGGGAATATAAAATCACACAAAATGTGCAAACAAAACTGACAATTACCAAATGCTTGTTGACAGTTGTGTGTAAATGGCGCTGCTATTTAAAATAGACAAATCACATCAAAGACCAAGAAGAAAGAGAAAGTAATAGATAAAACGGTTCATATTAGCTTCAAACACATCCAGGCCGTTACTTATCTATTATTCATTTGTTTATCTGAGGTGAATATAAATAGTGAACAGTTTAAAGACATTTGAAATATATAAATTAGGATAGTATTTTTTTAAATAAATAAGTGTTTAAATAAATTATTTACAAATAAACTGTTCTTTAAAATAAACAAATATATATTGAAGTAATCTGATATTCAACGACTATATTATCATGAATGCCTTGTTTCTGTAAAATACTGGGTGATTGCATGTAAGTTTGGTTGTGTAAACATATGTTACGGTAAATGTAGTAAATTAGTTAATTACGTGAATGTCTTGTTAATAACGTTATTGACCATTTTATATGGTAATAATCGTGATTAGCCTGTCATTATCGTCAATCACCAAGAAAATGATAGGTAAACGACATTAACGTTAATATCCAATAAAGGTCGGAATAAATATATAATTAAAAAAAAATAAAGAAACTAATATAATAATATAGTTTCTTTAAAAAATATACAGGGTGGGCCACCGGTAACGCCTCGGTCGGAGCAGGATGTATATCAGAAAAGACAATAATTTAAAAATAATTTCAATTGTACAGGGTTCTCCAAGTAAGTGATACAAATCAAAGTTGGGTTTTTTAAATGGGACAATACTTTTCTATAAGGATACTCTGTATTTTATTTTATTTTTAAATTGCTCTGACTTTTCCCATTATAACAATATCAAATAGTATGAGATTATACAGGGTATTTCACGTGCTACAACCAGTTTTATATGAAAATCGTATTGATTTTAATGACTTGTATAGTGCAAAATAAACAATTGAAAATCAATTTTTTTCAGGTAAAATGTGTTGGATATTAGTAAAATTTTATGCAGATACACTATTTTTTTAAATTAAAAACAAATCTAGTCAAAACTCAAATACATATTTTCCTCATTTTTTTGAATTGACCATCCTGTATTTTATATCACCATTTAAAAGTACCTTAATTAAGATTTCATTAAAGTCAAGCATTCCTTTTACCTAATATTAAATATTTTGGGAAACTGTGGCTTGACAAATAGAGAAATAGTATCCGTGAGGGCTGCAACACAAAATACACCTATCTGTATACCGTGTTGACTAACGACAATATGAACCATTATAGTACTTTACCAACTATTTAATTTCTTCAGTTTTATTTCACTTTCGCCTTTCTTCTCAATATTTACTCAAAACGAATCATTTAGTAGTCAGCGGGTCTGTTTAAACGGTTTCTAATCCAATCTCATTTAAATTTCAAGACGTTCTATATTTAGAGAGAAACGTTGAACTTCCAAAATTTACATCAGAAGTTATGAAAACTTCATCTCGCTCTCCCGGGACGAACATTATTCGACTATTCAAAACGTGGGTTGCAGATCTTTAAAAGTTCATTCCATTCATCAATAAGCCACTCGCGATTGGTTACATAAATCAGATCTAGTAATTATCTGTAATTTTTAAGAGGGATGGTTTTGGAGTAATTAAAAACCAGTAATCGAACAGGGGCGAAATGTCGTAACCAAAAATTAAATAACAAAATGTAAAGAAAATGGGTCATGTGAATAAAACGTAGCATCTACGAGTATGTGTTAGAATCTAGAGTCCACTAATAGCGTCAACTAACATCGACGTGATATATAGATAGATAGAGTTTTTTATTAGGAACCTGTAACGAAATAATGAAAAAAAGGAGAAATTGATTTTTTTATGAAAAATAAATTAACATTAAAAATTAAAGAAACGACAAAAAAAGGGAAAAAAAATATATAGAAATTTTACGAGGAAGAAATTTAAGAAAAAAATATTTTATCTATCTGGCATAGTTAAATTTTTCAAACAACGCGATGAACCGACTCCGGAACTAGAAAATTCAATCTGGCTTAGAGATTTTGGTTTTCTCGTGGACATTACAGAGAAATTAAACGAACTTAATTTGCAGCTTCAGGGGAGAGACAAAGAACTAGCGGAAATAATTTCTGATATAAAAGCATTTATCAAAAAGCTGGAGTTTTGGGAACAAAACCCAATTAACAGCATTTTCCTATTCTTTCAAAAAAAATATCTCAAAATCCATTAGAACCCTATGACAGCAAATATCATGTAGAAATAGTTTCTACCCTAAAGAATAACATCAAAAATCGTTTTAAGGATTTCAACGAAACGGCTTTAGTAGCGCAGTTTGTTGTTTTACCCTTTATGGAAATTGATATCTAACAGTTTGTAACTTGTGTTATGCAAAACTTTGGCGAAGACATCGCTGCAACAGAAATGGAAGTAATTGAGTTTCAAAATGATTTAGCCTTAAAATCGTTAGACTCAAGTACCAAATGTATCTGGCCTATTGTAAGTAAAGACAAATATTCAGTTCTATGCCGTGTTGCCTTGAAAGTGAAAGCATTATTCAGTTCAAACTATTTGTGTGAATCTTCTTTTTCCAATATGAAGTTTATTAAGAACAAATATCGCAATCGACTTACAGATGAACATTTGGATAATTATATTCGAATGGCTGTATCAAATTATACTGCAAACATTAAAAAAAATATCGATGAGTCTGAGTGTCAGCCTTCTCATTGAACGTCCTTTTTTATTTTTCAATGTTTATGTTCATGATAGTGCGTTACTTTTTTGTTGTTATTATTAACTAGTTTTAAATCTTACGTGACATGCCGTTGTGGCTGGATAAAAGTTTGTGTTTATTTTTCAAACACCTTCGTTTGGTAGGTAGGAATGTAGCTATGAACGAGTACGTACTAGTAATATTAGTTATTTTGTTATTAGTTAATTATTAGTACCTATGTATTATGTATTATCAGTTAAATAGTAAAATAAATACATGTAATGATAAATTAACTGTGGATTATTTCATTTACGTTGCGTTACGTGGCTTCCGTGTGGGTAGCTCGCTGTTTATTCCAAAATTAACAAAGTAGCTCAACACATTGAGAGGTTGGCGACCACTGCTCTGGAAGCAAGCAGGGCCTGGTGTTAGGCCGGTGTTCACAGATCCGTAGTGGTGCTGTTCTGCAGCTGGAGATGTCCTTTTCTTCCTGTAGAAAGAAAGGGATCCTTTCCTTCCTGTAGAAAGAAAGGGATCCTTTCCGTCTTAAAATTCTTTCTTAAAAAAAACTTGAGTGGGTCTGTCTTCAAAATCTTTTTAGAGTGATCTAAATCTTTTCTTTCCAATGTGTTAATGTGGTTTAGGTAGATCTAGGTGGACCTAGGTGGGCCTTGTTCACGTTAGGCCCAGTTGATTCGATGGCACTCCAAACAGAAAAGAAAGATATCTGGTATCTGAAACCAATTTTGGTAGAGAATTTAGGTATCCCCCACTAGTTTGGTCCAATCGATCGTGTACCTGTCCGAATTCTTTATTTAGAATATTTAGATTCAAAATTAATTTTTGAATATTGTGTTACGAGGGGAAGGTAAAATTTACCGTATCAAACACCTAATTTACATATAAAATATAAATTACAAAGCATAAAAAAAACATATACAATTGCTAAACATTTTATGGATAATTAAATGGCAAGTATTATTTAAATAGGAATTAAACACAATAAAACTATCGAATTCAGAAGCATTAAAACAAAAATTACATAAATAAAAAACATAATACTCACAACAGAACAAAACTAATATAATCGTTATCAGCAACCTCTATTTGTTACTCGTCAAAAATTATTTGATCTTATTTTTAAAAACATTGAGAGAATATGAATTTTTTACATCTATGGGTAAGTTGTTAAAATATGAGAAAACTTAAAAAATAATAAATCCATGGTACTTTTATAACAAGTTTGCGAAAAAAATATGTTATTAATATTTCTTGTGATGTGTGAATGAGCATCTTTGTTGGAAGTGATGTATTGTTGCAAATATTTTGGAGCTATCTGATTTACAATTTTATAAACCAAAATCATGGACAAATAAAGTAACCTGTCTTTTACTGAAAACCATGTAAGAAAATATAACATATTTCTTATTGGAGTAGATCTATTAGTTCTTAAGATTATCCTCATACCATGGTTCTAAATTTTATGAAGCATGTTTAATATATTCAATTATAGTAAGTACAAAATAGATGCACAATAATCAAAGTAAGTTTGAATGATCGTATTATAAACAGTAATTTTTCTGTTAACTGAAAAATTTTGGACTATTCTACTAAAAAAATAGTTTTTTTTTATATTTTTTTTTTGTAAATTTAATCAAAGTGACCTTTAAAGTTTAATGAATTGTCTAAGTAAAATCCTTTACTTAGATAATTCTGTACTTTACTGATGTAACAATTTCTTTCATTGTACATTTGTAACCCTCCGTAAGGGTGGATATATAGAATACTATGTACAAAATTTATAACCACTGGTCCTAAATAAATAAATAAATAAGGTTTTGCGTAGATGATCCGGTCGAAGTTCGCTATATTTCCACGGTCGTCGGCTGTATGGATGCTTCTTCGTAAACCAACGTGCTACGATGAGGCAGTACCTTGAACGGGACAAAGTATCCCTAAGTCAGTACCTTAGGGACGGGAGATACAGGAAAGTACAAAACTCAGTACCTTTCGTACCGGATGGGTTGTGTCCGACAGGTCAATTATCCTGATGCACGGGGAGGAGGATTATCGACAAGCCAGTACCTTGCCGATGGGTCAGGAAGCCTCTCGAGTCAATACCTCGCTAGATTGCCGTGTTGTTTTTTTAGTTTAATAGTGACTTTTTATTTTCCTAATGCCCTGCTATGGGAGTTATCCTTCTTTTCAGGGTGGTTTACCCTGATTACAATAAGTAACCTAGCTGTTATGTTTCCTAAGTTGTGTACGCGTGTGGGACCTGTGTGGCAGGTTGTGTTCCCAAAAAATATCGCCATAGTATAAGGTGGGGAATATGATTTAGGGAAACCACGAAAACCTAAATCACGATACTGTACAAATATTATGACTTCTAATTATGATTAGGAAGGGTTTTATTTTATGCTTAGGGGGCTGAGTCCAGCACAACCTGGAGTTCAGCGGTGAGGGGGAGGTCTTGGGAGACGGAAAGTAGTCTTAGATTTGGTAGCGGCATTTTTCTTTTGGGATTTCGAAATAGTGGGAGGCGGCCTGGACGCCATGAGGTTTCTAGTGTGTCTTGGAAGTGTGTGTTGGTGCCTTTCAGCGTGCTAGAGACGTATTGTTTCCTGAGGGTTTGGAAACTTGTGCGGATGGGAGTCTCGAAAATGTTTTCGAAAACGTCTCTGCTGGGAAAACGATAAAGAAGGTATTGGCAACGTCTGAGTATACGTCTCTCGAGTGTAGTGAATTTGTGGGCCAGGTGTGTGGGAAGTACGCCGTAAGGTACCGCTCTGTACTCAGCAACGAGGCGGATAAAAGAATTATATGTGTGAATTAGGGTGTTTGTATTGCAACGCCCCATTCGTCCGCACAAAGCCCTAAGGGAACTGGCTTGTTTTCGCATCTTATCAAGAGAACGTTGGACATCAGGGGACCACTTAAGTGTACGAGAGAATTGTACTCACAAATAGTCAACTTCGGTCTGTTGAGCGAGCCTGACTCGCAGGAGATTTACATTGACGAGTTGGGGGTTCTGGGAGGTTCTTTGAGAATTTGGATGTTTAAAGACGATAAATTGAGTTTTTTATGGATTTGATGCGAGAATACTGGTTTAACAGATTTTGGGTTCGAGTATCTAGTTGGTCAGAATTTTTGGCTACCGAGAGTAGGGCTGTATCGTTGGCGTATAGGAGGCATTTGGACAATGGGTGGTTTGAAGTAAAGATGTCGTGTATGTACTCGTATATGAGGTAAAGGAGAGAGGCCAGGACGGAGCCCTGTAGGACGCCAGCAAGTGGGGTAAATGCGTCTGCCTACTTTGATGGTGATTTTTCTGTCAGTGAGGTAGGAGTGTATGAGTTTGGAGATTCTGGGAGGAAACCTATGTTCATAAGCTTTTTGACTAGTCCGGTATGCCAGACTTTGTCAAAGGCTTTTTGAAAGTCTAAGAGAACGGCTGATGTGATTTGTTGGGAAATTACTGCAGTGACCGCAGTAGTGTGAAGGGGGGAGGTTGCGTCCTGTGTAGAGTGGTGAGGTCTAAAACCATGTTGGAATTGAGAGATGATGTTTCTTTCTTCACAAAATTCCCAGATTCATTCCTTGAGCAGAAGCTCGAGGAGTTTTCCTATGACCGATATGAGAGAGATGGGCCTGTATGAATTTAGGCAAGTGAAAAATAGGAGAGGGCGAGACAGGAGTTTAGGAAAAGGGCGAGGATGGAAACTAAGGACTACCAGTAACTGAAATGTACGTTACTTGTTAAACTTCCCCTTTCCTTCTACGCTGCTATTTGTTAACTCTCGCAGTACGTGGTCGGACTTGTTTTGTCTTGTATTCTTTCAGTTTTTTTATTGTTGTTTTTATTCTGACAAACAAGTCATCTTTTTAGAGCTAAGACGAGTTTGAAAAGAAGAATGTGTGTGTGAAATTGATTAGCGAATATCCAGTGCTACTGGACAAACCTAGAATTCAAAAAATTGTTCAACATAAAAATAAATCGTGGGAAATAGCATGAAAAGAATATTCTTAAGTAAACGGAATCGATGTTACCCCGTCACAATTGAATAAAATGGTACAAAACCTGAAAGCTTCGTTTTTTTTTAATTTGGTGTCTTCGGTATCAACTACTAAGGTTATTAACCCCTTGTTATATGTAGGCTTTGTTACTGTTTCCCAGCGCCACTTTAGGAACGGCACTTTTAATTAGAACCCAACAGTAAATGGTCGAGTGGGGAATAATTAGGAAACTGATACTTGTAACATTTTAAAAGTCTAATTATAAAATGTTATTTTAAATGTGTGCCATCCAGTATAATTCAATTATCGCCACACACAATATTCTAAAGAAAGGGAAATTTCTTGAAGTGGGAGTACCACTAACCAAACGATCTCGCATTAGATTTTTAAATTTCATTTTATTATTACCTTCTGCTCATATCTGGTGGTGTTTCGGCTGTTAAAGTGAAAACGAATGAATGCAGCTGTAACCCACACGCTGTAACCTTCACGCTGTAATCCGCACGTTGTAACCCTCAAGCTATAACCTACACGCAGTAATTTAACCGCTGTAAACTAAACGCTGTAAAGTTGATCGAGCTGATGTAACTGGTAAAAGCGACAGTTACAACTCGCAGTTATAAGGAAGAACGAGTAACCGACAAAGGCGTTGGTTCCAGAGGTGCAGAAGTTTCAACTACCTACAAAAGAAGTTGCTAGCAAAAATGTGGTAATTACTAGTGACTAAATTTATCTATGACCGAATCAAAATTGATACCTGATAAACTGTATATAATTTGTTTTCTGAACGGTTTCTTTTTATCTGAATAAAATCGTTAATTTTTATAAGTATATATGTTCAATCTTATTTTTCGAAGGTTACAACAATTCTCTTTTATTCACACTAAATTCTGTATAAGTTTTTATTAACTTCTTTCTATTGATAAAGCTAGAGTTTATAATTCTCACTAGCTTTTAAAAATAAAAAAAGAGAATTATTGGTTCCCAACATTTCCTAGAAAAATTATTACCCTAAAAGTGTCTATTAGAAAAGCCGAATTCACGACTGAGAAAAATATGGTCAATGTGCTCATTTATTTCTTTTAATTTTTAAGGTAAGTAATGTTTGATATTAAATTTCACTGAGCTAGTAAAAATCTCTTCATAAGTGTTTTGAAATTAACATTTATCGAAAAGGTAACGACGCATATTGCAAAATGGCGCGCCACGTGTCAATGTAATATGGCATACTTAGTAAGAAAAGAAACCCGTTGTCACTAAAGTTCCAGGAGCAGTGACGTTAGGAAAAGCACCATCAGAAAAAGATTACTATTTGAAGCATAACATTAGTGGGAATGCCCATAATTCAAGTTCTTCACCTTGATGTGACATGCAGATTATAAAATCGCCATGCATTACCGTCTCGATGATGGTGGGTGAGGTTTTACGGATTTTCCTCACCTGTAAGTCAAATGGCACCATCAATCATCTTTAAGTCGCCCTGGAGCGTCACGGCAAATAATAATAATAATAGCCGTCCCTTTCCTTGCACAAGCTCAGCTTTTGGGGTTAAAATTCACTCGCAAGGGGGTGAATTAGGGAGAGTATTATTATTATTATTATTAAATATCTGAAAATAGTAATGTAAAAGCAAATAAACCTAGCTATGTAAGACCATACATTAAAATTCTAACCCCATTTGAAACTGAAGTACCAAGAGATCTTTCAATATCTCAGCTGCAGAGAGTCGTTCTCTTACAACAATTTCAGCTGCAGAAAATTCAAATGAAAAAAGAACAAAAATAACTTGAGTGACTTGAAGAAAAGAACTTAAAAGACAGTGAAATAAAGACAGATGCAGTTATTATTCTTGCAATGGTTAAATAAAATATTCAATACGTTGCAGCAATAGATCAAACCAGAGGTCTTGGGAGCCGCTCTCCTCTATATCTCATAAAAATACCCATATGCGAAGATCTGAATTTATAGTTTTAATAATTTTTTAATATTTTTGAGTTTTATTGTATAATAATTTTAAGGTTTTTTTGCGATTTTTGTTGTGAAGCCATATCCGTAGGAAGTAGCAAAGTTGAAGTTCAGATTTGGCATCCCGAAAAAATAAACTTCTATATATTTTTCCTGAACAAGGCAAACCTGGACCATTTGACTGGACTAAATAAAATTTAACAGCTCGTCTCGTTTCTGTTTATCGCTTTGTTGCATTATTTTTATGTATATAACCGTCAACTCCCTCTTCTAATCCATCGTCATCTTCTTCACCTTCCAGTTCCTTAAAGTCAAGTTGGTCCTTAAGATGTTTGCCGACATTGTGGAGCACTGCACAACTTGCTACAAGCTTAGGTACTGTCTCCAGTGATACTGGCACACAGTTGCCTACACTGATAAAACTAGCCGTTTTTTTTTCAAATAAATGAGTTATTTGTCGAATATTTATTGGTATTAAATTAATATTATTCAAATTAACAGAAATTTATTTGTTTAAAATACCTCAAATGATTTGTTTTTTTTTTGTAAATTTACTTGAAAATATATATATTTTAGTTAAATATCGCAGTATTTAAAGTAAATAATTTAGCAGAAAATAATCAAATGATTAATGCCAAATGATAATTTATTTGAATCAAAAAATGTAAAAAACATATTGAACAAATTTAGGCATTAAGTTAAATACATTGTTGTTTTTATTTCAAATATTAATTATTATTAGGTACTAAATAATTATTTATTATTCAGGATTTTTAAATCAAATAACTCTTTCCGGCAAACCTCACACCTGTTATCGTATGATCGCAGTGTTGTCAACTAATTTGAATAGAAATTTCCACACATGCACAAAAAAAATCAATTTTCCCCACACAAAATTTTAATATTTCCACAATTTTTTCCCACTTTCGTTTTCATACATTTCATTTCAAAAAAGATAATTCTTGAACTAGGTACTTCCTAAAAAAAAAATTGCAAATTTGACAGGTACTTTTAACTAATGTCAGAAGCCACGTTTGGATTAATTTAAGTTTTTGAATAAACAGAAGTGATTGCCGGCGACGTTTTTTTTCCAATTGTATTGGTATCTAAATAAAAAAAATACTCATATGAATCCAACTTTATGAAATACACTGTTAACATATAACGACTCATCAAAAAATGAAAAGCAAAGAATAGTAGGTGTAAAGTTGTAGGTAGCGAGAACGCCCAAGATCAATCAAAATCAACGTGGTCGAGCATAATTTCCATATTGTAAGTTTATTTTCATTTTTCCCATTTCCATATTTTTGTAGTAAAATTTCCTATAATATGAGAAAATTTCCACAGGTTGGCAACGCTGTATGTAAGGCTTGCTTGGCTTAGGAAGTAGGGAGTAGGGAGGGCTTGAGCTTGAGACAAGAAGAGACAAGCTTAGACAGGAAACGAAGGAAAGTGAATTTGAAATTTGAAGAATAAGCATAATCTACTAATTTCTTTGATTCTTCTCATATTGTTCTGGGTTCTGGGCCTGAAAGTGATAGGTGGATTTTGTGCAGTGAAATTTTAATAAAACATTAAAACCTATTTGCGGATTTATTACGTGTTAGGTGATACCATAGTATTATTACCTTATACCGGTAAAAAATGGACATTCACATGGATATAAAAACACTCTTGGTTCAATGGAAATTAATACATTTATGGGAAATATTTGCTGGTAAGAAAATTTGTAAATTTAGAACATACTTTTTTATATATTTAGAATCGATTAGTTATGCTCGTTATTTTTTAGTTTTGTTATAGTTATTAATATTTAGTGAATTATTCAGGTAAAATGTAAAAATAGGTAGGTAATTTTAAACCGGTACTTTTCTAAGAAGCCGTTTGCCGCCATATTTGCTTCTAACAAATACTTAAATGAATAAAATTATTTAATCTAAATCACCTATATTCAGAATAGGTATATTTGAATAAACATTATTTGAAATAAAAGTACATGTTTACTTATTTTCAATACAAGGCTGGGCGTTGGCTTATTCTTTCATTGAATTTGTTGTTGAATCATTTAAACCGTGAATGTAGGTAAGTGTAGTAAAATTAGATTACATTTCTTTTTAAACATTTTAATTTTTATTGTTATTCGGAGAGACTATTTCTTGTGGTTGAAAAATTTCATGTTAATTATACAGAACATGTAAAACGTATAAATATATGATTTTGACCAAAACATTTTCGAAAGTGAAATTTGTGTAATGGCAGATTTACAGGCTATGGAAATACAAGCATGAAATCTTTATAGTTTTTTTAATTTCTACCGTCACACAAAATTAATTTCCGTAAATTTTTTATGAACTTTTTAAGAATATTTTTTTGTCGTCCCTGTACCTATTCATGTTTGTTACATATAATACTTTGGTTATATTTTTTGGATCTTGACTAGATATTATTTCATAACTTAGAAAATACTTTTGTTTTGATCTTGATATTAGGTTAACTTTCTCATAAGTTTATTTTAGTTTTTTTAGTATAAGTTTTGCAATGTATCACACAACATGCACTTTTATAGTTAACATTAATAAAATATTTTTTTTACAGATTTATATTCGTTTAAATTTATATTTGACCCTGACACTCAACACAAACTATAAAAAAACTACATTACTAGAAATTTATTTAATAATTAAAGCGGCAAATTTAACAATAAAAGGTAGTACATTCAAATTTATTTTTTTTTCTATGATGAATTGATATTTACTAATTCTATCTGAAAATTGTATTATAGTGGTAAATCATGGTTATGTCAGCACCGATTTCCTAAATTTTTCTTCCTGTGTGCATCAAGAATATTTGTATTTATTGACAAACTTCTCACGTATTACAAATTTTCTAATCCAATGCTGGGAGGAGTATATGGTCAGAAAGGAATTGTTTAAGGATTTTAATGAATCAGGGTCGTACATTCTGAAATTGGGTATTTTGCAGTTTTAAACAATTTTATTGGTCTGCATTTGAATTTTGTGTTGAACTTTTGTTGCTTTTTCATCAAATAAATATATAGGGAGTTGCAGAATAAATTACCGTAAACTGGGGGACTTGTAAATATTAACCAATTATTAAGAAAAGCAAAGTATAATTTTCCTGTAAAAGTCTTCGTTTTCATTCTACAGGGTGATAAAGTATATATATTTGTTTGAGTTCTTCATTAGGCAATTAGCATTAAATACATATTTATTTATCTGGCATTTAAAAGTAGATTCATATTTATTTGATTTTTGCTCATAGGACGACATGATGAAATAAATATTTATTTGATTTTTGTTTTTTAAGAATATATGATGAAATAAATATTTATTTTATTTTTGTTTTTTAAGAATATATGATGAAATAAATATTTATTTGATTTTTGCTTGCAAGAAAGTACGATGAAATAAATATTTATTTGATTTTTGCTTGCAAAAAAGTATGATGAAATAAATATTTATTTGATTTTTGTTCTTAAAAATTTTTTATGAAATAAATATTTATTTGATTTTGCTAACATGTGCTAATTATTAAATACATATTTATTTATAGGACATTTAAAGCAAATAAATATTTCGTTGAGTTTTGTTCTGTGGTAGTAGAGTGAAATAATTATTTGTTTGAATTTTCCAATAGATAAATAAATTTAAATAAATATTTATTTGTTTGTGATTTGAAGCAAATAAATATGTCTTTGAATTTTACACTTGAATGGATTTGAGGAAATAAATAAATGTTTGATGTTTCCACAAAGTGAATAAGATTAAATAAGTGTTTATTTATATGACATTCATAGCAAATAATTATTTGTTTAATTTTTTCAGTTAGTGATTAGGACAAATATGTATTTGTTTGATTTTGACTAGTAGTTTATTATAATGGAATATCGATTTATTTATCTCAAATTATTTAAGGGTACACATGGCAAAAAAATCCTTAAAATTTATCAAATAAATATTAGTTTGGACCATAGGAAACAAATATTTATTTGAGTAAAAAGATATTTTTTTAATACAAATAAATAATTTTATCAGTGTATGATGGAGAACCTTTTTTTTATCTGTCAAATACTTTTTCTATTATCACCCTTTCTAAAGCGTGTTTGCTATTTAATCTTCTTTTAATAACAGTTTGAGCTAACTTGAAAGGCGTAATAAGCCGTGGTGCTATACCGTAGCCGGTATCAACAATCAAACTAGCTCTATCGTCATACTGAGAAATGATATCGCGAGTTTTACTGCGCCGCCATATTCTCTAATCGTGTACTGAGCCTAGCCATTCCGTGCAAATTCTTGTAAACCTTTCTTGGTGCATCACACGTTGCTCGAAAATTAATACTGTTAATGTTAACAATTTAATGAGCCCACAACGTTTGGTTAATCAAATCAGGTCTGCCATAAAAATTTTGTATTGTTCACCTCTTGAACTCTGTTAGGGAAATAGACCCAGTTATGTGCTGTTTCAAGAATGTGATCCATAATGCAGTTTATAAATTTACTCACTGAAGAGCATTCCACTCCAAATTGGACGGCTTTCTGCAGAAAGGAACCACCCCATTAATTTACATATTGATAAAAATAATGGACAAACATTTTCATACGTTTAAAATTCTACACTCTATTTAGATGCATTAAAGAGTTTCATATGTATATAAATATATTTCATTTACTTATTCATGTGTGACTTATTATATTATATCCTCAAAATTTTCTTTAAAACATATTGAATAGGGTTTGCTTTTGTCAACAAAAACTTCTCGGGACCTGAGCCAGCTAACCTTTTGTTTGTTAATGTCAGTTTTTCGATTATTGATTTGTTTCTCAATTTCTGCGGTTGTAAAAAATTCTGTTGATTTTATGCGTGTAACTTCAAATTTATTTTTTGTGCGACACTCTTCCATTACACGAATATAATCATCAGGGAGATAAAGTCGCTGCTGATGTTTTAAAGCGCATTCCACATCGGAGAAATCGGAATCGTTAGGTAAGAAGCTGTGGCCTGAAACGAGAAATCGCATGGAAACTTTTTGGAGAGATAGATGAGACTCTAGTAGAGTCTTTATTACTAAAGTCATCTTAATATTGCGGTTTTGGCATCCGCAAGAGTCGGACCAAAGAATTAACTCTCTAACATTAGAAGGAACTTTTTCAATAACATGCTTGAATAAGCAGGAGCCAATTTCTTGAGCTCCCCGCCCTGCTTCATTTTCCAACCAAATATAAAAGTATCCTTTATTGTTCGACCCACTGTGTACTCCAAAATTGTAAAGCCATAACTGCCTCTTATAAAATAAAATTTCTGTCGGTAATCTGGGTAGGAGTAAAGTTTTCTCAAGGTCATAGGTCAAACATTCTAACCAGTCAGTATTTTTTGCCTTCAACATATCTTCGTTCATCTTTTCTCTTGCATTTTGCCATTTTTTTATATATAATTCGTGTTCCTTTTGTTCAGTATCTGAAGTATTATTAATATGTGCATTAAATGTGTCACATGTATTACAAGTATCTTTTTTTAAAGGCTTGAATTTTAAATTAAATTCGGAAAAGAAAAATCGTCTATAAGAAACAAAACTTACAGGATTCTCAGCATCCACTTTGTATTTTTTATACATTAACGGAAGTGTCAATTTTGGCGGCAAAAATTGAATATCAGGCTTTTCCTCCCTTCTATATTGACTTTTGTACTTTGGTATTGCATTTATGTATTCTATTATTTTTTGTTTTCTTTCTGCATCAATTTTGTTTTTTCCTCCTTGATTTTTCCCCTCTTATCAGTAATACTACTATTTCTTAATTTTTTCAAAGCTGTGTCGATCCTTTTTGTTGAAACGCCTAAGGTCTTTATACAAGTCTCGCGGCACACATCGCGGTTTTATTCAGCTTGTAGTGTGTTGAAAATTGTCTTGACCTTATATTTTGTTCATACTTTCTATTCTTAGGTTCCTCACTAACCAACGCTCCTAGTAAGGCGGTTTGGGCGTCATAGCTACCCAATTCCCAATATTTAATAAATTCTCTCTTTCTTTCATCCGTGCTTACTTTTATGTGACATTTTTTGTAACATTTACATTTAAAAGTTTCATCAAATGTTTTCTTCTCTATAGCCTTTCTTTTATAATCAAAATGAAGTTCGTTGCTGTTTTTTGCTCTTTTATTTTCCGCTCTAGTCATATTCAAGTACTTCCTTTTTCTGCCTTTTTTTGCTCTTCCTTTTGGAATATCTAAACTAATTCCGTTATGTTCTGGTTCTTCTAACTCAGACTCATGCCGTGCCTCTGACTCTGAAGTAGAAGGCGTATTGGATCTAGGAGAAACTTCATATTCAGGATCTCGATCAGAATCATAGCCATCGGGATCACTAATATATTCAGTATCGTTTATAACAGGATGTATCCCAGTCTCCTGAACATCTGACATAACAACTTGCAAAAATGACTATGTAAAGATTTTTTTGTCTGCAGTAATAAATTTACCAGGCTAGTTCCTGCAATTTTCTCCAGTTCCCTTTGAGTTTCGCACTTGTGAGATTCTTCAGAATCACTTATTAATAATTCAGATCTAGCTGCGACAGGAACCAATTTAATTTCATCATCTGAATCAAAAGTTTTATCGTTTTATGAATGGGTTTCGCAAATATGATATTCTTCAGAATCACTAATAAATTTTGATATAACTGCAAAAGGAACCACGTCAGATTGTCCAACTGAACCATAGTCATTCGGTTCAGTGATAGATTCACAATCAGCGGTGATGGAAAATCTAGTCTGCTCCATATTGGATACAACAACCTATAAAAATATCACTTGATATACAGAAAAAATTAACTTTGGTAAAAATTCAATTAAAATTACCGCGCTAGTATTGGCACAAGTCTTATCCATATCCATTTTTGTGGTTCGCTCTTCTGATATTCTTCAGAATCGCTCATAAATTCCGAAATAACTGCAATAGAAAACACTTCTTTGGCAACCGTATTTTCTGCGTATCAGATAGGGCTCCCGATTCACCCTATAAAAAATCGGTAAAATAATAGTTTCATTAAACTGCAGAAAGGAACCAACCAATTTTTTCCCAAAATCTTATACAAAAAATAAATAATAATTGAAAATAATTGAACAAAATGGATCCGTATAAGGACACATAAGATTTTTACTTGTTCGCTTCCTAAGAAGTTATTTATTACTATATTTTTTTGAATTACCTAACCTAAAAAAAGTAATTTCAACTGTTTACCTTGCTATTACCAGAGATTGCCATTTCTAAGATACATTTCGCCCTACTAGATCCATACATAACTGCAAGGTGCTGCAAATGTTGTCACTACACAGTGCACATATTTTAAAACTCAAAATAAACCTTAAAAAACACATAAAAAATTACAAAAACCAAACACGTGGACACGTCAATTTCAATCAGTCATTTGGCAGAAAAGAACCAACCCACTTGGATCTATTCCATGGACCAATAACTATTCTGTATTAAAGAACCAAGACACTTGAGTCTATTCTGCAGACTATACATCACTAAAATCTTGTATGTTGGTTGGTTCAATACCAAGTAGATGAAGCCATATATGCAAAAGTGGCTTGGTTCTATTTTGCAGAAAATTTTTAGCTATTTGGTGGATCAAATGCCGGAATATTTAAGAAAAATTGTTTATGTAGGTTGGTTCCTTTCTGCAGAAAGCCGTCCAATTCATCGGGTAATTTATTCTGAAAACCAAGATCGGCAATGTAGCGTAAAAATATTTTCATGCGATTTCTTGGAGTTGGAGCTTTTCCTCGAGTTTTGTTATTATCTGGCAAGAATTCTGCTGTTAAAATGTTAACACTTTCATTCTCGAAACGCATCAGCTCGTTATATCTAGTAACTACTCTTCTTTAATTATAAACTTTTCTTTCCCACAAATTCAGTTTTCCTCAATATAAATATCCTCCAACATCTTATGTCTACATTTTGTAAAGGCAGCACGTACTCCAAATCACTCTGTAAATTACTGTTTATTTTTTTGTACATATACAAGAAGTTTTAAATTAGATAATTACTCTGCAAGAAAGTGAATTTCATTTACAATAAGTTACACTTTTTAAAATTGACTTTGCGCTGTGCTTTTTTTAATCGATCTCTGTTTTTCAACTGGTAAGACATACATTCTTAATATTTGTCATACCAGCATTTACTCGAATTGTTTCATACAGTGTCGTATCGCGACCAAAGCAGCCTACAGAGCAATGGTCGCAAGAGGCACTTACACGTTGGCTGTACCGAGATATCGACTGACGATCCCGTTACTCGAAATAAAGTACGAGGAATTAAAATTGTCTGCAATAATTGTAGTTTAGATTTCGGTAAATTTGGCGACATAAAAGCTCTCTTTGAATCGTTTAAACTAGACCTGTAATCAAAATTTGAGTTATTAGACTCCAAGTTTTCGTTGTTCAGGATAAATTAAATAAGGTTGATGAAGTAACATCAGTAAATTTTTTTGATAAACTGGCATATGAAGCACTCGATCGTCTCAAATTGGCCAATACTATTTCCAAGATTAATGAAAATATTGAGGAAAAAAAGCGACACGACTTCACAGAAATTAATAATGTTCTGAAGGCAGTGAATTCTTCCGATCAACTTGTCACTTTTTTCCGCGTTAGAAAAGCTAAACAAAATAGTCGCTATCCCCGATGGCTCAAAGTAATTATGCCCTCCGAAAACGCCGCCAAAATCGTTTTACAAAACAAAAAGAAAGTCTTAGAAATAGCAACATCGAAAAACGTTACCATTATCGACGACAAAAACCACTGCCCAACAACAGATTCTTCAAGACTTATGAGATGAATTAAAAGGTAAAAAGCGGAATGGAGAAAATTACTTAACAATTAAATATCATAACGGTATTCCAAAAATTGCGAAGACAAATTCCTTTCAATCCCGCTAGCCGACAACCTCCACAATTTAACGATTGGACCCTTATGTATACTAACCTGGGTTCTCTAACTGCTAAATTCAATAGTTATTTATACTCAGTGCAACATTTTTCTCCCAGCAATTATTCTAATTTCTGAAACTTGGCTCAAGTTGTCTATTCCCGATTCATTTATTAACTTTCCTGGATTTACAATTTACAAATCAACCGCAAAAATAGTGTTGGTGGAGGGGTCTGCATCTACCTAGCCTCATCTATTACTTCAACTCACTCTGTCACCGCTTTAGATATCAAGATTCCTAATATAGATTTAATCTCAATAAAACTATCATACAAATTTTTCTCAAACACTCTGTTATGTTTATATCGTTCTCCAAAGAAAACTTCTCTAGAAAACGACCAACAGCTTTTTTTAGGTACTTTCAAACCTATCTATTTTTCATGACATTCTTGTGGTGGTTGGGGATTTCAACTTCCCAAAAATTTTCTGACCACTTACTGCAGGTCTTTAAGTATCGCAAAACTCTATTTCACACGTTACTAATTGTATTATAGACTCCAATCTTGAACAACTTAAAAACGAACCTACCCGCTTTTGATAAATCAAAAAGCTTTAACTCTGCAATTTAACATAGAAAATCCTAATCTCGATAGGCACGTAACCTACAGTATCAGAAACTTTAATAACGCAAAGAGAGTCCTCTCCGAAATTGATTGGAATCACTTCTTTAAAAGTACTGTATTAATAGAAGATATGTTGGCACTATTTTATACAAAGATATTTAAAATTATGGAGGCCAACACAAAAAAAGAATGTCTTCGAAACAAATTAAAATCCTGGATCAATGGACAACTTTTAACTTTAATTAAACATAAGAAAAATATTTGGAAAAATTTTAAAACAACCAAAAAACATGATGATTTTGTTAACCATCGACGTTTCGCCAACGATTTAATCAATGTTATTGATAACGTAAGAAGAGAATACGTAGTGATAACCCTAAGAAGCTATTTATACACGTAAGATGTTCTCTATCTTCCAAAGTATCAGTCCCGCTTCTTAAAAAAAACGGATAAAATCTTATGTAACAATGATCAAGAAACAGTTGAAGCTCTGGCCAACCATTTTTTACAAGTGTTTTCCTTAGAACCCGCAGCCGACACCCCAGTTAAAAGGAAAGCCCACTCATACGACACGTCGCGCGCGACTGATCGCGAGGCATCGCGCGCGGCAATACTTTAGATGTTTTTAAATGACTCAAAGCCCATTAACGCGGATCTGTCGCGTGGTCGCACGCGCTGAAAATTAGAAATGACAAGCACGCGATTTTCCTGCCGCACGCGGCCAGCGTTATCATGGATTCATATGGAACATCACTCATACAAACGTCAAGTCGCGTGCGAAACGCCAGTTGAGAGTTGGAGTTTCATGTTAACTTTTCGACAGTTCCAGTGAAAAAATTTCTCCGACAGTTGTATTGATATAGATGAATTTATATACGATATTCAAGACCGACCTCAAATATCGAACAGTTAATTGAAATAAAATAGCGAAAAAAGTATTTGTTCGGGAATCTGCGCTAGCAGTTCGTCAAATGACACTACTTTCATTCTGAAATATTTAATAATAATAATAATAATAATGTTTATTCAATTTAAAGAAAAAATACATTTTAGTAGATACAGAAGTTTAAAAAAATAATAAATAAACATTCATACATCCGCTGAGACACGATTGTGTCTGTGTGCGGGGAAGCATAATAATAATTAATAATAATAAATAATAACAATAATAATACTAATGTAATAACTATAACTACAATGATACATAAAGATTATAAAAAATAAAATTAATTAAAACTGGCTAGATAAAAATTTGCAGTCTGTTATATTTTTTTTATATTTATATTTATTTTCCACACAATCTTAAACAAAACAATAATAATAATTTTAGGAATAACTACATATACCTAAGTTTTATATATGAACATCATGGATTCATTATATTTTGAAAAAATGTTGCACCTGTACTTTGTATCCAATATTTCACATTTTTCTTGTAAATATAGTACGAAGCTGAGTTTCTTATGGGTTCAGGTAGGCAATTAAGTAATTTTGTGCTTATATACATGGGACTGCGTTGACCCATGGTTTTTTCACATTTTGGTAGTAAGTATAGATTTTTTGTTCGAGTTTCGTATTGATGTGTTTGTGTTTGCAATTCTGGCCTACGTTTATAGATGTTTAACAAAAGTCGTAATGCATATAGTTGTCTAGAATCAAGAATTTGCCTCTCTTTGTACAATTTATCACTTGGGTAAGTTTTATTTTTTTTATACATTAATTTTATAATCCATTTTTGTATAACGTTAATATTTTTTAGGTAACATTGATTGGTGCTACCCCATCCAATTATACCGTAGGTTATTTGTGATTGGATTAGTGAAAAATAAATTATTCGAAGATGCATGATGTCTAAATAATTCGATAAAAATTTAAAACGTGACAGAAAACCCCTAATTTTTTGTACAACATGATCAATATGATAATTCCATCTTAGGTGACGGTCTAAAATAACTCCCAAATATTTAATTGTAGGCTGTTCGGGAATGGAAGATGAATCGCTTACTTTTAGCGGACCAAAATTGGGTAGGCTACTTACGTATGAACAAAAGGGTAAGTATTTAGTTTTTTCAATATTAAGAGTAAGTTTGTTATATTGAAACCATTTTATTATTGTTTGCATTTCTAATTCAGCTGTTGTTTTTAGTGAATCCCAAGTTTTTCCCTTGTAAAGGATGGCTGTGTCATCTGCAAAGCTAATAACAGTGCCGTCCGTTTTCATTTTTAAAAGTGAATTAATATACAAACTAAACAATAATGGACCTAAGACTGTTCCTTGCGGAACACCGAAGGTTACTTCTCTAATTTCACTTACAACATCATCTACTTTAACTTGTTGTGTGCGCCCTGATAAGTAACTTTTGATTAAATTGTGCATATTGCCCCTAATACCATATGATTCAAGTTTTTTCAACAACAACTCGTGACAAACAGTATCGAAGGCTTTGGACAGATCAAGAAATATACATAACGAGGGTATTTTTTTATCTATATGTGAATATATTTCGGATATTAATTTAAACATTGCATCCTCTGTTGATCTACCCTCTCTAAAGCCATACTGCATGTCAGAGAGAACGTCAAATTTGTTCAAGAATTTTGTGATCCGATTTTTAATAATTTTTTCAAATATTTTAGATATATTAGATATCAAAGTAATAGGACGATAGTTTATTATTTCGTTTTTTTTGCTTCTTTTAAAGAGGGGTTTTATTGTACCTGTCTTTAAGCAAGTTGGATATACACCATTTTGAAAGAATTTATTTATTATGAATGTTAGAGGAAGTACTATTTCATTAGTTACTTCTTTTAATGTTTCAGCCCGGATGTTATCTTTACCTGGGGATTTTTTATTTTTCAAATTTTTTATCATATTTTCAACCTCAAGAGTATTTGTAGGGAATAGGAAAATCGAGTTTTCCACTTGTTCAATGTGGTCAACATAGTTGTCAGGAGTTGTTATTTTATTAGCATAATTTCTTCCCAAATCACTGTAATGGGTGTTAAAATGATTACTTATTTCATATTTGTCAGTAATAATGTTATTATTAATTACGATATTTTCGATTTTTGTTTCGGGTGTGCCTTTGCCGCAGATTTGGTTTACACATCGCCATAAATTTCTTGAGTTGTAACCATTTTTGTCAATAAGTGATTTCGTGTATTTGTATTTTGCCTTATTAATTTCCTTAGTAAGGTTATTTTTTAGAATGTTATAATAATTTTTTAAAACTATGTTATGGGGGTCATCTTTCAGTTGCCTATACATATTGTTTTTTATATTAATTGATATTATAACTTCTTTTGTAACCCATGGTTTTCTAGGACTATTTTTTTTATAACTTTTATTTTTTTTGTATTCTTTTCAATATAATATTGCAATTGATCAATAAAATTTTCCATAATGTTGTTGGCATTATTTCCAGTGTAGACATTTTCTCAATATTGTATACTAAGATCATTTTTTAAAGCGGGGTAATTTATAAATTCCTTATACAATACATAATTTGTATTGTTTGTCATCGGTAATAGAAAGTTTTTAAAATAAACACCTACTGGAGAATGATCTTTTCAAGATAAACGAATTTATATTTTCCTGTTTATAATTAGTTTTTACAAAAATGTGATCCAAGCAGGTACCACTTACACTACTAGTAGGGTGAGTAATTTGATTTATATATGAAATAAAATCATGTTCGTTCAAAATGTTTTTATATTCCTCCGTTATTTCGTTATTGCTAAGCAGGTCGATGTTAATATCACCAGTTATGATATGGATATCAGATTTTTTCAAGTTTCCTAAATAATTGTTAAGGTCCTCAACAAATATTTTTGGGCATGTATCATTTGGAGATCTATAAATGGCTGTGACTTGTATTACTTTTTCATGCATTAAAATTTTAACTTCAAGTACTTTTATTCTACTAATATATATAATTCTTTTTTCATAACGAAAAGTATTTTTTATGAAAGTTATTAAACCATCATTTTGATTTATATCACCTTCATTATAAATAATATCATAGCCATTTATTGAATACAGACTCAGATCAGGAATATTTCTTGTTTCTGTTAAGACAATAATATCTGGAGTAAAAACAAGTTGTCCCAAAATTACGCAAAATTCATCAAAATTTTTATGAATACTTCTTATGTTAGCGTGAAATATTTTTAAATCAGACTGTTGAAACATTATTGTTTTTGGGTCATCTATTATGTTTGCCAAAATTGGAATATTATCGTAATCTCTTAAAAATGAATCCATTTTGCTATATTAAATACCTACTTTCTTAAACTAATTAGCGGAAACATTTACCAACAATAAAATATTTCTGTGAACATAAGATATTACCTATAGTAGAATCTAAATTTTAAAAAAATAATAAAAATAAAGAGACATAAATTTAAAATTATTTAATTTTTTCTCGAGTTATTGTTTAGTGATTGTAATCTAGTACGAATTGGGTTTTGTTGTTGTTTTTGTTGGAGTGGGGGTTGGTTTGAGTTTACTTGTTGATGTTTTGATTCTCTAATTGCTGGTGGTTTTGGATGGGTCTGTTGTATGGGTAATTGCGGATTTGAAGAACTTATCTTCGTGTCGACGTAAATCCTTATGTAATAAATTTTTTCTGCAGCTGTCCCGAAAATAGAACTTTATTAAATCGAAAGTGAAACTTTACACAAATCGTACCGAAAGTAGCTATTTTCGGAATGATTTTTTTTACTTTCGGGACGATTTTTTTACTTTCGGAATAATTTTCAATATCTATGTAGGCGGCCTTAGCAATGACATTTACGGAATTTTTATTATGACATCGCTTGTCAAAATAAATTTGTTGATAGTTCCACTGTATTTTCAATTTTCCGATCCAGAAATGGAAATCGACAACGAAAGTGACGAGGAAATGATTATTCCACATGAAATCAGTGAAGCTGCTAAAGTCGCTACTTATGAATTGTTGCCAGTAAAGTCAAGAGAGAGGTATGAAATGGTCTATAATTTATTCCAAAAATGGCAAGATGATAAAAATTAATATCTCGAAAGCTAGTACAAGTACTGCAACGTCTAATACTAATTTCAACACAGCCATTTCTGCTAATATTCCTAATACTATTAATATAAATAATTGTTATAATTGTACATTTAATGTTCATAAGTAATATTTATAGTATCTATCTCTATTATTTTTTAATATTTTATCTAATAAACGGCTGCAGAAAAAATATTGTACGTAACGCTACCCAAAAGTGATTTTACGGGACTCGCAGGCTTCCAGGACTCGCCTACGGCTCGCCCTGGAAACTGCCTACTCATTCCGTAAAATATCACTTTCGGGACTTGTTACGTAAATAACTAAAATGGGCCTATTACATAAGGGTCTATAAATAATGGATGAACCCAGTACCTATGTCGTTTCAATTTTTTCCGCCGACGAACAGAATAAAACAACACCGTTACTACTTCTTCCACTTCTATTTTGATACTGAACGTCTGTGTCGCTGATTGTCGTGTGTAAAAAATCGCACCTAAAAAATCGCATGCGGCAGGTCGCGCGCGACATGCGCGACATGTCGCGTTAGTGGGCTTTCCCTCTTATTCATGATGCCCGAACAGCAACCTCTTTATGTAATATCGAGTTCTCATCTGCAATTATTAAAGAAAATCTCAAAATAATTTGATCAAATTCCTCAGCTGAAATTGACGATTTATCCGCAATGCTTTTAAAAGAATGCGCTTCTTATTTGGCTTTACCTCTATCGATTATTATGACATCTTCCTTAACATCTCACACACTTCCTTCAATGTGGAAAATTCACATAATTTGATTTTCTCTTACTATACGGAGAATGGTCGCACTGCGCAGCTTTCTGCGTGCCTTTTAAAAGGAGATAGGAAACTTCGCCATTTTGATGACTTATTACGTGTGTTGCCTACATATTGGCAAAAAAATTAAGATTAATCCTATTTACCTATAAGCAACTAAAAAATATCCTTGCCTTTAAAGAACTTAAAATAATGTACCATGCGCTTGTAGAATCGCATATTCAATATGGCATTGCCGGATGGGGCGGATTATACAGTACGCATTCTAAAAATCTAGAAGTTCTACAAAAATATTTCTTAAAAATCTTATATAATAGAACACGTATCTATTCTACAGAACAACTTTTTAGTGAAACAAATATTTTTGACCTAAAAAAACTCTATTATTATAGAATCCTATCGCTGCAACAAAAAAATAAAAACAAGTTAATTTCTATTGATCATACGCATAATACTAGACACAAACAAAACGCAGAAATTAAAACGGAAAAGGCAAATAAATCAATCGATCAACGCTCTAATTATTACATTACTCCCAGATTATATTCCCTAGTTCCTCAATCAATAAAAAAAACGAATAATGTATCTTTATATAAAAAGAAAATTAAAACATGGCTTTCAAATTTATCTATTATCGATTTACAAATATGTTTAGGTTTTTTGCATTAGTCTCCACATTTCCACACTCATTCTTTTTTTTATTTATTTTTATCTGCTCTTATAATTGGTCTAATTTATACTCTATATATTATTTTTTTATAATTTATGCTACTAACTAAAAAAAAAAAAACTATTTCAAATATATTTTTATTGTTTGTTATGATTTTATGATAAATTTTTTTTATCATTATTTTTTATTATTATTGTTATTATTATGTTCAATTGTAATTCTATTATATTTATTATCAATGTTATTATTGGTATTGTTATTATTATTATCTTGAATTATAATTATATTACTATTATTATTACTATTACTATCACTTTTATCTTACATAATATTTACATTAATGTGCCGATGATTAATTGATGTCCCATAACAAGTTCGTCTTCATGGGACTGCCCTCAATTTATTTTCCACAATATAAATATGTGTGAAATAAAGTTCATCTTTATTGTGATTTCTTTTTTTTGTATCATGTATTTAATTAATTTTAAGATTGTATGTATATTGTTATTTGGGAAATAAATTATTATTATTATTATATTATAATATTTTTAATATTTTGCTTGCTGCTGATTGTGTCAGTAAATATTATTTTTATAGTTGTTGTATGGAGTGTTTTGCTCGTTTCGCCGTTTACCGTGATTTTACCTTTTTTTTTGTTTTTACATAAACCACAACGAACAAGTTTTGAGGATTTATATATCATTTTGTGTTTTAGACGTGATTTATTCGATTATTTTTAATTAATTGGTGATTGTATGTTAATTTTTAGTGCTTTGTTGTTCTCTTTTCATTGTCTAAATACCAGGATGTATAGACTACCAGTTTAATATTTAGGAAATATATGCGTTGCCTAACCTAGTAGTAAAGGCACAGTTTATTGCTAAAGAATCAGTTAGCTCACTCGGACCAGTTGAATATTCCAAAATAACATCCACTCCAGGGGCTCGATTCTCGAGTTCATTGGAAAATTTTCCCATGGAAAAAGATTCCACTACTTATATTCCCATGGTATAGTCCATCCAAACAATAAGTCAACTATAAAGAAATACCGCAAACGCAAAAAAAGTTCGGCACCTTTTTGAATAATTCGAAAAAAAAATTGGTATAGGGTATAATAATTACTTTTATTTATTATTTTTTTAATATGCAAGATTTGATGTTATGCTCGACTAGTCAGCTCTTAAGGAGGCAAGGGTCGTGGGCAAAGAAGGCGCCAGATCCCATAATTGGAACCAAGAAAACTAGAAATTTTCTAAAATATTTTAACTTTAATCACCATATTTACACCAAATATTTTATTAGCCAACGCAAGTAATGGTTTGTACCTGACATGTTATAATATTTACACAATTATATTTAAGTACACAAAATATTTCCTTAACCAATGCAAGTAATTGTTTGTACCTGACATCTTATAATATTTACATAATCATATTTACAAAACTATTTTCTTAACCAATGCAAGTAATTGTTAGTACTTGACATCCTTAATATTTACAAAAAAACTATACTTAATGATGTAGGTAAAACTTGAGAAATAAACTTTTCTACTCTTATGATTATCAAAATGATATAAGCACTTCCTGAAGTTTCAAATCTTATTTTACTAACCATATTTAAATAAATTATAACACTTCCTGAAGTTTCAAATCTTATACTCTTCCCTTTTGGGGTTACTACTACTTTTAAGAACTATATTCCAAAATGGCTGACTGCCAACCTCACTAATTAATAAAAAACTATATTACAAAATGGATGACTGCCAAATAAGTGACTCGATAATGCCATGTCCTCAATATGAAATTTATGTGAAACTAAATAATTCCATAAAAGAATAATTTCAATAACGGCACTATATGGCCCTAATTTCATGGGAAATTTAAGCACAAAGATTACATAATTATATACAAAAGATAATTTCAATAACGGCCTTATAAGGCCTTACCTTCAAAAGAATTCAAGCAAAAAATTACAAAATTATATACAAAAAAAGATATATTCAATAATGGCACTATATAGCCTTACCTTCAGGAAGAATTTAAGCAAAAAATTACATAATTATATACAAAAAGGATATATTCAATAATGGCATTATATGGCCTTATCTTCAAGAACAGTTTAAGCAACAATTTACATAATTATATACAAAATTAAATTGGTACAACTGGCCCATTACCCTGCAATATTAGCAGGTACATTTTTAGAATATTTGGACTGGTCTAAAAGTCCAGGATTGTTGGTTGAATAAATATGTCAACTTAATTACTTGTTGAGCATGGAAATTTTAAACTATAAAGTTTATCAGTATTAAGAAAAGTAGACTTAACTTATCTTAGGGATGCAGAAATTCCAGTAACCACACCGCAACTTTAGGATAGACACGTCTCGATGAGTTCTTGTCCAAGACGGAAAACTTATCCTTGTCTTCAGCGTCCAGCACAACACGTGTTAGAATGACCACAGATTCAATTACCGCCTCGTACCTCTTCACGGGGTAATTCAGAAATATATCTCCCACAAGACTCGTACTTCCAGCCCAACAAAAAAAAGCCTGTAATTCGAAAAAAACCATTCCCTCAATACCAAAAAAACTCAACAAAAAAACGTGTTATTACCTGATGGACGGCTTAGGATTGTCTTCTCTCTTTTCTAATGAATTCTACTGATATCAGGATATTTTATTTCAACTCAATAATTGTACCGGAACTTATTTGTAACAAAATCACATGAACTATAATATTCGCAAATGCTTCTCTCAAAGACGCAGGCAAAAATGGCCTCCCGGTACGCTGTTTCTGTCTTAAATAATTTTGGAGTTCCAAAAAAAAAACATCACAAAAACAATCAAGAAACCAAAAGACACCTTCCAAACTTCAAAATCACCCATCTTTGACAAATTGACAGTTGACTAGGTTCTGTTCAGAAACGGCATGGAACCTTCTCCTGACACGACTAGTTACATCGCAGCACTATGAATCAGACAGAGACAAAGCTAACCTACGATACGCTACACACCACTCGCACCTTCGGTGCAGCTAGTTAAACCTATTTAAATGTTTCATTTGAACTACTCACAGGAAATGATTACGAGGGGCGCTCCATAATTACATAGTCATGTAATTGATAACCTTTGTGAAATTTTATATATTTATTTTTAAATACTGATTTAGTTAAGTAAATCTTAAGTTAACATTATCAAAATATCTTAATTTAATTTAGGTTGTGTAGTTTATTATATTTTAACGTGTTAGTTATTGAATTTCGAACGAAATTGTAACAATCGTGAAAATGATTGTTACAAGGGAACGGGTTGCTTGTCGGAAGTCAGCTAAACTAACTCTGATAGACCGCCCATAGACGGAGATATATGTTTTTACTTAATAATTTAATTATATGTACGTATTATAGGTATATGTTTCTTTCGATTTGAAGATTTAAAATAGTAATTTTTTATATACATATATACCTAATTAGAATAAAATAAGTACGATTTATAACTGATGTTTTCCTTCAACGATTTCAGTGTTTTAGATAAAATTTTGCATTTTTTCTCCAAGAAGCGTGAATAGCTTTGTCGGTATACTGCCTCTGTAAGTATATTGTTTTTGGCGGTGTATCGTTTTTGACGGCTATTGCCTTTTTCGGCTATTGCCTTCGTCGGCATATTGTCTTTGTCGGCATATTGTCTTTGTCCATTTAAAGAGCCGAATTTTTAACCAATGCCGAAAAGGAAAATGAAACGTATTTAAATAAAAATAATTATTTTTACTTTCAGTGGAGTTTTGTTCATCTTAGTGACCTGTTGACTTTTGTACGGATAACAGCTCCTGCATCGTACTTTTTAAAATTTTATAGAATATTAGTTTCTGTTTTATTAGTGTTTAGTTTCGTTTTATCAATAATCAGTTTGTGTTTTGGAGGTTATATAGTAATTTTAATAAACGAATAATAATTTTTGTGTATGTGTTATTAACTATGTGTGGGATAGTATTCCAAGCACCAGTACATCAAACAGTGATGGAGAAACTAATGCAGTGCCTACGCAAATAAAAAATAAACTCTTTTTAAATGAACAGTCCCAGCAAATTTGTTTAAATGTTTATAAAAATTTGTTAAAACGTGGATATATCGAAAACACTTCTACCGTTCAAGAAGCAGCGTTTCTTACTGGTATATCGGTTTATAAAATGAACCAAATTATAAAAAATGGAATTTCCAGCAGAAAAGTCCGTGAAGACAAAGGTGTGCAAAAAAATTAGATCCATCCATGGCCAAATCCATTGTGAATACAGTGTATGAACTTTATAAACAAAATACCATTCCCACTCTTGATATTATACATAGACGCTTAAGTGAAACTTATTTCGATACAAATATAAAAAAGTCTACATTGTATAATTGGCTAAAAAAAATCGGTTTTAAATACAAAACGATAGATAAAAGAAGCGCAGTGATGGAAACAAGACGAATAGTAAACTGGAGAAATTCTTATTTACAGAAAATTCGTGAATATAAAAATGAAAGCAGGCCAATTTATTTTCTGGATGAAACGTGGTATGATTCGCATGATACTGCAAAAAAGGGCTGGACAAACGATAATAAATATTGCCAAGCCTTAGGTATCCCTCCAAATAAAGGCACTCGACTGATAATATTAAACTGTGGCTCAGAGGACGGTTGGGTTGGCAATACCTTACTATTAATTGGAAAAAAAATTGATAGCTGCCAGATTGATTACCATTCAAATATGAATTCCGATATTTTTGAAGAATGGTTTACGAATTCACTGTTGCCTAATTTAAAGCCAAAAAGTGTAATAGTTATTGACAATGCTTCATATCACTCCAGGCTTAAGGAAAAAATACCTAATAAAAACTCTAAGAAAGATTTGTATTTTGATGAAAAATATAAAAAAGATGAACTTTTGGAAATCCTAAAAACTAAAAATTTTGAAAAAAGTATATAGCTGATGAAATTGCAGCTGAAAGAGGTCATACAGTTTTAAGGTTACCACCATATTTTTGTATTTTCAATCCTATAGAGTTACTCTGGAGCCAATTGAAACAAAATATTCGGAAAAAAAATGTATTTCCCAAATTTGATTCTCAGGTCGTCAACTTGATCAAAGAACAAATGGATGCGATCGGAAAATCGCAGTGGGAAGCAGTTATAAAACATGTGTATGAAACAGAAGAGGAATACAGGAACAACAGCGGCATACAAGTAAATAATGGAGAACGATTTATCATAAATCTCAATGAGGATGACGACGACGATGATATAATTAGTGATAACGAGGAGAAGGAAGACGAGGAGCAGGAATTTGGAAACAATGAGAAAATCTGAGTCAGCAATATTTAAGTCACATTTTAATTTTATAAGTCGGTCTATGTTTAGGTTATTTCTACATTTACTTAGTAATTTTAATTTTAAAATATTTTTTATAACTAAATTAATAAAATGTTGACGTTCGTATTCGTTTACTAATCGAGAAGTCACTTGGGAAGTAACCCAACCAGTAGAAAAATGTTTGCACTATAACCAATTAAGTCAATTATTTCCTACCTATTTATATCTATAAGAAGGTAGGTATGTCATGCCGAATTGATATAAAATAAGAAACCTTTATTTTGAAAGAATTGGAAATGCACTAATTAAAATATTTATTCCAGAGACGGCATATTATTTTTCTGAAAAAAATTATATACCGACAGTCGATAATTTCAATAGACACTTTGCATTTGGTATATATTTATATCAGTTTTTAATTTTGTATCATATACTTGGAACGCAGTACCTATATTTCTACTTGTAGGTATATTGTTCATAATCGAATCCTCAAATTGATTGATTATTAATCTATTTTTCGCTTTGTAAAATTATTTATTACATCTATTTTATACAGGGTAGCTGTTAAAGATGGAATCAGACCTATAGTTCTTAAACGGTTCAACATACAAAACCCAAAATTTCAGAATTTCAACTAAAAATATTTTCGCATATTTTAGCCATAAAATTATTTTTTTTATAAATACAAAATTTTAAGCATGGCCCACATCTTGATTTTTTTAAATAGCAACATAAGTCATGTGATATATCATTTGAAAGGGTTTAACACCTTGATTACAAAAATGTATCACACATGAGGTCTAAACACAGTAGAAAGGATATTATTAATAGGAGCGTAGGGCTGTGCATTTGACACAAGACGTCAAATTTTACTTTCTGATGTGTTTAGACCCCATGTGTGATACATTTTTGTAATCAGTGTGTTAAACCCTTTCAAATGGTATATCACATGACCTATGTTGCTATTTAAAAAAATCAAGATGGCGGCTATGCTTAAAATTTTGTAATTATAAAAATAATAATTTTTGAGCTAAAATATGCGCAAATATGTTTAGTTGATATTCTGACAATTTGGATTTTGTATGTTAAACCGTTTAAGCACTATAGGTTTGGTTCGATCTTTAACAGCTACCCTGTATAATAAATCGTAAAAATTGAAATATGTAGTAATAATTAATATTTAAAATACTCCAACCAATTAAATTAAATAATAAACTGACTTAACGATGCGACGACACTGGCTTCTTCTTACTTTGCGGATACTTTTGACTACAATGCTGCACGACACGATATTCCAGTCTGTCTACACAGGTTATCGGTTCATTTCAGCGACGTAGAGAGAAATAATAAACTGGACTACTATATTCCAATTAGGAGTTGAGTTAATAATTTTTAGTATTAAAATAAGTGTATTACTATCGTCCAGGGGCATAATAATGACATACTCCTGGTAGAGACTCCTTTTTAGATGTATTCATACATAATATTTAGTGAATTTTTTTTTGAAGCAACTTTTTTTTTTTCATTATCGGTATTTCTTTGTAGTTGACTTATTGTTTGTATGGACTATAATAGGTTATGCAATCCTCAAACTTGTCGGAATAGACATTCCCATGGAAATAGTAGTTTCACGTATGTCTGATATTAAGTCTACGAATATTTCGAAACAACCAATAACATTAAAGATATTTTCAAATTTACTGTTGGCATTATTTGTATTTATTATGGTTTTTGGGTAATCGGTTACATGCCGAGCCTCCACGCTGGAGCAGGTGTCGTGCCGAGCAATCCCTAGCATGACCGAGGAACAAGTGAAAATATTCGATTATGTATAATTAAAACTTGTCGAGTTATTCCCAGTTTTTCTTCTAACATGTTGAAAAAAGAAAAAGTAGCTTTTGTATGGAAGAGCAACGAAAGTTTCGAGAAACTAAGAAATTCTTATTAAATTTACTACAAATTTCTCAATTTGTGTTATTTGCCAGTCCCTTAGCAGCTCCCACAATTTCTGACTGATTTAAGAAAATCAGTTCATATAATTTCTTAGTGAAAGAGAAGTAAAAATAATATACCTACATAAATAAAATAATATCAATCTGTAAATATGCCAAAAATGTTTTAACTACAATTTCACCAAAAATCCAAGATATCCAATAATCGGTATCCAGTCAATTCGTCGCGCGACAATTTATCGCGCGACCTTTCAGAGCCGACAATTCATCGCCACGACTTTTCATCGCTACGACAGTTTATCGCTACGACAATTCATCGCCACAAAAATATCATATTCTATCTATGAATTATACAGTATGTCTGAAAAACAAACAATTTTTTTTGTGCTATATTGAATTTTTCTTATAAGTACCAAATAAAATTATTTTTTCGAAAAAATTACAAAATATCTTAATCTAAATTACACAAAAATATGATTTACTTTTTTTCTGCTAATCAAGTAGTTTTTACTAAGAAAAATATAATAAATATCAATAATGTATTATTGATAAGCCAATTTAAAGTGTATAAGCGGCAGTCGCAGGTTCTCAACAGTCCTTTACCTACTATTAAAAAAGGATTATCTTCATTAGCCAATTCGGGTAAGTTACCACATTAGTTAATAATAATAGAGAATTATAATTATCCTTTATTAATCCTTTCAAGGAGAAATTCATAGTGCAATCAATATTTAATTCTAAAAAGGATTATCTTCAATAGCTTGTTTGTGTAAGTTAGTATTTTAGATGCCCTGTTTATAATATATGTATACAGGGTGATTCAGAACTTAACGTAAAAAATTAAACGGGATGTAGTATAGCATCACAGAAAACCAGTAGTGCGACTTTTGAGGAAAAAAAACCGAAGTAAAAAACTAATTTAAAAATACCCCTAGCACGCCTCTGAAAACTGGACGATTGTAGTATGCAATCTCTCCTCCCCGCCTTACGACTGATAAAATCTGGTGACTGCGCTGCCATTTTACGAGGCGTATGCAGAATGTATGAAAATGTAGTATATCGTAATTTGTGACGGGGTAATTTGTTAACAAAAATGCAATAAATTAAACCATAAAATAAAGGATTAACTTACCATTTTTACAGCAGATGTTCAAAATGTTGACCGCCAACCTAAATACACATTTGAGCTCTTCTAATCCAGTTTTCACGAACTAAAGGAAAAATGTGCTCTCTGTCGCGTAGGTCGTTTGCAGCTGCTGTAAGGCGTAACTGCAGTTCTTCAATATTCGGAACTTCTGTCCTGTAAACCTCGTTTTTGAGATGTCCCCATAAAAAAAATCCAACGGATTCAGGTCTGGAGACCATGGAGGCCATAAAACTGGTCCATCTCTTCCAATCCACCTTAACCCGTAAACATTATGAAGGTGTTGACGAACTGCTAAACGAATATGTGGGGGAGCTCCATCGTGTAGGAACCACATCCGTTGACGAACATATAGAGGCACATCTTCTAGTAGTCCAGGCAAATCATTTTGAAGAAAATCAAGATATTGTAAACCATCCATTCGATTTGGTAAAATATGTGGTCCAATTAATCGATCGTTTACAATACCAGCCCAAACATTAAGTGAAAACCGATGTTGGAAGTGATCTTGTCGAATCGAATGAGGGTTTTCAAATGCCCAAGAATGAGTATTGTGAATGTTAAATACCCCATTTCGTTGTAAATATTGATTCATCCGTAGCTAATACATCAGACAAAAATTCGGGATTTAGGGCTTCTTGCTCCAATACCCATTCACAAAATTGTATTCGCTGTGGATAATCTTCAGGTTGTAACGCCTGAACACGTTGTGTGTGGTAAGGGTACAGCTGTTCCTCATGTAGTATTCGCCAAACGGTTGACTGGGAAACTCCGGGTATTTCTCTAGCAACCTGTCTTGTACTCACGCTGGGATTTTCGTGGGCCATATTTATTATTTGGTCTTCAATTTCCAAAATACGCTGGGGTCGTCCCGGTCCTCCATCCCTTCCGTGATTTGGCATTAATTTACCAGTATCGCGACCGCGTTGTACCACTGAACTAAACGTTGTATGCTTGGGTATTCGTCTATTCGGAAAGCGTGCCGCGTATAAACGTCGGGCAACCAATGAATTTTGTCCTGCCTCACCATACACTAACACCATATCCATTAATTCACCGTTTGTAAACATTGTTTCCACAAATACACTAAACACAGATTACACCGATAAGCCAGACACCTTTTCCCCCGGTAACCTGCGTTGATTCACTGACCTACTGACCTACTGACATAGAAACGGATTTCGATGTGGACGCCAACCATGGAGAGGGGGTAGGCACGCGTTTTTTTCCGGCGAAACTAAAGGGAATTTATTAGAATTTTTTTCGCGATATGGGTTTAGAATTTTTTGCTCTATATTCCCTTAATTTTTTTCGGTTAAGTTCTGAATCACCCTGTATAAGGTTTAAATAAGAAATACCAACGAACTGTAATCATTCTTATTTTGTCTTTGTACGAGTTTACATCATTGTAAAATTTGAAAATGCCGTTACAATTTGTTGACAGCGAAAGAGGTCACAAAATGCTTTTATACAATGGCCATACACATTCTAGAGAAAAAATTTCTGGAGAAAAAGGTATTTGGAAATGTTCTCTATATCATATAGGGAGATGTACCGGTCGCATTCATACCATAGGCGATGAAATTGTGAAGAGTACCGAACATAATCATGTGTCAGATAGTGCTGATGCCGAAGTAAGAAGAGCTGTTAAAAAAATGAAAGTTTTAGCTGAACAAAGTGGTTCCACTACTCAACAAATCATTGCAAAGGTTTCCGAGGGTTTATCATCATCGGCTGCAGCCAGATTACCACAAGTGAGTGCAATGAAAAGAACTATTCAACGAAAAAAGGAAAAGACAGAAGGAATTCCTGCGATTCCAAATTCTCTGCTTCAATTAGTTATTCCACAGGAATATACACTGACAAGCAGTGGTCAGTTATTTTTAATGTACGACAGCGGCCCATCAGAAGATCGAATATTAGTGTTTACAACAGCAAGAAATCTTGACTACATGTTGGAGTGTGAACACTGGTATGGAACTTTTTCAACAGCCCCTAATATGTTTTCCCAAATATACAAAATACATGGCGTCAAATATTCAAATACCATTCCAACAGTATATGCAATTCTGCCGAATAAAAGAGAAGAAAGCTATAGACGTTTATATGCAGCATTAAAAAATTTGAAACCTGAACTTTGCCCTACATCTTTTTTAATGGATTTCGAAAAAGCAGCGATGAATGCGGTACGAAGTGAATTCCCTAATACTCAAATTCGTGGATGCTTTTTTCATTTTCTCAGTGTATATGTGTATGTGGATGAAGAAGTGTTTTCATCAAATTTGCGACTTCTGGCTGCACTTGCTTATGTTCCTGAAGACGATGTAGAGAGTGCTTTTGATTTATTATTGGAAAGTGAATTCTATGCAGAAAACGAGGACAGCAGATTTAATAAACTATTTTGAAGACACGTGGATTGGTAGATTAGACAGAAGAGGAAGAAGACGGTCACCAAAATTTCCTATATCTTCTTGGAATTGTTACAATGCAGCCAGAGAGGGAATTGCTAGAACCAATAATGCAATTGAAGGATGGTATAACAGTTTCAGTTCAATTGTTTCCATTGCACATCCCAACATTTGGAGGCTAATTAAGGCTTTACAAAAGGAGGAAAGCCTTAACAAATTGAAAATAGAGCAAATTGTGGTGCCGACGCAGAGTAAGCGAACTGATTCTTTAGCTATAAACTGTGGTAAAGGCATCAAAATGGCCGCGCCTTATGTTGGGCGTGTCGGACCTCTCTCTTTCACCGTATAGTAATCAAAGTATGTGGGAAAATTGCTTCGGTGACACCTATTTTTAAAAAGGGTGACAAACTCAGTCCATCCAACAATCGTCCAATAAGCCCCGTTCCAGTTGGAAATAATAGAATTCATCTTAACCAATTACATGTCTGATTTTCTAAAGAGCCATGACGTCTTGTTAGAAGAACAACACGGTTTTTATCAAAAGGCCGATCCACATTAACAAACTTTATGACCTGTTTAAACGATTGGACAACGTCTGTGGAAAATAAAGAGCCTGTTGATGTCGTATATTTTGACTTCGCTAAAGCATTTGTCCGTGTTCTCAAAAAAAATTTGCTTTATAAGTTGGAAAAAGATGGCATTCACGGCTCTTTACTTCTCTGGATAAGTGATTTTTGTCAAATCGCAACTTTAAGGTAAAAGTTGAACTAATGTTCTCGTCAGAGTATCCAGTTTTAAGTGGTGTTTGTCAAGGCTCTGTCATAGGGCCATTACTATTCTTGGTATACGCTGGTAAAGGCTGAAATTCTAATATTTCGTGTTACGCTAATGACACTAAGCTTTACTCTAATCCTGTGACAGACTCTACTCAGCTATAAAAAAACCTTGAAACTATTTCAAACTAGTGTGTGACACCCAACTGCTTCTCCTAAATACAAAAAATGTGTCGTCCTGCATATGGGAAAAAATAAATCGCACGTGAACTATTATCTAAACGGTAGTGCGTTAGTTAACTCCTATAACGACTTGGGACTGATCATTAACGTGATCAGAGCACATATCAGTCGTATGAAAACGTTCGAACTCAATGCTCTACCTTTTAAAAAGTCCTTCACGCGTATGAACTTTCAAACATTTTCAAAACTTTATACAACTATACGTTAGACCGTTGATGGAATATGTCGGACCTGCGTGCCGTCCTGATCTGGTTCTGATCAAAACAGATTGGAATATGGAAACGTTACGCTACTCGAATACAGTTCAGCAGAATCAGACCATCGTATGGAGAATGGCTTAAGATTGCGAGTTTGTGTTCATTTGCCCACAGAAGATTAAGAGGTGATTTAATTGTGACTTACAGAATTTTTCATGGTACTTTTTTATCCAACCTCTCTAGTATACTCCCACGGAATACAGATGAGCGCCTTCGTGGACATATTAGTATAAGTTGAGCAAAGAAAATTTTAAAACACGTACCCGACAAAACTTTTTTTGTAATAGAGTTTTTTATACTTGGGATAATTTACCCTCGAATTTTATTCGCGTACAATCAGTAAATGTATTCAAAAACCGACTCGATGACTTTTTTAATTTGTTTTGTTTGCATTATGTTATTTGCTAGTTACTTATTTAATAATTGGCTTTTTTAGTGAACTTTGTATTTTTGAGCTTAATAGGATTCATTCTTCAGCCCTAATTTGTTTGTAATATTAATCTTCTTCTCGATGTAGATTAAATAAATCGTGAAGAGCTATATGAAAAAATATATCTGTTTTATGGTTGAGTAAGATTTGGTTTACGATTGTTTGTTGTTCATATTTTTGATTAAAAATATTCGAAGACATCTTCGCAAATTGTCCTCGTAGATAATGACATATTTTACAATTTAAACTGTGTTACGGACGAAGACGATATTGTACATTTATATATGCGGTCCAATTGGTAAAAGTGCAGTTATACCAACTTTAAAATAATTTATGTCCTTTCGCTCTTTTACTTTAAACAATCTTATAAACAGAGCGAAATTAAGATTTTGAATTAGTCTGGTATAGTTCATGGTAAAAATGCATTTTAGTTAAAGACAAAGTAACTCTCAGTGAAGAGCAACCAAACGTACAACTATTTTTATTAATGCCCTGTTTTTAATACTTTTAATAAATTGCCTACAATTTGTCCATTTACCACCAAAAGATAAAGTAATTAATATTTGCTTAAACGTAAATGAAACAAAAAACACTTGAGACTCCAATTTCCGCTAATTCGCAATTCTTAATTTCAGGAGGTCATCCGACTGGAGACGCAATATTGGACTCTTGTAGACATTCCGAAACAGGAGAAGCAGGAAACAGTGCCAGCTTTCGTACTCAGGGCGTGCGCTATCATGGAGAAGACACAAAAATCCGGCGAAGGTGTCAAAACGTCGGCGAAGTTGGCCGAAGAGGCGCAAGATAAACGGGATAGAATTGACAGATTAGAAAGTTAGTATAAATAAATTATATATTCCTATTTTATTAACAATGTGTAATTTAGAGATAATTTAAAGGTAAATTACAGGTAGTTTAGATGTAATTTAGTGATAAATTAAAGGTAATTTAGAGGTCATTTGGGGGTAATTTAAAGGTAATTTAGAAGTAATTTAGAAGTAATTTAGAAGTAATTTAGAAGTAATTTAGAAGTAATTTAGAGGTAATTTAGAGGTAATTTAGGGGTAATTTAGAGGTAATTTAGAGGCAATTTAGAGTTACTTTAGAGGCAATTTATAGGTAATTTATATTTTTTTTTATAGGTAATTTATAGGTAATTTATAGGTAATTCATAGGTAATTTATAGGTAATTTATAGGTAATTTATAGGTAATTTATAGGTTAATAGGTAATTAGTAGGTAATTTATAGGTAATCTATAGGTAATTTATAGGTAATTTATAGGTAATTTATAGGTAATATATAGGTAATTTATAGGTAATTTATAGGTAATTTATAGGTAATTTATTGGTAATTTATAGGTAATTTATAGGTAATTTATAGGCAATTTATAGGTAATTTATAGGTAATTTATAGGTAATTTATAGGTGATTTATAGGTAATTTATAGGCAATTTATAGGTAATTTATAGGTAATTTATAGGAAATTTATAGGTAATTTAGAGGCAATTTAGAGTTACTTTAGAGGCAATTTATAGGTAATTTATAGTTTTTTTATAGGTAATTTATAGGTAATTTATAGGTAATTTAGAGGCAATTTAGAGTTACTTTAGAGGCAATTTATAGGTAATTTATAGTTTTTTATAGGTAATTTATAGGTAATTCATAGGTAATTTATAGGTAATTTATAGGTAAATAGGTAATTAATAGGTAATTAGAAGGTAATTTATAGGTAATTTATAGGTAATGTATAGGTAATTTATAGGTAATTTATAGGTAATTTATAGGTAATTTATAGGTAATTTATAGGTAATTTATAGGTAATTTATAGGTAATTTATAGGTAATTTATAGGTAATTTATAGGTAATTTATAGGTAATTTATAGGTAATTTATAGGTAATTTATAGGTAATTTATAGGTAATTTATAGGTAATTTATAGGCAATTTATAGGTTATTTATAGATAATTTATAGGAAATTAATAGGTAATTTATAGGTAATTTATAGGTAATTTATAGGTAATTTATAGGTAATTTATAGGTAATTTATATAGGTAATTTATAGGTAATTTATAGGTAATTTATAGGTGATTTATAGGTAATTTATAGGTAATTTATAGGTAATTTATAGGTAATTTATAGGTAATTTATAGGTAATTTATAGGTAATTTATAGGTAATTTATAGGTAATTTATAGGTAATTTATAGGTAATTTATAGGTAATTTATAGGTAATTTATAGGTAATTTATAGGTAATTTATAGGTAATTTATAGGTAATTTATAGGTAATTTATAGGTAATTTATAGGTAATTTATAGGTAATTTATAGGTAATTTATAGGTAATTTATAGGTAATTTATAGGTAATTTATAGGTAATTTATAGGTAATTTATAGGTAATTTATAGGTAATTTATATGTAATTTATAGGTAATTTATAGGTAATTTATAGGTAATTTATAGGTAATTTATAGGTAATTTATAGGTAATTTATAGAAAATTTAAGGGGAGGTTATTTAGAGGTTATTAAGAGTTTACTTAGAAGGTATTTAAAGGTAATTTAAAAGTTAAAAAAATAATTTAGAGGTAAAGAATTAATCCTGTATATGGCCATCCTGTATATATCTATAGGATGGCCAAATGAAAACGTACCTGGTCTTGTTTTAGGGATTGCATCAATATTTTAGACTAAAACTCAAACCAATCAGTTTTTGTTTAAAATGGGACATCTTACCATCATAACCTCAACTATTATAGCTTAGTCCCCTTCCCTTCGCATTCTAACTAAAATAATTTAAATAGGGAAATACCAAGTATGACATATTAAAAAGGTAATTCTAGTAATTTAGTGGTAAATTAGAGGAAAATTAGAGGAAAATTAGTGGAAAATTAGAGGTAAATTGGAGGTAAATTAGAGATAAACTAGTGGCAAATTAGTGGTAAATTAGAGGTAAATTAGGGGTAAATTAGAGGTAAATTAGAGGTAAATTAGAGGTAAATTAGGGGTAAATTATAGGTAAATTAGAGGTAAGTTATAGGTAAATTAGAGGTAAATTAGAGGTAAATTAGAGGTGAAATATAGGTGAATTATAGGTAAATTATAGGTAAATTATAGGTAAATTATAGGCAAATTAGAAGTAAATTAGAGGTAAATTAGAGGCAAATTAGAGGTAAATTAGATGTAAACTAGAGGTAAATTAGAGGTATATTAGAGGTAAATTGGAGGCAAATTAGAGGTAAATTAGAGGTAAATTAGAGATAAATTAGACGTAAATTAGGGACAAATTAGAGGTAAATTAGAGGTAAATTAGAGGTAAATTAGAGATAAATTAAAGATAAATTAGAGGTAATTAGAGGTGAATTAGTGATGAATTAGAGGTGAAGTAGAGGTTAATTAGAGGTAAATTAAAGATTAAATTAGAGGTAATTTAGAGGTAATTTATAGGTAAATTAAGAGGTAAATTAAGAGGTAAATTAAGAGGTAAATTTAGAGGTGATTCAAAAGTAATTTAGATGTGATTTAGAGGTAATTTAGAGGTAACTTAGAGGTAAATTAAAGATAAATTAGAGGTCATTTGTAACTAATTTAGAGGTTATTTAGAGGTTATTTGGAGGTAATTTAGAGGTAATTTAGAGGTAATTTAGAGGTAATTTAGAGGTAATTTAGAGGTAACTTAGAGTTAAATTAAAGATAAATTAGAGGTAATTTGTAACTAATTTAGAGGTTATTTAGAGGTTATTTGGAGGTAATTTAGAGGTAATTTATGGTCGTATGAAGCGTACATGTATCAGGGACTGCGTCAATATTTTAAACAGCAGCTCAAAGCCATCAATTTTTGTTTAAAATGGGACATAACCTCAACTGTCATACATTATTCCCCTCCCCTTCGTCATTCCGACTAAAACAATTTAAATAGGGAAGTACCAAGTATAATATATCATTGAAAAGGTAATTCTATGAAGAATTCAGCAATATGTCTATGTTTTGCGTTGCTTCTGATTTTAGTCACCACTTTAGTGAAATAAAAACTACTAGGTATTGTAAAATGTGACACTTCATTCGAAAGCTAATTTTATTAGTAATTTAATACGTAGTATAAATTTCTCATTTTAGTCTAAGATCCGAAGTAAGGGCAACCTTCACCCATCTGTTTAATGGATGAAAGTTTCTTTTTATTAAATAAAATATGTTTAAAAATATACTGCAAAAGGGTTGCCTAAGAAAATACGGTCCAGACTATTTATTTTCTTAAAATAAAAAAAACGACAACCTATAAAGTCTTCCCCAGATGCTTCGACTATGCCCAAACTTTAATCAGCTCACCGCAGGATAGATTAAAGCTTAAGTTTAAAATTTGGTGTTTTTCTCCTTATCCGGTTTTGAGTTGTCTTCAAAATTACAAATTTGCAATTTTCCTCAAATATCTCGAATTAGGTCCATTTTAGGGAAATCATGTATAGGAACGAAATAATAGAGAATGACATCATAAGTAACTTTTATCATGATTTCTATACTTTCCATAACTGTATACAGAAAGAAAAGCAAAAAATGGCCGTGACTGTATTTTCTTAGGCAACCCATTTGCGGTATATTTAAGAACATATTTTATCTAATAAAAAATAACTTTTATCAATTAAACAAATGGGTGAAGGTCGACCATACTTACGGATCCTGGACTATTTTGGCTAATTGTGAATAAAGCTTTTGTATCTCAAGGCATGATTTTTCCATTATTTTAGTTCATGTTTCATTTTGTTATATTATGCATTAAATTGTTAATTATGCAGTCTGTGAATTAATTAAAAATGTAATGTGAAGAGACAAATTTGAACCAGAATTCCGGGAATGTTCAACAGCCATCTGTACACACTTGACGAATATTATTTTAGCTTCTACTCTTAGATAAAAGAGACCAGAGATATAACATACACCGGTTTTAAACCTGCGCAAATGTTGTCAATTTCTAAAGAAGGGTTAACGGAGTGGGGGAACTGGGCGGCGACACGCGGCGATCCGAACTCTGTGACAGGGACCGGACTTTGTTTATTAGCATCTTAATGAACTATTAGATTTATTTAAAAGGTGTTTAATCGAATTTTGTATTATGAAATCAAATTATCGTGATTTTTTAATATCAAACAGATGCCACGACATTTTATGTAAAGAGAAGACCTTTTATAGAATATTTCGTTAGCGTTTATTTACTACGGACTTTTCTGCAAGAGATTACAGTAAAATGTTGAAATAGAATATATTGTTAATAGAGCAAAAAATGATACTCATTGTCTACGAGTATTATAAAAATAGCATGTGCGCAGGCTAATACTGCAAATCTACCCTTATGAGTTGAACATTATATTTTTTCTACGGCTATTACATATTATTAAAAATTAGTCAAAATGAGAAAATGCTGTTTTGTATTGTAACCTCAGAAAAAGTATATTAAGGCTTCTTTCTTTAAGAATATTAATTATTATAAAGGATGAGTCACATAAAACTCTAGAAATGCATATGTCTGAAACCAGATAACATTTTAAAATTTAAATCTATTAAAAGTCATTTGGTCGCTAGGGATGAGTGATTATCGAAATAAATTATCGATAATTGAAAATAATCGATTATTTTCGATCAATAGATTATTTTCAAACGATATATTTTTTGTCATTTCCTTTAAAATCGACTACTTGATTATCTTTGAAAAATCAAAAATAATCGATTAATTAAAAAGCCAATTAACCGATAAATCAGTGTTTACAAAATATAATATAAATAGAATTATCGTTTATTTTAAATAATCGATTATTTTCAAATAAACCATTTTTTTTCGTTCATGGAAACAGATTATTCGATAATCTTTGAAAAATCGAAAATAATCGATTAATCAAAAATAATCAATTAATTAAAAAGTCGATTAACTGATAAATCGATTTAAAAAAAAAACAGAATGATCGATTATTTTAAATAATTAATTATTTTCGATCAATCGATTATTATCAATAATCTATTTTTATTGTATTTCCTTTAAAATCGTTAATTCGATTATCTTTGAAATACCGAAAATAATCGATAATTCCAAAATAATCGCCTAATCGAAAATAATCAATTAATTAAGAAGCCGATTCTATGATATATCGATTATTACCAATAATCTATTTTATTGTATTTCAAAAATATTCGATTAATTAAAAAGTCGATTAACTGACAAATCGATTTAAAAAAAAACAGAATGATCGATTATTTTAAATAATCGATTATTTTCGATCAATCTATTATTATCAATAATCTATTTTTATTGTATTTCCTTTAAAATCGATAATTCGATTATCTTTGAAATATCAAAAATAATCAATAATTCCAAAATAATCGCCTAATCGAAAATAACCAATTAATTAAGAAGCCGATTCTATGATAAATCGATTTTCCAAAAAATAAAACGAATTATCTATTATTTTCTAATAATCTTTTTTTCATATTTCCTTTGAAATTGATTATTCGATTATCGAAAATAATTGATTATTAAAAAGCTGATTATCCAATAAATCGATAATTTTAAAAAAATAACCAAAATATCGATTATGTAAAATAACCGATTATATTCAATCGATTATTTTCATATAATATCTTTGAAAAATCGAAAATAATCAAATAATTAAAAAACCGATTAAACGATAAATCGATTATTTTGAATAAATCTACTTTTTTTGTATTTCTTTAAAATCGATTAATACATTATCTTAAAAAAAAAACGAAAATAATTTATTAAAAACAGCGGATAAATAGATTTTCATTAAAAAATATCAGAATTATCGATAAATCGATTATTTTTGTAACCCCTATCGGTCGTTTGCTTTTATCTGAGCATTTAGCTCCAAAATTTAGAGATTCGGATTTTTTGATCCAGTTATCTTTGAAATCGCATTCGCTTGTATAATAAATAAATATTGCTAAATTTTGGATTTTTTTTAGTAAACGAAAATTATGTTCGAGTTGTTTAGGGGTTTGTAATGTAATGATATTTTTACATTAACACTGTCATTTTAATCTCCGTTTAACACAACGGTGGAATCGGACCTAACTCCTGTAACTTTAGTATTTTTTTTTGCTTGTACTAGATTACTTTGTTTTAAGACTGAAAATTCAATGTCACTTTCGATTTGACCGCAAATAAGATGAACCTTGAAATTTTAAGTAGGTCATCCTGTATTTCATCTAATATTCTTATAAAAATACCTTATAAAAATAAAATTTAGCTAGCAACTATGATTCTTTACCTCTTATTTATCTACCAAAAAGGGCTAAAAACTACCTTTAGAAAACATTCTTATAAAACTACTTTTTAAATACAAAATTTCGTTAGCAATAATGCCTATTTACTATTTATTTAAATTAAATGTTCAAAATTTTACCCTTTTGTAAATTTATGTAAGTAATATGAAATCTGAGTTTGTGATGCTTAATATTTATTGAAACCCCTTAATGCGGATCTGAAGTATTCAGCCCAGAGAATCATGGCGCTTTATGTCAAAACGTTAATAAATATTTACCGCTGAAAACGAATATATTCATAACAGTAGTACTTGTATTATAAGTACATACAATTTTTCAAGATACATCGTGACATTTTGAACTTGAAATTGAATAACTAGAACACTTTAAATTGCTAAAATACCAACAAATAAATCAAAAAACAGCTGTCAATGGTGATTAAACTCAGGTGGAGGTGTGATCGCTGAATGGAAATCGGAGCAATTCGGGTGGCGTCGTGCAACAATGATTTTCAATTGGTGGGTTACTTTGGCTTAAAATAGACAACATGCGCAGTGTGCAATGTTACATCTTCGGTCTCTTTAATCTAAGCTTCTACTGCAGTAATTGCGAACCATTTTGAAGAGTGGGTCAATTATTTTAATTTCTTTTTTGAATACTAACCTGTAAGTTATATACCGATATATCAGTGGCGTCAAAAAGAAAGCGGTAAAAAGTGTGCCAATTACTTCACAGTATCAACCATTTTATTTAGTTGTTAGTTGAATCTTTTTGGTCGTCAATTTTTAAATAGAAAAAAATTAATTTATTTCCTTTTTTCCATTGAATGTACCGTGATAGTCTTGACGTCGAAACAAAGTTGGTAACTTGTTTCTAAAAAAAAAAAACAAGTTACCATGGCAAAGATATCAGATATTACCATAATATTATAAATAGAAGGCTTGATTTTTGTGAATTTGAGGTATCAGCTGATTGGAAACAGCGCGCTAAAATAAATTTTAATCTGCTCATGGCCATATTCCACACCCCAATACTTCATGCGCGAACTCGACGAGTATCATACCTTTGTTTTTCTTTTATCATGAGATATTATTATGACCTGTTGTAATATTATAAATAAATAAATACCACGCATGTTTAGGCATATGTTTTGTTTAATAATAATAATAATAATAATAATAATAAGGTCTTTATTTTCACATCATAAAACAAAATTAAAGTATATTTACAATATTCTAAAAATACATATTTAATAATGTTGTGAAAAAAAGGCGAGGTGTCAGCTGAGTGAGTTATACTAAACATAAGCATAGCTCGCCCTCTGTTTTTCAACCTAACCTTGAAAAAAAAAACAACAAAAAATGTAAAAAGCAAATAAAAGAAAATAAATTTCCAAAAGCCTGAATTGCATTTACTAACTACAAATAACAATAAACACAAAGAACCTAGGTACGTAATAATTGCTTAGAAAATAGTAAATTACGAACTTTGACCTTAAATGTGCTCATTGGTAGAGTTTTAAGTGAATCTGGTAAGGAGTTGTATGCATTGACTATTTGATAACTGAAAGAACGCTTGAAAGTTTCGGTTCTGTGATAGGGTATATTAAGTCTGAACCTATGTCTTGTATTTAGATTATGTATGTTATGACGGTATATTATTTTGTTAAACAAATATAATGGGCATTTATTTATTATTATTTTATGAAATAGACACAAGGAGTGATGCTGCCTGCGATTATACATGTTCAACCAGGATAATTGATTTAATTTATTGGAAATAGGTTGTCGGCGGCGTATCCCACAAATCAATCTGACACAAGAATTTTGTAATACTTGAATTTTTCGTGTATCCTGGTTATCAATATTCGGACCATATACGCTATCACAGAAATTAAGTTTAGATAATACTAACGCCTCACAAAGATTTTTCTTTACTATTTTATCTAGATAATGTCGATTGCCGTAAATTATTTTCAGATTAGCGTATCCTATTTTAATACAGTTGGTAACGTGTTTTCTAAATCTTAGAACAGTGTCAAAAGTAAGGCCGAGGTTTTTTGCCTCTCCCGATGGTGTAATACTGTATCCATCAATATCAATTTCTATGCTACTTAATAGCTCAGAGTACTTCCTTCCTCCCCCAAAACACAATAACTTTGTTTTTTCCCTATTTAGTTTTAAAGAGTGACTTTTAGATTCCTCAACAATTTTATAGACATCATGATTTACAGTTTCAATAAATAGCATCTTGAATATCAGTGGGTCTAAAGGAGTAGTAAATCTGAGTATCATCAGCATAGAAATGTATTGAGGTTTTAGTAACAACTTTTCTAAAATTAGAAGTATATACAGTATATAGTAGTGGTCCCAATATAGATCCTTGTGCTATTCCAGATGGTAACTTAAGAGGCGTAGATACATTTTCCTTTATTTGAACACATTGGGAACGATTAGTTACATAGCTTTTGAAGAATTCTAAGGAAAGGTCGTCTAGTCCAACATAATGTAAAATAGCTATTAACATTTCATGATTCAATGTATCAAAGGCTTTTGAGTAATCCAAAAGTATAAGTAAAGTAATCATATTTTTATCAGTGGCTCTTAAAATATCATCCGTAATAGCTAACAGGGCCGTTTCGCAACTATGTAGATGTCTAAAACCTGACTGTTGGTAAGGTAAAACTTCATTTTGATTTAAAAATTCCCTCAATTGTTTTTCTATTATTCTTTCTAGAATTTTTGAAAAAGTTGGCAAAATACTAACTGGCCTTAAATCTTTTAGTTCTGTTGGGTTTGACTTTTTTGGAATAGGCAGCACCAAAGCTTGCTTCCAAATATCAGGAAAAACACCGCTCTGAATACACGTATTTAAAATATCTGTAATATATGGAATTATCTGTGGACAACAAAGTTCTATCATTCTTAAATTTATCTGGTCAATACCCATCGCATTAGTTTTAATTTTTCTGATGATTTTAGCTACATCCGAATGTGTTACACTTTCAATTTTAAAGATTTTTTCAGGTAATATATGATTTTTGTAATATTCAATTTTTTGTATGTCTGGGGTTATATTAGGCAATGAATTAAGGTAGTAGTTATTGAGGTTAGTAACACCGCTCAAAGTGGGTGGAATTTGCTTAGTTTTATTCTTTAACATATTGAGTTTATTTAGATCTTTCCAAACAGCCTTCATACCATTTAGTCTGAATTGGTGACGAATGTAAGCTTTCTTTTCGGTTTTATATGCCAGAGTGGTGTAATTTCTGAGTTGTTTATAGTAATCAAATTTAGAAGCAATCCTGTTTTTTTTTCCAATCTTTATAAGCTTTGTTTCTCAAATTCATTAAAAATTTTAAATTATCTGTTAGCCAAGGAGCGTACTTTTTAGTTATACGAATTTTTTTAATCGGTGCATGTCTATCAAATAAGTATAGTAAGGAATTGTTTAGATATAAAAGTTTTTCATTTATATCTGTTATATTTAATATATTATTTAACGGTAAGTTCTCTAAATCGTAATAAAAATCATTTACATTTAAGTTTTTGTAATCTCTTATTTCTTTAAATGTCGGGGTTTTACATTTAAGTTTTAAATCTAATTCGCACATTATTAACTCGTGATCTGAAATATGTTTGACTGAGACAACGTCTTTTGAAATTAAGAAGTCTTCTAAGTCTGGAATAATAATATAATCAATTAGAGTTGAGGTAGTAGGAGTGATCCGGGTAGGACTATCAATTATCTGTGTTAAATTAAATAATTGTGTAATATTATTTACAAGTAAGACACTAGAAGATACGGTTTTCAATAAGTCTATATTAAAATCTCCCATTAAAAATAAATACTCATAAGAAGGAACTAGTTCTGATAATGTTTCTTCTAAATTATCCAGAAACCCCTTAACATTATTTTTGGGAGGGTTGTAGACTCCACCTACAGCGAAAGATATTCCACCAAAAGTAATTTTAACCCACAATTGTTCAATAATATTGTTTGTTTGTATGATTTTGGAACAGAAACAATTTTTAATATAAAATACAACTCCTCCACCTCGTCTACCTCTATCCTCTCTAATCAGGTAGTATCCATCAACACCTACAATGTTGGAAGAAATATTGGACCCAAGCCAGGATTCTGTCAGAACCAGTATGTCAAAGTTATAGTTCGAAATAAGTTGCCTTATATCACCTATACTCGATACCAACGAGCAAACATTCAAATGTCCTAAAGTTAGATTATTTTCTATGATCATTATTATCTAATACATCTATTAATATTCTTAAAAAAAAAATTCTAATTGTAAGAAGATACAGACAGTTGACCCACTAGGGACAAAGAATTAACAAATAAAAAATAATAAAAGCAGAACAGCATAAATATTTACAAATATCAAGTGCAGACAAATAGTGCTATTTGAAAAGATAAGTAAAGCGTATTCTTATTCGCAATATAGTCCTAAACACAGAAATTTAATATAAATAGAACTGTACAAGTTCACAAAAGTACTTTAATTTCAATAGCCGACACAATAAATTAAATATAATATAGTTTAGAATTTCTAAGAACTCGTTGGGAGCGACCAACACTTTTCCTTTTCTTAACTATTTCTTTATTCTTTTCACCACTTGATGTAGTATCTCTTTCTTTTCTTTTATGAGCTTGATTTTTTTGATCAGGCTCTTTCGTTTGCTCGAGTTCTTCTGGTTCTTCCTCTTCCTCTACATCTGATTCGTTTTCACTGCTATAGTAACTATCTGAACCATAATCTTCTAAGTCATGAGCAGAGAACTCTTTCCCTTCAACTATCAATTTAAACCCTTTAATTTTAGCTTCTTTCTGTTGACTTTTTGCAATTCGCAAATGTTTGACGAGTATTTTATTATTGTCTCTATCTTCTGGACATAGATCGTTGACCACTGAAATGTTTTTCCCACGAAGTTTCTGAATATTTTTAAAAATTCGCTGCTTTTGGAAGAACGATATAAATTCAATTAACAAGCCTTTTTTGTCGTCTTTGCGTCCTATGAAATAGGCATCTTTAATAACAGCTTCACTAAAGGTTATTTCAAATAAAGAATTTAATGTATCAATTACAAAGCTTAGTATATCCTTATTTTGATCATGTAAACCAAAAATTATGATATTGTTTTTACGACTTTTCCTTTCAAAGTATAAATATTTAGTTTGTAATTTTTCTACTTTTATGTTTGTTTTCTTAAGTTTTGTCTCTAACTCTTCTTTACTGCTCTGAATTTCTTTAGTTAGTGCTTCTGTTTGGACTTGTTGAGCAGATATGAGCTTTTTATATAAGTCAGCTATTGTCATTTCTTCAGACATAGTCTCTTGAAATGCCGACAGTTTTACTTGTCACAGTAATTATTGACAATGTCTTATAAATTTTAAATTCGAAAAACTGGTTTGTTTGTTTTTAAAATATACTAACTACGGACCAAGCACCTTATCTTATCACGTTGTTTCAATTTTTATGTGAAGGTTTAAATCAATTATTTTCAGTTGCATTAAATAAAATTGCACATACCTTCTACATAAAACTATTCCTCGGGAGATTCTCTTTCGGCTGGTACAAACTTTAATTTAGATATCGCTATTTTTAACACTATAATTTTACACATTAGTAGAGCTGCTGTTACTTGCGTGTTGCTACCATCTTCGATTTAAGGAATAGTTCTGTATATGAATAAATAATACTAATTAAACAAAATGTATAGAGTATAGAACTTGATTATAACTTATTTATAAATCAAAGGTTTAACATTTAGTATTTTATGCAAATAATTACATTGAAAATTAGTGTAACGTGATAATCTTTTCTACATGCGATATTTCATCATCGCAACAGTAATTACTGTGATGTTTGTTTATTTTAAACAACAGTTTATTTGTTTTTAATTTATTTGAACACTTATTTATTTTATAACAATACTATTCTAATTTATATATATTTCGAATGTTTTTAAATTGTTCACTATTTATGTTTACAACTGTTTTTATACGACTGATTGCTTAATGTTTCTCCACCAATATTTATATTCACATTTACAATTGTGGTGGTAGTCTGGAACGTTCACACCAAAACAAAAAACATTATTACGTTCTACCTGGAATGTACTCGAAAGTGCCTTCGCCATAGTCGTCGCATATGTTTGGTCTTAAGGGGTTTAATTATGTATGATGATCGAACAAGTTGAGCCTCAAAGGCCAAATAAGACAGAGAGGGACTTGAAGGATTAGATCATGACTAAATAATAAAATGGCTCGCATTACATTACATTAACATTTAGCAAATGTTTTAAAAGGTTTTGAAACATAAAACATAAACATAATGGGAAATAAAACCTTGAAGATTTTCTTTAATGAGCCCCAAATCAATCAATTTTTTGCACCAAAAAACCTTTTAATCCCTCAAAATCAAATCATCATCTTTGCAAAATTATTTTCTTTATTGAATCTGCAGTTAATTCACGTTAGTAAGTAACTCCTTGATTTGATGCCAGGTATATCAATCCTTCGAAAGTATTCTTTTGTTTGTAAAAACTATTCTGTTGCTTTTTTTGGTATTCAACTGAGGTTGGTTTTTGTTGATTTACGGTCTAAAATAACGCTTATCTCTGGTACAAAAATATTCTACAATATTATTTCTGAATGTATTAAAAGAAACATCACAGCGAAAATTTAAAACTTCTAAGGGTACCGTAAAATGGGGTAACTTTGATAATTTTAAACTTAATTTTCTAAATATATTGTTTGTTTTTTACCGAGCTTAATTTAAAAAATCTGATGTGTCCAACACATGACTTTCCTATCTAGTTATTATAGGCATTTTCTGGTTATTTTGTACAATCTATTGCAGCATCTCTATAAATGTTTAGAGGATAAACTAAATATATACATTTTACACATACATCTACCTCGAAACATTTTTTTATAGATATTCATTGAAAACGAAAATACAGAAAAATTTAAATTTAGCACTTTTCCATTACGGTCCATTTTAGAAAAATCATGTATAAACAAAAATTATAGAGATCGATATCGCAAACAACTTTTATTTCAACAATTTTCATAAAAACCAGAATTTTGCACATTTTGTCAAATTTCTCGAATACGGACCATTTCAGGAAATTTTTACATAAAACAAAAATTACAGATAATAATATTAGAAGTAACTTTTATTTGAACAATTTTCCTCTCCAAACATAAATAACAGATATATTTCATAAAATATAAAAACGGCCTCCCATAAAGTACCCCCCCAGATGTTCCGACTTTGTCCAAAATCTAATCATTTCACGTCAGGCCGAAATAAACCTTAAGTTTAAAATTTAATGTTTTTTTCTTTATCCGTTTTTGAGTTTTCTTCAAAATTCGAAATTTACACATTTTCTCAAATATCTCGAATACGGTCCATTTTAGAGAAATTATGTAGAGAATAAAAATTATAGAGAATTATATTACAAACAACTTTTATTTGAACAATTTTAATAAAAAAATATTTTTTTTACATTTTGTCAAATTTCTCGAATACGGACCATTTTAGGAAAATTTTGTATAGAACAAAAATTATAGATAATACTATTAGAAGTAACTTTTATTTAAAGAATTTTCTTCTCCAAACGTAAATAACAGATATATTCCATAAAATATAAAAATGACCACCTATAAAGTACCCCCTCAAATGTTCCGACTCTGCCCAAAATCTAATCAGCTCATTAGACGCTGAAACAAAGCTTAAGTTTAAAATTTGGTGTTTTTCTGTGTATCGGTTCATGAGTTATGCGTTATACAGACACACACACACACACACACACACACACACACACACACACAGACACACAGACACACACACACACACACACACACAGACATCATCGCGAAAATAGTCAAAACGGATTCAGGGGACCTCAAAACGTAAAAATCCGTCGAAAACTCGAGGTCGAAAAAAATCATGATTCCTATACTTTCCTTATATCTGTATACAGATAGGAAAGTAAAAATAATTATTTTTAAAAACACAGAGTAAATAAAATAAAAACATGATCAACTTTATACGCGAAATGGGGCGTCTTTGATATCCCCCCCCCCCCTAAAAATATGTTTAAAACGCACACAAGATATTCAAAGTGATCATAATCGCCCCGTTTGCAAATTGACGTTGTAGTTTTTTTTTGGTACGTCAAATTTTGTTTTGACGGCGACTTTGATCGGAATGATTTAGACTACAATTTACTTACACACAAAACAAAAAAGTACCATTATATAAAAATAAATACCTAAATTAAAGAATTCATATGACAAAAACTAATAACTAACTTTCTTAAAATTAGAAACTGTGTAAAATATTATTATTTGGCTATTAATGTTCTTTGAGTATTTAAAAGTTTAAATCATTTTGAAAGTTCCTGCACATCAACTTTCTTCTCAAATGTTATCTCAGCGGTTCCATCAATATTTGCTGGTCGGTGCAATTTGGCAGAAATATCTGACAATGGCACTGTCGATATATCCTCTGGCATAAGCTTGAATACTGTTTTTTTGGTTTGTCGACTTATAGCCAACCACTGTATATTCAGTTTCTGAAAATTGTGACTGAATTTTACAGACATATTTGTACTGCATGGAACGTCGTTTTCCCCCAAGGAAATGAACCAAAACAAAACATTCTGGTAATAAAAGTTGTGGATCGGAATGCCTATATTCTACTTTTTCTACAGCTGAATCATCGACTGAAGTATTATCCGACTTCGACATGTCTAAAGTTTCATCTGAACTGCTGATGTCAACGGTTGCAACAGTTTTTCCTGGCTCTATATTGATGCGTTTTCTTTTTCGTTGAATTCTTTGACTGTTTTGGCAACCAAAACAATTTGCACGTAATAATTCTGAAAGAGCATCTTCAACAATAGGCCCCGAATTGTTATCGTTCTCTGACGTTCCCGGAATTTTGTTGATGACTTTCCTGGGATTGAATGGGTGTATTCCACTCGCGTAAAAACCGTTATTTAAATTCCGTTTTATTGCAGATTCTTCTTGGTCTCCTGGTTTAATACTGGTTTGTAGCGTAGCTTGGTCCATTTTCTGTAGGGCACCCTTTAAAAGCGAAGGGAAATCTCTTTTTGGATACCAGATGCTCTATTTTTAAGCTTATAGTCCGTCAGTATGAAACGCCAGGCTACTTTCATCGGCTTAAAAAATACCACGTCCAACGGTTGGCATATATGCGTCGAATTTGGCACGAGACAAACGAAGGAAATGTTATTCTCTTCACATAAACGAATAATAGATTCGCTAAAATGCGATGCTAAATTGTCACAAATTAGTACCTTTCTTCCTTCTAATCTTCGAGTATGTGGTAAGAAGCTAGTTTCAAACCAATTCTGGAATGTGTTTGTGTCTATCCATCCATGGGATGTCCTATTAAATCTACATCCAGTTACACAACATGGTTTGTCACAACATGGGTAACCTTTAATGCCTCCTTCCTTCCAGGTATTAGGTATATAAGTGCTCACTCTTATATATTACATAAGGCGGCAATAGGGTACCATCCGCAGATCCACAAAGCATGATGGTAGTGTTGCTTTTAGAATGATTTATAACTTTTTCTGGATATTTGGTACCCCTTCTATATATAGCCGAAGCCTTTCCCGGGTCATCGCCGACGTTGGTTTCGTCATAATTAAACATATTTTCAGGTGTTACCCCCTCTAATGTTTGCTGCAAGTTCGCAAAATAAATCTCTTAACGTTTCCTTGGAAACCGCAGCGCGGCTCTTGTTTATGTTACTAGCTAGGCGTTGAGCAACTTCTGTTTTGTGTCGTTTTAAAAGACTAAGGGCCCAATCCTTGTCTGGAATGTTATTTTTAAATTTGGTTACAGCTCGTCCGCATTTGTCTAAATACATTTTACCAAGCATTCTTAAATCCAGAAGAGTAAGTGGGAACCCCCAATCAGCACATTTAACAGCAGCATTTATAAGGGCACTTTATTTAGTAGTGGAAAATATAGGTTGCCCACCCGCATCGCGTGAATGTCTGTCATGAAATTTGTTATGTAGTGTTCCAAATGGTATTTTATATTCGAAAACCGCAGCCCTTATTGACAACTGCCCATCGGCGATTTTTTCAAGTGCCTCCTGAAGTTGCTCGTCTGTGTAATTTTTGTAATTAGGAGATCCAAGTACCTTTTTAAAAGTTCGCACCATCTGAAACAAAAAGACAATACATAAATTAGTCTAAATTATAGAAAAAATCTGATGTGTCCAACACATGACTTTCCTATCTAGTTATTATAGGCTTTTCCCGGTTATTTTGTACAACCTATTGCAGCAGCTCTATAAATATTTAGAGGATAAACTAAATATATACTGAAAAATTTAAATTTAGCACTCTTCCTCCAATTTTCCATTACGGTCCATTTTAGAAAAATCATATATAAACAAAAATTATAGAGATCGATATCGCAAACAACTTTTAGTTCAACCTTTTTCATAAAAATCAGAATTTTGCACATTTTGTCAAATTTCTCGAATACGGACCATTTCAGGAAATTTTGATATAAAGCAAAAATTATAGATAATTATATAAGAAGTAACTTTTATTTGAACAATTTTCTTCTCCAAATATAAATAAGAGACATATTCCATAAAATATAAAAAGGCCGAAATAAAACTTAAGTTTAAAATTTAATGTTTTTTCTTTATCCGTTTTTGAGTTTTCTTCAAAATTCGAAATTTACACATTTTCTCAAATATCTCGAATACGGTTCATTTAAAGGAAATTATGTATAGAATAAAAATTATAGAGAATTATATTACAAACAACTTTCATGTGAACAATTTTTATAAAAAAATATTTTTTTTATTTTGTAAAATTTCTCGAATACAGACCATTTTAGGAAAATTTTGTATGGAACAAAAATTATAGATAATAATATTAGAAGTAACTTTTACTTAAAGAATGTTCTTCTCCGAACGTAAATAACAGATATATTCCATAAAATATAAAAATCACCAATTATAAAGTACCCCCCCCCCAGATGTTCCGACTCTGCCCAAAACCGAATCATTTCATTGGACGATGGAATAAAGCTTAAGTTTAAAATTTGGTATTTTCTGTGTATCGGTTCATGAGTTATGGTGGATACACACACACACACGCACGCACGCACGCACGCACGCACGCACGCACGCACACACACACACACACACACACACGCGCGCGCGCGCGCGCGCAGACATCACCGCGAAAATAGTCAAAACGGATTCAGGGGACCTCAAAACGTAAAAATCCGTCGAAAACTCGAGGTCGAAAAAAATCATGATTCCTATACTTTCCTTATATCTATATACAGATAGGAAAGTAAAAACTAAAAAGTCAACCAAGGGGCGACTGTGATCGTATAATAAAGTAGCCCCGTCCTTATGATCAAAGTGAACCCTTGGTGTGTTATTACAATTTTACTATACCTACCATTTTTCTATAAACATGCATTTAGTGATAAATCATCCGAATTTATACCTAATTACAATTAAACTTTCAAAAATTGTGTGAAAATAAAACATATCTTAGTGAATTCAAAGTTATAACCACTTAACAAAATCTAGAATAAGGTGATGTCTGATTTTCGATTAATTTTCTATTGAAGTCTTTTAAATAGAATCGCCTCGCATTTACCACTGCGCGTTCACAAGTGCAACTGCCGATTGCAATGTCAAACATAATTTAAAAGTGAATTGCTGCCCAGCTACAACAGTTTTATCTTTGGGTGGGGGCTACTATCAAAGTCGTCTCCAAAACTCAAAGTCGCCCCGTATTACGGTACACCAAAAATTATCTCTATATATAAAATCTCATTGTGCGTGTGTTCATAATTCTTCTTTTCCTCCTAAATGGCTTGACCGATTCTGATGAATTTAATCCACGGAAAAAACTGAACTAGAAGTGTATGGGCCTAGAACCAGGCGCTCTAAAAGTTTGGGTAAATGCCCAAACATCTTCCAGGTGAAAATTCATTCTATTAAGAAATGTATCTCATTTAACATCGAAAGAAAATATCCAGACAAGAGATTATCATCACATCCGATTGTCACATAGTCATCAAAGCACTGAGCTCTTACGTAATCAGCTCAGAAATGGTCTGAAGATGTGTAGATAAAGTTAATTAGCTAGGCGAGGGAAATACAGTTACTCTGACTTTGGTCCTGGGATAAAGGGTAACGATATTGAAGATAGTCTGCAAGTATAGGGTAATAGAAGAATCGATAAGTGGAATAATATCTTGGGTTTTGCTGATTTTTAAAGAATGCTTGCTAATCTTCTAGGAAATCCTCAGTATCATCATCCTCATCACAGCCTCTCTATTAAATACCACTTTCCTATCCCACCAATCGTGTATTATTTTTTCAGTGTGTTAAACTGTCAAATATCATTAGTTGCTTTTTCCGCAGCTTCTTTCCATATAACTAGTGCTTTCTCTGCTGAAGTACCATACTTTCTAATATTATTGCTTAATTAATTTTTAATGATGTCCCAAATTATGTTCAAAAAAGTTGAATGATTTTTTTAGAAAAGATCGGTCTTACAATACCAGTACGAAAAAAATTACATGTAAAAAAATCCCTAGGTGGTTTTCTTTTGATTTAAAGCAATATATCATGGCTAAAAAGTTTGCACATAAACATTACAAAACTACTCGATACCCAGCTAACTATCAAACATTTTCTGAACTCGAGTCCAATGTAAAAGACTAAATCGTGAATGTTATACATTTTGTTTAATGAGAACGCCTTGCTCACAAAGGTTAAAGAGTTCTAAAGTTTGTAACGGTTGGAACCGTTTCCGTTATTTAGACCCAAACATTGTAACGGTTTCATTTTCATTTCGATTGTCAACGATTAAGTTGATTTAAATTTTTAATTATCTGAGTCATCCGATGTACTAAATTAGTTTTATCTATCGTCTGATTTTGAAAGCCTGGCTGTATCTAGACGGTTTAGAAGTTTAGTTCAAGCTGTATCGAAGGAGGTTCATTTCAAGTCATAGTTTAGAAGTTTAATTCAAGTATACCTAAACTGTTTATGGTGATTTCTATCAAGAGATTTAGTTCAAGCTGCATCTAAAGAAGTATGAGATTTGAGTTTATAAATATTAATACCTGTGCTGTCCGAAGAGTATCGTTCGAGTCCCTTTGAAGCAGGCTAATACAAATATCTCCTGAATACTACCTCCTGTTCTAACAGATAAGTTTTTTGAATAAATCATTTAAATTTGAATAAGTAAATCTCTGTGAATTACAATTTGTTGCTACCTTATCTAAAACTTTGTTTAATTATAATATCTTAATGGTTAGTGATTTTCTATATTTTTATCACTAATCGATAGTCAAGTTTAGTAAGTTTTAAATATAGTGGCGCCCAATATTCTTTTTCAAAGTAATACGAGTTATTTAATAACCTGACCCACTCCCAAAATCATTAGAGTTTAAAACACTATAAAAAAAATAGATAAAATAACAAGTACCATATTACAACTTTTGTAAACTTAAAAAGAAAGCAAAATGGTATACCAAGCTCAATGCAATTCAATGGTATAGTTAGTGATTCAGGTAATGATATAGTAAAAATGTTTGAGGAGTATTTTGCATCAGTATATTCTGATAGGACTTTTGAAATTCATAAGTCTTCTCTCTATGATATTGTAGTCACAGATTTTTTTAAATTTAGTTTTAACCCCAATAGATCACAATAGACCATTACTTTATATATTGAACGAGTCCCTGATTACTGACATTTTTCCTAGTACTTGAAAAACAATCTATATAACTCCCATCTTGAAAATTGTAAATAAGTCTAATGTCTCTAACTATTGTCCAATTAGTATCCTTAGTACTGTACCAAAACTTTTTTAAACAATATGGTTTACAGTCTTCCAATTCCACAGAGCTTATTCTACTCACCACGATTATCTATTTAATGCCTTGGGAAAAAGAGTTCAGGTACATTAATTCTATACGAATGTCTCTAAGGCATGAAACTGTTATAAAAACGCTAGGCATAAATTAACTTTTCCTCAGTTGGATGAGGACTTATCTTACTGAAAGAACGTAAATTGTTAGAATAGCTAATTTCAAATCTATAGAGATAATGATAACATCAGGTGTCCCTCAAGGATCACACTTTGGACCAATCCTCTTTAACCTGTTTATTAACGACATAGCAGAGTGCTTCTCCCATTCAAAGCTTTTGCTTTTTGCAGATGATTTCAAAGCTCTAGTGATATTCTAAATCTATAAGAAGACTTGTAAACGTCTTGTTATGTAATAAAATAAATAATATTAATATTATTAGTGTCTTCAGACGTTTCATCTAATCAGCGTTTTCGATCCAAATATTAAATAATTGTAATATTTTTATTAATTTTAGTTATGATCTACTATTATTTTTGCAAATGTCCTTTATGTTAATTTAATATTACAATACACAAACTAAAATCACATATAAAAATTATTCGCCGTTTATTTTTTCATGAAACAAAAAAAAATATCAATTTATCATCCATCTGATAAAACAATTTCAGTAACGTATTGTTGATTTAAGCAGAAAAACGGAACAATTTTAAATATATTTTATCTAAATGAAAACGGCACATGTATACGAATAATTGTCCTGTGAAATTAATTGTTCAGTTTATTTAGTTTATATGTCAAACAAAAAATTAAAAAATGATTAATATTGTAATTACAAAAAATAATAAATGGGTAAATGTTTGGAATAAACTTGGGCATTGCTGTTTTTTAATTTAATTTAATCATATACATGGAATAAATTTGTCGTTTAGTTAAACAAATTCATATTCTTTTGGGCTAAAAAATATTTAGAGGAACAACATGACTAGCTTGTGTTTTATTAGAAAAGATTTAAAAAATACTTTTGATTTTTTAGCCAAAAATTCTACCAAAAATTTAAATATTTCAGTAATTTCAGGTTAAAAAATATCGGATAAATTTATAAAAGTTATTGGAATAGTCCAATTAAATAACGAAAAAAAGACCCTTCGAGCTTACATTAATTTGTAATTGGATGAAACAAAGTGGACCTTGTGTATTTTGATGTGATCTTTCCGAAAAAAAGAAAAAAATGATGTAGCTGTTTTTCAATTTTTTTTTAAATTAGGAAAAACCGGGTTTTTCGGAATTTTCCATGGTAAAAATGCTAATTATCTGGGTAAGTATCATTCTGTTAATAAAAATAAATGCATCAATCGAAAGAGGAGGCAAAAATAGTTCGGAATTTCATTGCACAGGTAGTTTTAATGGCGAATTTCCCGCCGCCAGAAGTGCTTTTACCAAAAAGTTGTTTTTTCGTTTCTTTGATCAGAATCATGAACATGAAATTTGCGATGAATTTGTGGCGAAATTATAAATGTTAGACATATGTGCCCATGAGAGAAGTTGCGTATTTTTTTGTGGGCTCTCAAATAAAATAAGTCTCGCGGCGAAATCTGCCATAATTTTTCAAAAATTCGCAGGAAACCGGAAGGCGAAAATTTTTTTTAATTTTTTTTCCATATGATTTTCTCCGGGTTTTCCGAAAACATCTAACAAAAAATATATTTGAAGAAACTAACTGCGCCATCGGAAAGAGCACAAAAAAATATACAAAAAGTATACTTTAAAAATGTTAGGAAATTAATCCTAAGCTTGAGTGTAAGTTCCAACTTGGTGATAAGCTTGTTTTTTGTTCTTTAACATCTGGTTTTCTTCTCGGTTGATGCTCCATCCTCCTTTTTTTTGGCATTGTCAATCGCGGCCCTTTTATGCCTATCCCAGGTTTTATAAATAAACTCTTTTCCGTAACGTGGAGCTACGTAATGTTTGCGACACCTCTAATGCAATATAAAACCTGGTTCTAAAGAACTGAAAAAATCATCCCCTCTCTCTTTGCTGACCATCTGCAGACCTTTCAATCCTGTCCGTCTAATTGGGGTAAGTTCACCCTCTGCAAATTTCTGATTACATAATAAACACAGGCCAGCCATTGCAACCTGGAAAAAAAAATTATAGCACTGTGATAGAATTTTCTTAATATAAGAACGTACTTACTCAATAAATTGCTGAAGAAGTCCGAAAAACCACGTGTACACAGAGCTTGCTGAACACGGTTATTAAAAATATATGCCGATGAACACTATCAAGTGATTCAATTTGTAATAATATGACCGTTTGAAGTTTAAACTTGTCGGATAGCAAACGCTGAGACCATGGCTATCCTTGATACGACGTCCGGCTAATTTTGCGGTAATTCTATTTTTTGCACAAAACTCAAAAAACGTCTTATAACAAGTCAGTAAAATACAATTTAATAAATTTTAGGCCTAATAAATGTGGTATGTAAGAAATTTAAAACTGGAAATCACAAAAAAATAAAATTACAGAAATGCACGAGTTTTGGATCCCGCGGAGCGCGTGTAATGGGACTTTTGTCGGCAGAATTCTACGACTTAGAAGAAACATACACACTTTAAACTTTGTATACACATTCAGAAGACATGAAATTTGGGTTTGCTCAATTTTCAGATCAAAAAACTGAAAATCGTTAATTTTAGGCAACTTTTCTCAAAAACCGTGTTTTTTGGTCGTCACTCAATGAACAGTGGTCAAAAAAATAGATAAAATATTTTTGCAGAATTTTTCGTAATGTAATCGTATTCTAGACATAAAAGAGTATTTAAAAAAAAAGTTTTAAGTCATTGGGTGCATTGTTGGCATTTTTGTGCCACTTCAAACTTTCGAAAAAAAAATTAGTTTTTTTTAGGGAAAAAAGTTTGTTAAATTGTTTGATATCTTGGCCAATTATAATCCGATTTCGGTGAAATTCACACACTTATAAGATTTCATATTTAAGAGTAAGCTCTATAAGTAGCATTAAAAAGATTTAAATAGTTTGGCCGTTATAGGTTAACAATGAAATTAGGCTTGCGGTACATTTTGCCCTTTCGCCATACATCTACTTCGAAACATTTTTCTATATTCATTGAAAACGAAAATACTGAAAAATTTAAATTTAGAACTCTTCTTCCAATTTTTCCATTACGGTCCATTTTAGAAAAATCATATATAAACAAAATTATAGAGATCGATATCGCAAACAACTTTTAGAATTTTGCACATTTTGTCAAATATCTCGAATACGGACCATTTCAAGAAATTTTGACATAAGACAAAAATTATAGATAATAATATTAGAAGTAACTTTTATTTGAACTATTTATTCTCCAAACATAAATAAGAGACATATTCCATAAAATATAAAAACGGCCTCCCATAAAGTACCCCCCCAGATATTCCGATTTTGTCCAAAATTTAATCATTTCACGTCAGGCCGAAATAAAACTTAAGTTTATAATTTAATGTTTTTTTCTTTATCCGTTTTTGAGTTTTCTTAATAATTCGAAATTATCTATAGAATAAAAATTATAGAGAATTATATAACCAACCTTTTATTTGAACAATTTTTATAAAAAAATATTTTTTTTCATTTTAGGAAAATTTTGTATATAATAAAAATTATAGATAATAATAGTTTAAGTAACTTTTATTTGAAGAATTTTCTTATCCAAACGTAAATAACAGATATATTCCATAAAATATAAAAATGACCACCCATAAAGTACCCCCCCCCCCAGATGTTCCGACTCTGCCCAAAAACTAATCAGTTTATTGGACGATGAAATAAAGCTTAAGTTTAAAATTTGGTGTTTTTATGTGTATCGGTTCATGAGTTATGGTGGATACAGACACACACACTGACAGACATCATCGCGAAAATAGTCAAAACGGATTCAGGGAACCCCAAAACGTAAAAATCTGTCGAAAACTGGAGGTCGAAAAAAATCATGATTCCTATACTTTCCTTATATCTGTATACAGATAGGAAAGTAAAAAATACACCTACTTATTTACGTATTTTTTAACATACTACTCTGAGAATACTGGAAAGTTTAAAACTCTATGCCACTGGTGAGCATATTATGGACGCTATTTACAACGTTGCCAGCCGGTCCTAAAAGATCTGTCTTTATCTCTTTCACTCGCTAACAATTTTAAAACAATAACAGTTTGCAATTGTATGGGATTTATGTAACATTTTGTCTCTATGTTGGAATGTCTTTGGCAAGGTCTATTACAATAATTCAACACTATAATATCTCAAAATATTTATTTTTTTATTCATTTTAATAATAAATTACAAATTAGTAAAGAAAATTCTTTAAAGTAATTTATCTCAAAATGGCTGATTTGGAGATGTTACACTTTTGAAATGGGACAGCGATATGCCTAGTATATGCTAAATTTAAATACATAGAACGTACTATAAAGGGTAAGTTCGGTTTGGAACTCGACGGATCGGACAGAGCGCGCACGGAGTGCGTGACGTCATCGACAGAGTTCGCTCTTTTTACAATCTCAAGCATGTATAATTATTATCTGAGAAAGAAACGTTTCTGGAATCATTTCTCATAAGAACGTTTTAAAAATATCGTAATTATGTATAGGTAATGATCAAAAATGACAAACATTTTTTAACAAGATACGTCAGTTACTCTTACAACCCACCCTGTATAAATAATGGAAAGAAAAGATTACATAAAAATAACATAGTTCATCATTCGATCCATAAATAAAATTAAAATAAAGTTTCAATCGCATAAAAAACAATATAGTACATACAATATAAAAGTTATTTTTATAATCGACTCATTTCTTACAAACAATAACGGTCAGAAAACAAGGCATGGCCTACGTGGAAGAAACGTTTCGAACGGTACATGACAGTTTCGGGACAGATACAAAAGACGGACGTTGAAAAAATAAATATACTAATGTTTATAATGGGAGATGAAGCCGAAGAAGTATCCCTACAATTCGAACAAACCCCCACAACATATGAGCAAGCCTTAGACAACTTTGAAAGTTTCTTCAAACCTAGAAGAAATATTATATATGAACGCTTCAAATTCAATTCAAGAGTACAGAAACCTGGAGAGCCAGAGACGGATTTAAGCTTGCTGCCGCCCTAGGCCCCGTTCGATACACCGCCCTAAATTTTTTTCGATAAACATAAAATCAAAACTACCACAAATTATAAAGAAAACCAGTGCATAAATTGAAGTTATCGATCAATTCTTTTTTTTATTATTAAGAAACAGAATAAAATAATTCGAGACTTTTACACATGAAGAGCATTCATAAAACTAAAATGATTGCTATGACTTTTCTACTTTTGTTCTATACATTAAACAAAACCAAGTCAAACAAGTCAGTACCTGTCAAGCGTAGCGTTTTTGTTTTCTGTAAACATGTGAAATACACACCCGAACTACTTATCTCAATAATGCACAATACTCCCGCTTCACTGAAGTTATTGAGCTTACGATCACATGAATAAAACACTCAGATAATAAATAAAATTCTTAAAACTTTTTATTTATATTTACAATAACCACATAAATGTAACCATATCATAAGTATACCGCTTTAATATACATCAGCTCACATACTTGAATTTAAAAAATTTCAAAATTCTTGCACTTGGATTTTCAGAAATTATTGAAATTTTTAGATGTAATTGAAGATTTTGCAAATATGAGAAATATCGAATTAATTTTTTTTTATTTTAGATAAAACTTTCAATTTTTTAACAGTTATTTTGATGATTTAAAAAATTGAATATGGAAAAAGACAGGATTTATTTTTCATAAAAAATTATTTTTATAAACAAAAAATATTCTGACACTTTTAAATGAATATCATAACGATATTCAATACCCCTGAATAAAAAAAATATTGAGACAAAGAAAAAAGTATTGAAAAGTATTGGATTGAATAGAAAACCAATACTTTTTTCTTTATGTTAATACTTTTTTTTTAATCAGGTACATGCAAATCTTCGGTATTTTTATTTCACACTATAAACAAATGGAGAAGTCATTCGGATTTAATAATTTCAAAATGTTTCATACACGTAAGATTAATCTCACTAAAGGAACAAAAAGTAAAGAATAGTACTCGATAAAGACTATAGTTGATCGATTAAAAAATTAATATGTTACCCATACAGATTAAGAAGTAAATTAATGAATTTAATTATATTTTCTATCGAAATTTTTTTATAAAAACTAATCTGAACCAATTTTTGAAATTGATTGTCTTTACTTTTTTGTTCCTCTAAAATTTTGGCATTTCATAAATTTTGCCGCCCTTCATATTATGCCGCCCTAGGCCCGGGCCTCACGGGCCTAGGCGTAAATCCATCACTGCTTTCGCCATATTTTCAATTTTGGGATTTCTCTTGCCTTCTTCTGGGAATCAATAGTCACAACCCTTAAGTTAAAAACGATTTTTTGTTTCTTCAAATATCTTAATTTTTACCAAAGTTATGAAGAATTTAGTGTTTGAACATTTAACAAATTCAATTTTTCGACCTTCGCCGCCTCAAAATACTAAACAAATTTCAATCGTCCATACCGCGAGAACTGTGCATCGTATCAAAATTTCTCAGGAGACATAAAAATTAGCATTTTTATTCATTTTTGTTAATTTTTATTTGTTTTTATTCATTTTTATTCATTTTTATTTTTTTTTATTTATTTTTATTCATTTTTATTAATTTTTATTCATTTCAATTATTTTTATTCATTTTTATTATTTCTTAAGTTTAACACCCTATATTTAAAACACCAATCACAGTAAAAAGCTATAATTTTGGAAAATATTTTCTACAGGATGCATGATACGCTAGTGAAAAAATATGTATACTTTTACAGGCTCAATCTAAAAATATGGGGTTTTTAAAAAAATTGTTCTTTTAGCTTATTTGATAAATTAACTATCAATAAATTTATTAAATTACCCTGTAGTCAATGAATTGGATAATTGTATATATCATAAATACACAAAAGTCCCGTAAAAACACTGCTTTTCACATTAATACATGACCCTGTATAAATGGCACCTAATATCTTTTGTATTATCATCAGACATGATAAATATAGCAATAATTAATTTTTTAGTAAATATTTTCACCTTCTAGAGACAATAAAAGTATTTTTCAAAAACAAGTTTTTGTGGCCTACCCTGTAAAGGAAAATAATTTTTGATCCTTTTTTATATTCGTATGATGCCAAAAGATTTTGAACAAAAAATTATAATCGATTAGCTTCCTCCTGAAATAACCGTTATCAAATAAGTGGTATTTCTTAAGTTTAACATCCTGTATCTCATAAACCAGTTATAGGATTTGAATGGTCCCATGGGCATTATTGCTTAAGAGGTCGAGAACTATACCATATTAAAAATTTATGACTTTTAATAGGTCGCCACTTTTCCATAAGCGGTGTGCAAGGTCCTTGCCGGAAACTGCTTTTCAGTTTCTCAGTATCGTAGATACAAAGCAACAGTTACAGAATTAGGAATAATTAATGGTACGCCACTGATTTTTAAACATACTTTTTATACGACTTACTTAGTTGGTTAGTTCTTTAAAAAAAAGTTATTCTTGAGTTTTCTTTTTCGTTTTCATTTTTTTTTAGTTTATTATTTCAAATCACTTTCTAAACTCTTAAAATAAATAAGTGTTTTTTTTTTCAGATATGACAACATCGCAGATAGATGCTGAAAATACGCAAATGACGAACGATCTGTACAGATTGCTTAAAAAGTATTCCGGATTAAGAAATCTGATTAGACAATTAAAGGTAAGTAGCAGGGGCGGCTCTTGACCAACATTTTGGGGGTTCACAGTAGCACAATATATCTCTCGGTAAAAAACTGTTAGTGTTTTACAAAGGTATATTATAAACTTTCTAAAACACTGAAAGTTTTTTTCATACATATGTACTAATATCTATATTCTGTCACTGTGAACCCCCAAAATTTTGGTCACGAACCGCCACTGGTTAGTAGACTACTTACAAAATAAATTCTAGTTTTTTATTTTGTCTTTCTTTAATGTACTTTTCGAATAGACTTGGTACACATAAAATCGGAATCATTGTCTTACAATGTTGTAATCTGTTTTTTGAATTTTTTAATTATTCTTTTAAACATCTGAGGTACGTAGTTAAGTAAAAAAGAAACCAACCCTCAAATTATCAATATAGGTTAGTAGAGCTCTGTGAAGCTGGCCCCCGGAAATTCGAAAATTTTTGTTTCAGAAACGGCATACGTTTGACCACCCATTAACCATGTTTGACATCCCACTAACTTTTTTTGCCCACCCTCAAAAATCTAAATATTTAAAACTAAAATTTTCGAATTTCGGGGGGCCAGCTTCACAGAGCTGGTTAGTAGACAACTAATAAAACGTATTCCAATTTTATATTTCTTCTTGCTTTTTCCTTATGTTAGTCATGAGATTTAACACACACATACACACATAAAGGTACGTTTACATCTGACATTTATTGCATGATATTTATGTCTGATAGTTGTTTAGTCCAGTGTAAACACTCAAAAATATATAACCGAGATAAAGGACCCCCGCAATAATCTTATGGAAATTGGGTTTCTGTCAAATTGTCTGAATTTTTGATATGTTGTAGATTTTGTCATCCTGAACAAAAGTCTCCATGGGCACAAAGTGCCAAAATGAATATTTTGGCATCTACGGAGCTCCCCTGGCCCGTTGCAAAACTATTCATTTTCAATACTATTTACAGATGTGATAAGCATATTTTAATTATTCTAATATATAGGGTAATGTTTTTGAGGTCACCCTCATGTCAGATTGGACAAATTGACCGTTGACAGCTGTCACTTCACTGTCAACGAGGAATATAAATGTAAATATCCTCTTTTCACATTGAGAGTTTGGGTTTTTGAGGTCGCTGAATTCAATTCTCATGTCAGATTGGACAAATTGACAGTTGACAGCTGTCAATTCACGGTCAACGAGGAATATAAAAGTAAATATCCTCTTTTCGCTGTCATTTGTCAATTTGTCCAATCTGACATGAGAATTGAATTCAGCGACCTCAAAAACCCAAACTCTCAATGTGAAAAGAGGATATTTACTTTTATATTCCTCGTTGACCGTGAATTGACAGATGTCAACGGTCAATTTGTCCAATCTGACATGAGGATTGAATCCAGTGACCTCAAATACATTACCCTATATATTAAAATAATTAAAATATGCTTTTCACATCTGTAAATAGTATTGAAAATGAATAGTTTTGCAACGGGTTTTGGCAGCTCCGTAGATGCCAAAATATTCATTTTGGCACTTTGTGCCCATGGAGACTTTTGTTCAGGATAACAAAATCTACAACATATCAAAAATTCAGACAATTTGACAGAAACCCAATTTCCATAAGATTATTGCGAGGTCCTTTTTGTGTGTTTACACTGGACTAAACAACTGTCAGACATAAATCTCATGCAATAAATGTCAGATGTAAATGTACCTTTACACACACATTAATTTTTTTTAATTTCTACCTTGAGTTTTTTTATTTATTCTGGAAATCCACATTTATCTCCATACATAAACATTTGCTTTAAAAATTGGATGTAGTCTCGAGCAAAAATACTTAAACTAACAGCCCAATGAGCACACGCTCGTGTTTTCAACGTTTTAACTTTGTATGGTATAAAAAAACGTTATTGGTTGAAAATTAAACGGAGCTTTTAGATGATAAGGTATACGTATATAAAATACTATTTTCTAAAATATTTTTCTAGTAATTTTCAACAGAATGTTGAAACTTTTATAGAATAATCAGTTTTCTTTATAACGTTTGGTTTCAAATAACGTTATTTTCCGCGACATTTTTGAACTATTTTTATTCAATTTTTTGTACTTGTGCTTATTGGGAGGGTCATCAGCAAACGTAGTGGTTTTGACAATTCTCATTTCTGGTAAATCTTAGGTAAATAGTAGATACAAGATAGGACCATTGTATTTAGATATCCTGTCCTTCGAAAAGCCCTGTCTAGGACGCAAAAAAAACGAGGTATAACCAAATGGGACCTTTACCATTTGAAAAAGCATGTTTTTTTGCATTGAAAATGGAAATTGACGACTCTCTCTATTGGTGGAGACTAAATATATGGGCAAAAAACAAAAAAAAGTTGTTTTTTTTTTGTTAACTATAAACACTCGTTACTTTTTTGCTAAAAAAGTTAGAACAACAACTTTTTTTTGTTTATTCCTTATTCAATTTCCTTTCTTTTAATGTATTTTTTCTTACAACAATGTTGTAAACTATATTAAAAAATTGTAATATTTAAAAAAAGAACAACAAATTGACAATATTTTTTTAACCCACCTTGTCATAACTTTCTTATGCAAAGAGCTATTTATTTTTTTTTTTTTTTAATTAAGAAAGTGGGTAAAAAAGTCTAGTTTTGTATCTTTTTTTAGAAAAACATTCATATTTTGAAAAAGTGTCTCCAGAGGAGCACAGATTTAACCGTTACCTGTACGCACATATTTTTTCTTTTAGAATAAGTCAAAAACTTTAAAAGTGGGGTACTACTCACGCTCAACAGGACGGAGCTTTATGGAAAAACGACCAAAGATATAAAAAATTCGTTTGGGAGGAATACGTAGGTTATAGACGGCTACAATTTAAAATTTGTTAGATGTATACAGGATGTCCCACATAAGAGAAAATATACAAAGTTATATTATTTTTAATGGAACACCCTGTTTTTTATTTTAGAATTAAAAACTACATCAAAAATAATGTCAGTTAACTAAAGGTTCCCTATTACTATTATTATTAGTTTTCGATTTATTTGAATTTATAAGGAAAAAAAGTCTCCCAGAAATTAATTGTTTACTCTTGTTTGAATAATTTTTAATGAACTAATTTTTTTTTTCTTATGTGGGACATCCTGTATACATCTAACAAATTTTAAATTGTAGCCGTCTGTAACCTACGTATTCCTCCCAAACGAATTTTTTATATCTTTGGTCGTTTTCCCATAAAGCTCCGTCCCGTTGAGCGTGAGCCACCCTGTATATGTTCTGCTCTAAAATCAAGTAAACACTCCTCTTAGAACTATTTTTAAAAATATGGCGGATGTGCCTGTAATTCACCATATTTTCAATTTCTTGTATTCTCCCTTTCTTCAGGTCAGTAGTTCACTCATAAAAGGACGAATTATTTTTAAATATTATCATAATTTAAAATATTTAATTTTTTCCTATTTAACTTCTGGCTTTTGTCTTATGCTATTACAGCTTGGGCAGTTTTTTTTTTCAGTTATAATTAATTTTAATATCCATATAAAAAATGTAATTATTTTTTATTATCTAGACTGAATACACTAACGCCAAGTTATATCCAATGGTGCTACGATACTCAATGTTAAAGGATATGATTAAGGACATCATGCTTCATCCCGACTACATGGAGGTCTGTCATGAGGTGGATGCATAGCCAAAGTCTTTCTCCTAGGTAAAAAAACACTTTTATTATAAGTATATTATTTATTAAAAAAAATGTTTCAATATACAATTGTTCTGTTTATTCCGGAGTTACCCAAGGTTTCCATCTGGAACCTCTTTGTTTTAAATTAATTGGTAATAATATAAATTCTTATCGTTAGTTTTTAATATTTTTATAGTAGACGATTATTCTTTCCAAAACCAATCTTCTTCTGTTTACATTCATTTTTATAGTTCTCTAGCAATTGAAATTTTTGACTGTTAAAATTAAAAACTCTCTAGAATAGTTTCTTCATTTTCCAATCAAAAATGCTAAATTTTTAAAATTTATTTAATAATATAGTATCAACTTTTATTTTGTTGTAGTAATTTGGTCAATCGGATTAATTTGTTTAATAACTGTCAATTCTTGCAATAAATTTTCCATTTTTGAATACGGAATGAAATTTGTTTTTCAAATAAGGTATCACAAGCCAATTCCAAATTAAAAATTTGCAGGTTGTTACTGGAAGGGATTTGAATTTAGGGATGAAATTTTTACGTCGTAGGATTAACTTTTCGTGTCTTTTTCATTTATCTGTTCCATACTGTATACTTTCTATACTTCCACATATTAAAGTTACTCCGGTAATACTGCGGGCATACTTTGTTCCAAAGAAAATTAGGCTCCAAGAAGTTTTTGAAAATATAAAAAGAACGTCAAGTTTTACTTTTAAGTATACTATACAATTCACACCATAGAATCCAATTCTCGGTGCGAGAGGGGTTGAGTGATACAGATCTATATAATTTTTTTCAAAATGAATATGAACAACATAAAAATCAAAATTAGTTAAAATAAATAAATATATTATTCTAAAAGACCTCCACTAATCTCAATATCTCAATTTATCTTTTTTGAATATAATTGTGTCAGTATTAGGTAACAATTTTCTCTATAGTGTATATTTTTTATTTTAAGAATCACTACAAAAATATAACAAGAGATGAGAAATCAAGTGATCTGGTTGGCAACCTCATTGGTCGCCTTCGGTCAATCTAGCATCCTGGAAACTTAGTTTGTTCTTTAAAATATTATCACTGATGTCATTATCAAAAATAACAGAAATAATTGTGTCAATACGGTCTTCTAACAAATTTAAGTAAGCTGTCCAATGAGATGTCATTCAATGAAAAATGATCAACTAATAATTCCTTAGAGCATGAAAGACTAGAGATATCATTTAATGTATTTTGTTATGTATAAGCGGGATCATTATTTTTGGCTTAAGGAAAGAGGGGTAGGTACTCTATTCTTAATGACGTACGGTTTGAAGGGGTTCGTATTTATGTTTACCATTTATGCACTGTAATTTCACAATAACTAATAATTTAGATAATTGATTCGCATGATTAATAAACAAATTTATTTAACAATGTTCTTTTTCTATTTATGTTAAGTTTTCGTTAGACACTGTATTGTAAACATGTTTTACTGGAACACGTTATTTGTGAACCGGTTGTTATTTCTGTGTGTTTATTAAATAACAGACCTGTTAAAAATAACACAGGTTGTCAATCATAACCCCCTATATGTTCGTTTAGGATTGAAAACTTTTTTTATTGTAGATATAATATGTTTTGAAACTGTATGCTTTCAACTGAATTCGTGGTCACACATTATTATTGTTTAGATCATTTAGATCATTTAGAAACTGAAGTATTTTTTATATAGAGTAAATAAAATTAAAATAAAAACAAATAACAATAATTTTTTTCTAGTAGTAATAATATTAAATGTAAATGTTTTATAATAAAATTATTAATCAATGTAATCAAAACATAGTTATTAGTTGTGCCTAGATATAATATATGCTATTTATAAAACAAACCAAAAAAAGAAATGAACAATGCTACTGAATTTTTATGAAACTTATTTATTATTTATTTGTTTAGGTCCCACTTAACAACTAAAAGCCAATTACCTATCGAATGGGATGAATACAGAAAAAATATATTTTATTCGTGAGGTGTATCATACACATTTTCAGGCAAAAAATGTTCAGTTACATTGTACTGTCTATATTAGAGCACAAAATATTTTAAAATTGTCACACAAAAACTTACATACTATTATTATACAGAGTGGCCCAAAAGTCTGGAAACGGCCAATTATCTCGTAAATTGCTAGTCCCAATTGTACAAAATTTGGGGTACACCTATTTTGAGGTACGATGATCCCATATTTGATATTTGCAATGTTACCAGATGTGCCATTTCTCTTAAATTATTACTCACTTTGGTTTTTCAAATTCATCACCCTGTATATTCAGTCATTATTGGAATATCCTATTCAATACAAGTTCAACCATATGTAACACTTATGATTTTATGTAGTTTGGAAGGTCTTAAATAAATAAAATAAGTCTGGAAACGCCTAATTGTCTCAATAATTTTTTTAATACAAACCATTTTCAACTACATTAAAACGTAACAATTAAAAGATTATAACATTTTTAACATAATGGTTACTTTATCAAGTGTTCAAAATGTGCTCCATTTGTGAGTTGACAGTACCCTAATCGATGGTAGGATGCGTCTACCACATTTCTTCATGATTGTTTTATTTATTTAAGACCTTCCAGACTACATAAAATCATAAGTGTTACATATGGTTGAACTTGAATTAAATAGGAGATTCCAATAATGACTGAATATACAGGGTGATGAATTTGAAAAACCAAAGTGACTAATAATATAAGAGAAACGGCAAATCTGGCAACATTGCAAATATCAAATCTAAAATCTCTATATCCAAAAATAGGTGTACCTCAAATTTTGTACAATTAGGATTAGCAATTTACGAGATAATTGCCCGTTTCCAGACTTTTGGGCCACTCCGTATACACAATAGGTACTATATACACATACAAGAGATAATATAAAATATAGTAGGTACCTAACTATTCGTAATAGACATATTTAGTAGCTTTACAAGTAGAACACAATAGCCTCTTTTGCTTCAACTGACTGATTTTGTTGAAACTTGCTTCCAATATCATCATATCCAATATATTTTTGGCCAGCTCATTCTACCCTTTGCATTATTGCCATTTTATCCATCAAAAGATTCAAAAAACTTTTTTATAACCTTTTGACTTTGTTTTTTTATATGGGAACCCCATTTTTTTCTTACATATTCTTAAAGTACATAAAAAAATAAGAAACTTTTGAAGGAAACGATTTTAGCCAAAGGTATACCTTACAAAACTATAAAACTTTCGTCTGAAACGTTTTTTTTTTATAAAAAGCTGTATATAGCTGTAACGCTTTAATTTAGAACACCCGGTATATACTTCGAATGTCTTTAAACTGATCACTATTTATATTCACCACTGTCTATCTACTAAGTACTATTTATCTTCACTGTCCATATAATAACTGATTGCACTGTATTCTTCCACCAATATTTATATACAAATTTCTAAAGTTTGCTGGAGTCTAGAAGCTCCTCCACCAAACTAGAAATATTTGGAACAGTCCAGAAAAATTATCTTGTCCTTTCTCGAATAGTCATCGAAATCACCTCCGCTATAGTTGTCCCATAGGTTTCGTCTTAAGGGGTTTAATTATGTATAATAATCGGAAAAGTTGAGCCTCAAAGGCCAAATAAGACAGAGAGGGACTTGTACGGTTAGAGCATGACTAAATAATGAAATGGCTCACATAACAATATCATATTATTTAATGATTCCAATCTACTTTGTAAAACATATTTCTCCAAAGTTTTTTTAATTATATTTTTTTTGGCATAGAATCTTCTTTTGGACAAGAGCTAATTTTTTATAAAAAAATATTTGTTTAATTGTTTTTTAGTGTAGATGAATGGGAGCTTACAGATATTGTGATTTTAGGTGATGAGTTTATTAAATTTTAAACAATTTTTTGTCTTCTAAAGAGAGTTAAAGATTGAAGTTCCCTATCTTGCATATTTTCGTCCCTACAAATGAAATGTACATTAAATGTATTCTGCAGATTTATTAATGATATACATTTAATTAAATTTCAAAAGTTCCAAAGGCTATTATTACCAGCACCTGTTTGGTTTTAAAAAATATAAGAGCTAATCATACTTTTTCATTAGCCTTCTCTCTTTCTTTTCCAACTTCGAAATTTCCAATGTTGGGAACTGCAGATAGAGGCATATTTTGTTTGCCGTCGTTATTTTTAAGCCTGTAAACAATAATGTAATAATAATAATATATGTTTAGTATTTAACAAAATAGGCAAATAAGTGTGTTTCGAAAGACACATAGAATTACAATTATTTACAGTTTATATGGAAAAAACTTACTCATTTCTAAAGCAAAGTACAGGTACATCATTTGGTATAGATCCTTTTATTAATCTATTGCTACCTTCATAATAATGTTCAGTTGAAAATGGTCTGAACACAGACATGTGTAGTTAGAAATGCTATTAATGCTCAAACTAAATACTTGACAGTTTGGTTGTGAGATCAGCAGGAAATCTGAAATAAGTAAACAAAAGATTTAAACTATTAATGGCAGTTGAATAAATAATGTACAATACAAAAATATATCTAATCCATTTTACATTATACGAAAAGACATAAATTAAGCATTATCGCAAAGAAAACTATTTTCTGTCAAACGCAAACATGGTGATGCTCATGAAGAACATTCTATAAACATGTTTTCTTATTCATTTGCCCATTGCCCATTTTGTTGTTACGTTTATGGAATATAGTGTGATGTTTATTTATTTTCAAACAACAGTTTATTTATTAATAATAATTTATTTAAACACTTATTTATTTTATAACACAACTATTCTAATTTATATATACTTCGAATGTCTTTAAACTAATCACTATTTATATTCACCACTGTCTATCTACTAATTACTATTTATCTTCACTGTCCATATAATAACTGATTGCACTCTGTTCTTCCACCAATATTTATATACAAATTTCTAAAATTTGGTGGTCTAGAAGCTTCTCCACCAAACTAGAAATATTTGGAACAGTCCAGAAATATTATCTCGTCCTTTCTCGAATAGTCATCGAAATCACCTCCGCCATAGTCGTCCCATAGGTTTGGTTCTTAAGGGGTTTAATTATGTATAATAATCGGACAAGTTTAGCCTCAAAGGCCAAATAAGACAGAGAGGGACTTGTAGGGTTAGAGCATGACTGAATAATGAAATGGCTCACATAACATTGCCCCCTCCTTAAGAGATAGTTCCTCCTGGAAATCTTACGAAACTAAACTGGAATGGTTGTATTTGCAACTGAATCCTCTTTTACAATTTCCAGTTGCATGGAAGTAACAAGGGACTGTCTTCGCTGTAACCTGGGCACTGGGCGAATGGCTGCAGACCAGTATCTGAACTCCGGTATCTTGAAAGATTACTTCCACCATGTTCCTAATGGTCCTCCAATCCAGCTGATTTCCTTCTATCTTCGGCATGGCTAGTTTCTGTACATTGGACTCCCGCACGTGCTCCCTTAGACTAAGTAATGCTTCCTATACATCCTGATAGGTGGATCGATCTCGGAAGGTGTTCTTCGTTATTAAATAGAAAAGATAACGCGACCCGTCTTAAAGTTTCAAGGCCTCTCCAGGGGCTGGTAACTGATATTGAAGTTCTACCAGTCGACCAAACTTCTTACGGAACACATATGCCAGTCCTCGCGCGTCGTTGATGCTGGCGGAAGTACTATGAACCAACGAGTAGTCTTTCGGAAGCGAGAGCAGATCTTGTTGTTAATCGGTCGTAACACAATATCTGGCTTTTCCAGTACCCCCATACGCACCCATAAATTCTTCAAAGACAAGGTCAGGTGTTTCTCGAAGTTGGTTTACTTCTTCTTCATGGTCACCCTCAAATGGAGCCAGACAGTTTTAGTGAACTACCTTCGGTTTACCATTTGGGATCTTACTCATACGGTAAATTACATCATTTATTTTATTATTGATTAGGTACGGACCTTCCCAAGACCTTTGAAGCTTCGGAGAATAACCCTTTTGTCTTTTTGGGTTATGGAGCCAGACTTTGTCGCCTTCTTTGAAACATCCTTCCGTTGCTTGGGTATCGTATCGCTTCTTCATTCTGTCGCTGGCGATTTGGAGATGCGAGCGAACTAATTCATGCATGTCGTCCATTCTTCTTCGTAACTGGATCACATAATCTTCACCAGCTACATCTTCTCCAGGTCGGCATCCAAACTCGAGGTCGCACGGTAGTCTCATCTCACGCCCAAACAAGACCTTTGCTGGTGTTTAGCCTGTTAATTCATTGACAGCGGATCTATAAGCCATTGCAAAGAGCGAAAGATACTGATCCCGATCTCGCTCATGGTTTGAAACCACTTTTGACAGATATTTACCAATGGTTTTATTCATTCGCTCTATCATTCCATCGAATTGTGGGTGCAATGCTGTGGTTCTGGTTTTCTTTATGCCTAGTCTGTCACAGATTCCACGGAAAAGTTGACTTTCAAAATTTCTGCCTTGGTCACTGTGGATCTCCAAGGGCACTCCAAATCGACAGATAAACTCTTTTATCAATACATCTGCAACAGTTGCGGCCTCTTGATTTGGAATGGCATAGACTTCCACCCACTTTGTAAAATAATCCATAACCACCAAAATGTATTTATTACCTTCCTCGGTCGCGGGAAATGGTCCAGCAATGTCTAAGGCGATCCTTTCAAATGGGCTACCAACGTTATATTGCTTCATGGAAGCCTTCCTTTTTCGTTGAGGTCCCTTACTCATAGCACAGGTGGTACATTTCTTACACCAGTCCTTCACATCATCGGAACTGTTCATCTAGTAAAACCTTTCCCGAACTCTTTGAAGGGTTTTCCTGACACCGAGATGTCCTCCTGATGGATTGCCGTGTAATTGACGGAGTACTTCAGCTACTCTACTTCTTGGAATGACCAACTGTCTTCTGTTTTCGGAACCATCATCATTTTCAAGTACTCGCTTTAATAAGCCCTCTTCCAGGATAAAGGAGTTCAACTGAGCCAAGTATAACTTAAGTACTGGAAAGAGATTAGATACTTCTTGCCAAGTAGGCCGACGATTTTCCTCTTTCCATTCTCGTATCTTCTTCAAAACGGGATCATTCTCTTTTTCTTCCCTAAGTTTGACAGGGGCCCACTCATCGCTGACAACCGACGTTCTTCGTACTGTAACTTCTTTAACAGATGTGGCCAACCCCTTTCCAATCAGAGTTCCTTGACCAACATCTTTATTGCGCTTCGAAGGTTCCACCATGACAGGCGTTGCCTTCTCTGCAGTTCCTTGCAATCGCCTTACTCGTATGGTTTCACTACTTTCAGGTAACACTGTTCCTTCCTGTACAGCCATCGGCACGGTTTTTCGATTCGTAGTATTCTTTGGACGTTTGCGCAAACTGCTTACTTTTCCCATTTCACCGCAATTCCAGCACCTAATAGTCTTCGGTTGCTTCTCAATAAGGCTTTTTATAATGTAAAACAATTGGTCCAATTTATTTCCCTGTTCTTCTTCTTTTACAGTCCTTACTTCACTGTATCCACCAGAAGCCAGCGTAGCCGCTTCATATTCAAGAGCAGCGGACAAGACATCGACCAATGTTTTGTGACGGGCTAAACGAAGTGTTCTTTGCATTTCATGGTCACGAAGTCCATCTACAAATGCTAGAACAGCCAAACATTCCATCATGTTTTCTGGAGCTGACGGGTAGGCAAATCGCACCATCTTCGCAATATCTAATTCAAATTCTTGAAGGCTCTCGTCACGTTTCTGTTTGCGATTCTTTAACTGTAATCTGTATACCTGCTACAAGTGTTCGTGGCCATATCGCATGTTGAGTCTCTTTTTGAGTTGCTCAAAATCATCTGTTTCTTCCACGGGTATAGTCTGCAGGACATCCAAAGCGTCTCCTCGAAGAGCGATGGTCAAATGCATTGCCTTCTCTCGTTCAGACCACTCGTTTACTCTGGCAGCTGTTTCGAACTGCTTAAGGTAGTTCGTCCATGACATCTTTCCGTCAAAAGTTGGGGCTTTAACACGAGGAGAGTTTACAGCTCCTTCCAATTTCAACTTCGACCCCATCTCATGGCACTTAACTTTAACGTCCTTGGCCGGGTCTGAATGTTCCAGTTCTTCTATCTTCTTTTCCATTTCTTTTATTTTCTCCTCAACGGAAGACATTATTTTATTCTCAACGGAAGAAATCTCATTTCTTATAGAAGACATATCAGAGGAGACTTTAATTTCTATAGAAGACATTTCTGCAGACACCTTTTCTTCTAAGGAAGAAATATCAGACGAAACTTTGTGTTCTAAAGAAGAAACTTTATCATCCAAGGAAGATATATCGGAAGAAACTTTAGTTTCTAAGCAGGAAATGTCACTTTTTATAGAAGAAACATCAGAAGAAATTTTATTTTTTATGGAAAAAAATTTAGTTTTAAAATCGGATGAAATTTCGGTTTTTAAAGAAGACATATTAGAGGAAATATCGGTTTTCATGGATGACATATCAGAAGACATTTCGATTTTTAAGGAAGAGATCTTACTTCCATATCGGAAGAAATTGAAGAAATTATAGCAGATGCACCATCCGAAAATAGAAACGTTTCCGGATTCAAACCTTCATTTTCTAGTGCTTTTTTAAGTAGTTCTGCCAGATCTGATTTCTTCCCTGTCATCTCCAGTTCACGTTCTTCTAATTCTCGGCGTAGCTCAGGCACTTTTAAATCACAAAGTCTTTTAGCCATGATTGTCCACTATTTATTTACACTATCCCACATCTAACACCAATATGATGTTTATTTATTTTCAAACAACAGTTTATTTATCAATAATTTATTTAAACACAACTATTCTAATTTATATATACTTCGAATGTCTTTAAACTGATCACTATTTAGATTCACCACTGTCTATCTACTAATTACTATTTATCTTCACTGTCCATATAATAACTGATTGCACTCTGTTCTTCCACCAATATTTATATACAAATTTCTAAAATTTGGTGGAGTCTAGAAGCTTCTCCACCAAACTAAAAATATTTGGAACAATCCAGAAATATTATCTCGTCCTTTCTCGAATAGTCATCGAAATCACCTCCGCCATAGTCGTCCCATAGGTTTGGTCTTAAGGGGTTTAATTATGTATAATAATCGGACAAGTTGAGCCTCAAAGGCCAAATAAGACAGAGAGGGACTTGTAGGGTTAGAGCATGACTGAATAATGAAATGGCTCACATAACAATAGTATACTTAATTGTGAAACGTTAACCAGGATTCTTTTAAGAATTTATTATTGCAAACTATACAAGCTTTCGGCACTTATTCTATAATAATTAAAATACTCTTAAAAAGTTTATCAAAGAGACACGTCGTCCAAATTGTCTTTGGAAGCCACAAAAAACGTTCTTTTTTAAAACGAAAACAAGACGTTAAATGAAATGTCATTTATCACAAATACGCGCGTTATTTAAATTTGCCAATCATAAATTGTCGTGTTCCTAACTCGCCAATCATAATGCATCGTGTACCTAACACCAAAGGGGTTACCCTCCTCAGTATATAACAAACCCATTTCAGTAACCCCTCTAGTCTTATATGCTCTAAGAATAAATCCCTAAAATTCCAATTTAAATATTTAATTTCTGGGACTTAAATTTTATATTAAAATTCGCTCCATTCAATTTTAAAGCTTAAAATATGTTTTTGAACATATATAAAAACTTTTTCGTTTCTGGGGGATTTTCGTGAGAACATACACTCTTGTCTTTTTGAACTATTTTTTAGGTGGGACTTCGTCGGCAAAGTGTCAGATTTTGAATTCTGAGGCCTGCCGATTACCACCAGGAAACCATTTGTATTTTTGGCCAGTGAAGATTTTGAAAACGAAGCGGATTTTGGGAATACGATTGAGACGATTTGACATGGAACACGATTCAAGTTGAGTACAGAAATACCGAAGATTTGCAAGCAGATTTTGATTGAAAACCACTTGGCGGGTTATGTATAGATAAGTATACTAAGAATCTTTAAAGCTGTTATCAAAAAGTTACAAATATTTTTTCAATGCCAATGTTAGAAAATACCATTTTTATCGGTAACTATTTAATTAAGAATAATTACGCTCTGCAGTATATCAAAATAATTTTGTATTAAGATTTGAATAAGATTTTGAATACTTTAATCACATAAATCACAGTCAACGTTTTGATAAAAAAATAATATCATACGATTATTGGGTTTAAAACAATAGGTATTGGTAAAAAGATTATATTGATATACTAATTTTATTATATTTTGGTTGTTATTAAGCTGAAAAATTAGAAAAACACGCTGAGAACTGTTGCAAATAAATAAATTTTTCATGTTTATTGAAACGTATGCCGCAAATTTTGTTAATTTTACTATACTGGATGTTCAATTGCGCGGATAACATAAAGTGCATCTTTCAAGAAATTTGTTGTATCGATTTTTTATTTACATTTCTTTCTGTAAAAGTTACCAACTTGAATAACTTTAAATATTAAATTTTCAACAATTATTGTAGATTGAATAATTTATTACAAAACATGGTATTTCTGCTCAACAATGTTTTAATGCTAAAAGTTGTCTTTATTCTCAGATTAAACGGCTAAATATAATTGGTCCACAATTTAAGTGTACCAGAAATATACAGGGCATTTCAAGTATGCAGTCAATAATTTTCCAAAAAGGATTCGGCGCGAGAAAATACAAATCAATAATTCCATATAAATATTGGTTTGAAAATTCTTCCTAATAGGTACATAACTAGTCATGCGATCACCAAATTTTACCGTAGAAAAATTATAATTTTCCGACGTCATCTAATAGAAACATTTTTAATAATGCGTTTGGTTTAAAGTTTTCATAGATTTCTAAAAAAAATTTTAATTTTCCCCTACTTATGTCATAAAGTAGTTTTGGTAAAAAAACACTTTACCGTAGAACAATTTAATATTTTCCGATACCCATTCTATAGAAAAAATTTAAAACCCATTTGGTTTAACTTTTTAAAAATTTTATAAAAAAAAATTTTTTGTTCGAAGTTTTTGGATTTCCCTCTCTCCCTGTCATGAAAACCCTGTCATGCGCTACATCAATCAACGCGGCTCGTTGAGCCTGATAATTCTTCCTTAGGTCTTTTTGTTCTATCTTCTCTTTTAAATGACGTTTTTCCTAGAAAAGCGTTCGACTCAAATGTTCCTCTAATTTTCCTGGAAAATATGTTTGAGTTATCGAAAATATTTTGATGACAGATTGTGATAGTATACTCATAGTTTTGTTTTTTTTTTTTTTTTGAAAAATTCGTCGGGAAAGTCGAAAACTTTGGGAAAATTATTTTTTTTCTATTTTCTCAAAACAAAAGGAAATTTCCCAAAACGGATAAATTCGCTGTCAAAAAAAAATTGGTCAAGCCAGAAAATTGGTGGAAACTCACTTTCCCGAAGATAAATTAAAAATTTTCTGATGTTATTCAACAGAGAAAACTTTAATGTTTCGAAGGGAACGAAATTCGATGGGTTAGTTCGTGTCCTAAGAACCTTCTAACAACGTCACTTGATGATCAATCTGTCTTAAGTCCCATTCGCCTCAGACACCATTCTTCTAGTGGCTGACTGCTTTGGTGAGTAAATCGGCTATATGGTAATCTGTGGAGACATTCACAACTTCTATCTTCCCTTCAGTAGATAGACAAAGTATGTACTGGACCGCTAGATGGCGCCACCTGTTCTAAAGCAATTTACTGAGAAAATATAAAAAATAAGAAAACGACGAAACAAGGCGAACTTCTCGTATGCCCTCCCAATCTAAATTTCGTTCACGTGAACGCATGTCGCAACAATAAATACATCACGTACGTTTGTACTACTGCATATGCGTGGAGGTGGGGGTAATGAATTATTTGTTTAAAGTATTGAGACATTAAAGACTCTTCCAGTCTACTGAGATATTTTCTACGAGTAGCTTCTCTAAAACTAACAAAAAATGTCTTCATTGTCAAAAACTGATTACTTAACTCTCTTGAATCTAAATGAAATTAACGCTTTGTCGCCACAGGAAATGGCACAAGATTACGAAGAATTGTCAAAAGAATGGTATCACATAATATTAAGTGAAAAGGACTTTAATTTACTTGCTTGTGCTCTAAATATTAAATGGTATTCTATTTGTCGATGTCATCTAATAGCAGACGATGGTAGTACAGCACATGAACATCTGCATGCTTTAATACATTATACTAATGTATTTACAATGTTAGCCTACAAGAAAAAACTACAGCGCACTGGTACACGACTCCATTCAAAAACAACTTTCAAAAAAATAATTTGATAGGACCAAGCTGCTGGTGACCTCAGATACATCACCTGGGCTGATGGATAAAAGCCGCTTAAAAGGGATGGAGATGGTCTTAGAGGTACACCTCATTCTTATTACGATAGTAGAGTATTTAAAGAAAATTGGTTACAAAATTAGCATCTGAAAGTGTTAAAGACTTAGAAAAATACACATCGGAAAAAGAACACATGTAGATGTGATAGAGGTACCAAAAGAATAAGGCGGAGGGAAGAACGAGAAACGAAGACAATTTTACAAAACAGAAAGGGGAATTGAAATTAGGAATAATTACAAAGAAAAGCAAATTAAGAAAAAGAAACTAATTACAAGTTTACTGAAAATAAGCCTAAATAAAATCTGAGCTTCAAAGAGAGACAATTTTGAAACTTATTGAGTTACTGTAAATACTTAATACTGTTACTTTAAAAATATAATTTTGAAACAAAATATATTTTATTTTCCTTGTCCAATGTTGACTTTAGCCTATTACAAATAACTTTCCCCCATTTAAATTATTAGCAATATTGGTCCTATCTTTACTTAAATGTCTACTCCAGAACCCTACTATCCAGAGTGAACTACACGTTTTCCATTTAAAAAGCATTGGTGTCCAAGATTCTATAAAATATTACGAGAGGACCTTGGACACCAATGCTTTTTAAATGGAAAACGTGTAGTTCACTCTGGACAGTAGAGTGCTAGTGTAAACATTTAAGTAAAGATAGGACAAATATTGCTAATAATTTAAATGGGGAAAAGTTATTTGTAATAGAGTAAACTCAACATTGGACAATGAGTTACGAGGGCATACGAGAAGTTTGTCTTGTTTCATCGTTTTGTCTCTCCTTATTAAGTCGCTTTAGAACTTAGTCAACGCTGTTGACAGATGCCATATATTAGGTTAGATCGTTGACAGATGACACATGAAGGATAGGTTAGACAACTTCGTAGCTATCAAATCTCAGGTTAGATTGGCAACACTGTGGACAGATGACAATTGACGTATGTAAGGTTAGCTCGATTTTTGACATCTGTCGTTAGGGTAGCCAATTTCGTAGCTATGTCGGCGCACGCGCAGTTCAAAAGTGTTCCAAAGTGTCCCCATATCTACTCCCTTCCTTTATTGCATTGCGGGCGAAATGATGCTGCACATCGATGTGCTTTATTCGGACATGATGAACGCTGTTTTTTGAAAGATCGATAACACTTTTGTTGTCGCAATAAATCCTTATAGGGTAATTTTTTTCTGAAGTGCTTAGCTCAGTAATTGCATTGAGTAGCAATATTGCTTCTTGTACTGCATGAGAAACCGCGACATATTCTGCTTCAGTAATTGATCTAGCTATCGTTTGCTTTTTTTTTGCTTGGCTAACTGTTTGCGCCATTTCCTAATTTAAGAGCATAGCCACTCACTGATTTTCTATCATCTTGATCATCAGTGTAGTCAACGTTGACATAACGGTATACTCTTTTGTTCTCGTCTTCTGAATAAATCAGTGTCAAACTGCTGGTACCTAGGAGGTACCTCATTATCCTCTTTACTCCTATCCAGTGCTTTCCTGGATTTAGGTTGAACTTACTTAATTTCCCCATTGCAAAGGCAATGTCTGGGTGTGTAGTTTGCTCAGCATATAATAGACTACCAATTGCCGTTTGATATGGGCCTTGTTCCATGTCTCTTCTTTCAGCTTCATTCTTCGGACACACCATGATATTTTTTTTTATTTCAATTGGTAATGTTACGGGTTTTGAATCATGCATCCCAAATCTTTTAAGGACTTGACCTATATATGTCGCTGGTCTTATGTTATATTTCTTTTTATTCCGATTTCTATTGATTCGCATGCCAAAACAATAATGAATTTTATCGAGATTTTTCATATGGAACCTAGCTAAGAGTTCGTTTTTATATCGGTGTAGGGTGTTTTTATCATTTGAAAATAGAATTAGGTCATCCATGTATAGTTTTATTACGATTATCTTCCCCTTTTAAAGTGATAATACACACATACATCGTATTTCGCTTGTTGCAAACCCACCTTCTTCAGCTCTGCATCTACTTTTATATTTCTTAAGCAACTGGACTGTTTTCAGCTTACAGACTTTTTGATAAAACTCTCTGGTTGCTGAATATATATTTCTTCATCCAGCTTATGTTATAGATATACGACAACTGCATCCATTTGATGGATTTTTCAGCTATTCGTTGCGGCTAGGGCTAGCAAAAATTTTAAAGATGTACCTCGAACTACTTGCGAAATAATTTCTTTAGTCTATGCCATATATCTGGAAACATTCTCTAATTACTATTTTGGATTTATATCTATTAGGTTTCCCTGCACCAAGAGAGAAATTTAAGACGAAGAGAGGCTTCCTCTTAAATTTTCATTTGCTGGTTAGGATGTTCTTGTTTTCTGGAAGATTAATCAGTTCTTTCATAGCTTTCTTTCAAAATCTGCCTCGTGCATTTCTATTGTATTGACAAAGGTCATAATGTTGACGTGATGGATACCTGGATTCTAAAGAAATTTGTTGAGGGAGGAATCTCCTGCTGCCGTCGATTCTGGTAATTCTACTTGGTGTTCATTAATTTCTTCGTTCTCGAGAAGCTTATTATTATTGATGAATTCTGCACTTTTAATTTCTATACACGGCTCTTATACTGCATCTACGCTGTCTCTTAGTGATTATAACTTTTAATAGTTTGGATTTGCCATATTCCTCTCATCAAAGATAACATCTCTAGATTTTTCAACTTGTTTTGTCTTTATGCCAATATTTCTATATCCTTTTGATTCCTAATAGTAACCAACATATACTTGCTCATGTGACTTCGTTTCCCATTTCCTTCTTTTTTCTTTCGGTGTGTGCGCATATGGAACACAACCAAAGACACGTAGATGTCATGCTACTTTAGGAGTCTTTTCTTTGATAGCTGTAGTAGGCGATCTGTTTTTTAAATAACATACAGTGTTGACTATTTCGGCCCACTATTCTTTTGAAAGTTGTGCTTCTTGCAATATTGAGCGGCCTTTCTCGACCAATGTTCTGTTGCATCTCTCTGCAATGCCGTTTTGCTCTGGGGTATACTCAACCATCGGTCGATGTTGAATAACCTTCCTTTTAAAAAAATTTCTGAACCAATGATTTATGTATTCTTTTTCATTGTTTATTCTGATGGTCCTAATCTTTCTTTTTGTGAAATTTTCGACTTTCGCTGTAAACTCTTGTTATTTTTTAAGGACTTTGATATGAAATAAATAAATGTGTTTCTAGTGAAGTCATCCGTGACTATGGACTTTTCTGGTATTGGGCCACACGTACCGGAATGGACTAGTTAGAGGGTCCTAGCAGCTCTGCTGGCCTTGCCTTTTGGAAAAGTGTTTGCTTTCCCTTTATACAGCTTGGAAGTATTTCGGAGATTTCATCTTTTGAATTAGATACCTTCTTCTAAACCTTCCTGCAATCTTCTTAGACCTTTTTCGCTTAAGTGACCTAGTATACGTTGCCAATCTTCAAAACTTGAACATTTTTTAACGACTGCATTATAATTTATATAATCCAATTGGTGTCGTTTTCGCAATTGCGGAAATTTTACATGTATTGTTCTCAAAAACTATCATTATACCTTTGTTTTCTAGCTGCCGACAGTAAATTATGTTTTAAACTTGATGCGTATCTGACATTTGATATAGGTGTCTTCACTATATTTCCATCTACGTTTAGGTTTACTACTGATACGCTCCCAAATTCAATACTTTTACATTCTTCTCCTGATGCAGTAGTGATACGTTTATTTCATTGTTTTTATAACAATTTTACATAATAAAAATGTTCCATGTATATCTAATAATTATTGTTTTATAATTAAAATACGAAAATTCACGTCGATTGAAAATGTTGAAGTCGTGGTAAAAATTATATGCATAACTCATTGAAAATTAATTTGTTGTTAAGTTTCCGCTTCACTCTTGCGAAATATATTATTTTCCACACGTATTATATAGTAATGGTTTAGTATACAAATAATAGGACACTTTTGTTTTAATTTCGAAATACAATGTATTCTCAGATGTTAAGAATTAATGACTGCATACCTGAAACACTTTGCATATTATCTTGTCTTGTGTTTTTCAAAAGGTTTAGGCAGCCGGCTCGTGGAGAAATGCACTTCTGAGTAATTTCCGGAATTTTTGGTATGTTGCAATTATCGATTTCCTGAACAATAATGTCTAAGGGCACAACTCAATCCAATGATTAGTTTTTAATCCTATAGTTAAACTACGTTTTTAATATACAGGTCGTTGAACATGCAAAATGGACATTATATTTTTCAGGAATAATGCATTACTGATACCAAAGAATATTTGAAAAGCGATCAGACAAAACCACTTTATAGAATTTGGAGATATGGACAGAAAACGTGAAAAAATATATTTTACTTGAAATATATGATAATATGGGCTTCGTAAATAATATTTTCGTTTCAATTTCATAATTAACATTGGAATAAATTCATCTGATTTTGCTGGAATTGTAGATAAATACTTAATTTCATAATGACAAATTGTTATAATGTAGCTATATATTTCATAGCATATATATTAAGTTAAAAATTATACATATATTTTATTTATTTAAATATTTTTTAAAACTTTTTATTAAATTTTGAAATAAAACAAAATTATATTTTTAAACGTTTATTTTTAAATTTACAAATACTTCAAAACAGTAAAAAAAATTTATTTTGTGGATTTATCTCGTTTGGCTTAATAAGTGTACTTTAGGGTCCATTTTAAATGAGATTTAAAACTTTTTCTCTTAAAACTAATATCACTGTTGAATTTATCTAATATAAAGGAATAGGAATCAATAATTAAGTAATTTTTGCCCAGAAATGGATTTATCTGATTTTGTTTGATCTGATCCCGCCACATTTCAAATATAAACTATGATGTAGTTTATTATTAGTTACAAACTAAGTCACAAATTATTTAAAATTCAATTTTTATTTTTTCTTTGGCATTGGAATATTTTTCAAATTAATATCATACTGAAATAGCCTTGGTTTAATTATTCAGGGCGAGTCAGAGACTTTGTATACCCTGTTTGCTGTTAATAATTTTTTTCTTGTTCATCGCGTGTTATCATAAGAAAGCGCAAGAGGAATGACATTGAATTGTCACAATTCAGATCCGGTGGTAAAAACGGTCTTCTTTATCTACTGGGTCCATTTCCACCTGCCGATATCCAGACTTCAAATCTAAGGTAGAATATAGTTTACTTCTGGCCAATGTGTCCAAGGTATCGTCGATTATAGGCAGAGGATGACTGTCTTTCTTGGTAACATTTTTCAACTGACGGTAATACACACAGAACCTCGTATTTACATCTGTTTTCTAGACTAGAATTACCGGAGATACCCATGGGCTGGTAGAAGGTTCTATCATCCTGTCTTCCTCCATTTCCCGAACAATCCTTTTAGCTTCTCTCTCTTCGTGTTGATTGACGAATCGGCCTTGCATCACCAATGTCAATTTTATGTTTCACAACATGTTTTTCCGCCTTTTGGTACAAAAATGTCACGATATCGTCAAAGAAATTCCTTTATTTTCTTTTTGTCTAATTGATGTAAAGATTGACCAGCAACTGAAATCAATTGCTCGAATTTGTCATTGGAATTATCAGAAGTTGTTATCTGATGAATTATGTAAGTTACTGATAGACAGGTTTTGATTCTAGTCTCTTTCTTGATGGTGATCATTGAGGTTTATAAGACGTATAGGAATTCCTTTAGCAGTCGTGACCAACCTCTTTTTGATCAGAATTCCACCACGTCTAACCTCTTCGTGGTTCCAAGGTTCCAGCATGACAGGTTTCCCTTGTTTCATAGTCTCTTGAAGCTATGAAACTATAAACGTTTCAGTTCTGCTAGATACCACCACATTCTCTTGTACAGCAATTGGCACGATACTGTCCCCTTATGGATGTAAGAATATATTTTCGGTACCAAATTGGGTCACTCTATTCTTAAAATCCAACTGGAAGCCATCTTCTTAGTACATCTTCTTCGATACCAGCGACAATAACAGTATGACTAAACTTGGTTGTATCAATTTCTAATTGGACCTAGAGTTTTCTATCGAGATTGGCACTTTCACCTGTGGCAGTCCGCAGTCGTAACCTTGATGGTAAAGTCTTTTTGTGGTTATTTATAGTTTTTGGTCGTATAATAATCCTGGTTCCTCCAGTATTCACTAAAAGTGTTTACTTTTTATCATTTACTTCACCGTCTATGTATACAATATCATCGCGGCATTTCTAAGAGACTATTAGTATGAGAGGGTCTTTGGAACGGTTTAAGATCAAAGCTGCCCAGTCTAGGCTAACCCGCTCTAGTGTTCCTGCGGCGTGTTGTCTTTATTTGCTGTGGCCCTAGGGTATTTGCACGAACTGCATTCACCGCAATTCCAGCACCTGATGGTTTTTGTCTTGATCTTTTTATTAGTACGGCTCTTCATCATGTTAACCAATTGGTTGAGTTTATCTTTCTCTTTTACAGTCCCCACTTTTCTGTATCCACCAAAAGCATGCGTAGCTGCCTCATACTCTAGAGCAGCGGACAAGACATCGACCAATGTTTTGTGATGGGCGAGAGAAGTGTTTTCTGAATTTAATGGTCACGGAGTCCATCAATAAATGTTTGGACAGCTAGACATTCCATCATTTTTTCCCCAGCTGATGGGTAGTCAAATCTCACCAATCTGGCAAATCTGCTTCATATTATTGAAGGGTCTCGTCTCTTTTCTGTTTGCTATTCTTTAACTGTGCGATCCTCTTACGTTGTACTTTTCGTTTACCCTGTATATATCCTCAAACAGGACAATAAAATTTATTAAAAACCGAATAATAGATTGCGGTTAGATAAAAACTGATAAAAAGCAATTAAGACAATTAAAAACCAATTAGTAGATTCCTGTTAAATAAGAACTGATAAAAGCAATTAAGACAATTAGGGCGTGGCAGTTTGCGGTTAATGACCTTTGGTGGCACACCTTTGTCGGCATCATCAAAGGAAAATTTGATTCCCAGTCTCAACCGACGGAACTCCTACTCATCTTCTTATCGAAAGCTGTGGTTTTAAGACGACCAGAAGAGTTTACGGTTACTTCCGTTTTCAACATTGGCTCCACCTGATGGTACTTTATTTCGCCGTCCTTTGCCTGTTCCGTAAGTTCCAGTTCTTCTATCTTCTTTTCAATCTCTTTAATTTTCTTCTCAACAGAAGACAACTTATTTTACACATCAGCAGACATATCAGAAGGCAATTTCATCTTTTAATGAAGAGATTTTGTTTTTTAAATCCGAAGAAATTTCGGTTTTTAAAAATGTCATAAGTCTTCTTTTCTTCAAAAGAAGAAATATTAAACAAAACTTTACTCTCTAAGGAAGTTATGTCAGAAGAAACTTTAGTTTCTAAGTTCACGTTCTTATAACTCTGGACGTAACTCGGTCACTTTTAAATCTCACAGTTTTTGAGCTATTTTTGTCCACTATTTACAGTTCCACTTCTAACACCAATGTAACGATTGTTTATTTAAAACAGTTTATTTGTTTACACTTCGTACTATAAATAATTTATTTATAATACTTAAGAACTAATATAATTCACACAACTAATTTATTTTTACAATTTTTCTTTTGTTGACAACATTTATATATAAATTTGTAACAGTCTAGAAAGATCAAACTCTGACTAGAGGCTCAGTCTAGAAGTTCTGAAAATTATCCTCCATGCGTCGGACTACAAGAGAAAACATTCAAGTGTATTCCCGATCATGAATTGAGTGGACAGCGATAGTGGAATCATAGACATTTCGGCGGCTTGTAAGAAGTCCAGAATCGTAGGGACCCTCGCACAACTATATTCTTGTTATTGTTGGCTACTCAATGGACTTCTCTAGAGTTGTCTATTTGTAGGCATCTTTGGAACCAAATTGTACCAATAACATTATCTTGGTTTTCTAATGATTTAATTCAACTTCAATTAAATCCAATATCAATGTTTGCCTGGCTACCGAGTGAGCTTAAGCTATAGCTGCTACATAAGTAAAACATAATGTTGTGCCCAATGATATTAGGGTTCCGAAAGTCGACAACTACAACATACCAAAACCCATTACAAGCCGGCTACGTAGTCCTTTCTGGATATTTGTTTATAAGGGTTAAGTTCTGTTTGAATACTATGAATAACCATTTTTTAAATGGAATAGTTCGTTCTCTATTTTTCATAATATTCATAATTTATTACGTCAGATAAAGGAAAGAACAATATATTAAAATACCAATAGTCCGAAGTCTGATAAATGAGTATCCCAAATTGTTTTACCCATGCTATAACTTCTAAACCATGCAAGATAATCGAACCGGACAAACGTCATCCATTATAATTGGCGATGTACTTTGAAACAAATAAAAATTTGATGACCCAACCTCAAAAACTACCCCCCTGAAACAACCCCCTCTAAAATTATTAACGACACCCTAATTTTTTTTCTGTACAACTATTTTTAAAATTTTAAAATCGCTCCATAAATGAGATTTGATTTTTTTTTATTTTCATCAAGTTGCTTGCTGTCAAATTCATGGTAAGTTTTCTAGCACATTATAAACAATACTATATCAATCTGTCTCTTGTCAAACAGAAGTGCAACTTAAATACTCGATAAAATTGGCAGTTTGCACTTGATAAAGTTTGCAATAATTTTGTCAAGTCCTAACAAATTATTTCAAAATGCCTACGTTTAGTTTCAACGAGTAGACCGATATGATAATTATTAACGGCGAAAATCGCAAAAATTAAAGACAAGCTAGACAATTATACTATGAACGTTTTCCGAATAGAACAATTCCCTCAGTTAGAAAGTTTTCCAATTTAGAAAGAAGTCTTAGACAAGGATATTTTCCTGACGGTAAACATCATGGAGGACACAATGATCAGAAATGAAGAAAATATTATACACGTTTTGTCTTACGTTCATGTAAATCCACATGTTTCTATTAGAGATTTGGCACTCGAAATTGGAATAAGCAAAAGTAGCATCCAAAGAATATTAAAAGACAATAAATATTCTTATAAAATACACTTGGTCCAAGATTTACACCCTAATGATCTTGAAAGACGCTTACAGCCGTATGCACAGTCGATCTCCAGCGACTCGCCAGAGATTCATTTCGGCGTATCGCCAGCGATTCGCTGGCGATCCGCCGGCGAAAGCCCAAAAAGCTGGCGACTCGCCGGAGATTGTCACCGGAATGTCATTTCACGCAAGTTTTCATGTTCTTTTATAGGGAAAAATTTGATATTAGTTCATTATTTTTTGAGTTTTAAGAAATGAATCATGAATAAAATGCGAGAGATACCGGTGATAATTCCTATAAAAGAAAATAAAAACTTGCGTGAAATGACATTCCGGTGACAATCTCCGGCGAGTCGCCAGCTTTTTGGGCTTTCACCGGCGGATCGCCAGCGAATCGCAGGCGATACGCCGAAATGAATCTCTGGCGAGTTGCTGGCGATCGACTATGCATACGGCTGTTAGACTTTCTCGCTAGAATGCAGGTGAAACTAAATGACGATGCCACATTCTTAGATAAAATCTTATGGAGCGACGAATCACCTTTCCATAATAATGATGTATTAAATCGTCATAATTCCAATTACTGATCCCCAACAAATCTCCAGTGGGTAAGAGAAACAAGGTTTCAAAATATTTGGGGCATAAACCTATGGTGTGTTCAATGGTAGGATTATAAGTCCTCATTTTTATGAAAACACTCTAACGGGAATAGGATATCTTGATTTTTTAATCAATACCGTTCTTGATTTGTTGGAAGGTGGAAGGTGTTTCTCTTAATCAAAGACGTGATATGTGGTGGCAGCAAGATGGTGCACCAGCTCATAATGCACAAATTGTGAGCCAATATTTGGGAAACACCTATGGAAACCGTGTTATATCTACGCATTCTCCAATTATCTAGTCACCTAATTTGTCGCCTCTAGATTTTTTTTCTGGGGTACTATAAAGGACGTAGTATACAAAACAAAACCAGAGGACTTAGAAGATTTAAAAAATAGAATCAGAAATTCTTGTAACAGATTTACACCGACCATGATTCGAGCTGCCTGTACTAGAAATTTATTGTTAAGGTTTGACAAATGTGTAGAAGTGGAAGGTGAGCAATTTGAGCACTTATTATCAGTTATTACTACTCTTTGTTTGTTGATATTTATTTCTTGTCTTCTCCTTCTCTTGTTTCAATGTATTTTTTTTTAATTATATGTCACTTACGGCCATTTGCACCGACTTTTTATTTAAGATTCCTTACTTAAGGTTCCTTAAATATTTAAGGAATCCCTAAAATTATGTAATTTGCACCATTTACATTTTAGGAAGTTAGTTTAGGGAAAATAAAAAGAAAACCCGGTCAATGACTTCTTCGTGAAAAAAACTAAAACTGTAAAACTATAAAGTGGTTAACCCTCCCTGTGTAACTTTTACATTTACCGGTAGTGGTAGTGGATCTCAAAAAAATCTCTCTTAGGAAATCCAACTGATTGGAAAAAACAAGAATATTTAGAATATCGAAATAGATTGAACAAAATAATTAAAAACAAAAAAAAAACTCATATTATTCAAATAAAATAAAATAATCTGTGATATTTTCAATTTGTTCCAGAACTTGCATCACAGTGTCTTTATACATTCTAAACCTTTTAAAGAAGGTCAAATTATCCATTTCGTCGAAATAATTAGTTCTATTATAATACAACAGACTTGGAAACCCAAAATCAGCAATTTCAATTATTTCCAGTTCATCATTAAATATAAAATTATCCTCGGGATCCATATTTTTGTTATAATTATAAAAAATGTCACTGTGAAAGTACGTAAGGAATGTTTAAGTCTCAAAATTTGACGGTTTTATTAAGAATAGTTTAAGTGTTTCAAAAGGGCTCCTTAACTGACGGTGCAATGAAAGTATGTCACTTAAATCCTACTTAACTTTAAGGTAGTTCACTCGCGACAGTCGTACATAAAAATATCGCTTAATGGTGAATAAACAATAGTTCGAGATTCTCAATGCTAATCAATTTTATTTTTGTAAGAGACTGTACAAAACACATGTAAGCTTATATATATGGATTTTAATAAAATCCATCCGGCAACCTCATAAATACATGAATGGTTTGCTATAGAAATTTGTGACTTCCTCATATTACTTTTAAGGGTTTGTTTTGGTTCAAACAGAACCGCTGGATTCCAGTTCTCAAATACAGTGGACGAATTAATTTTTCAAGAAAACGTCGCGAGGTTATAACATCCTCTTAGCTGATCGAGTGTTATGTTGGTACAACGCGTTGATTGCAGCGTATACAACGTTGCAAAGTTGTAATAATTTTACGGAACTACGCGTCGATTGCTTTAAAAATATTTTTATTTTAAAATTCTATATCTTTTTACTAAGATGGTCAAAAAATTCAGCGTTTCTTTAGAAAATTTTATAACTTCTTGATTTACATTACATTAGTTTTTAAAAAATATGGTAAGAACCGTTTTCGAGACATCTTGAAATAAATGCATTACTTGTGTACATGAGAGGCTTCAAGAGTGTTAATTATGCACATTTTGATTGTTAATATCTCGTTTCACAGACGGTCAAAAAAAAATTTTTTTTTTATTTACATAAAAGACACTTTCATTAACCTTATATTTCAATTTTATTGAATTCTTAAGAAAAGCCGTTTTACGAGTGAACTACCTTAAGTAATCCTTAAATACGTCGGTGCAAACGGCCGTTAATAATGTATTTTTTATCATCAACTTGACATACAGTTTTATTTAATTTATCACTTATTTATGGAGCGATTTCAAAATTTTAAAAACAGTTGTACAGAGAAAAGTAGCGACTACAAAAATGAGCAAAAAAAATTAGGGGGTCGTTAATAGTTTTTGAGAGGGTTGTTCCAGGGGGTAGTTTTTAAGGGTGGGTCGTCAAATTTTTAATTGTTTCAAAGTACACCGCCAATTATAATGGATGACTTTCGTCCCGTTCGATTATCTTGCACGGTTTAGAAGTTATAGCCTGAGTAAAACAATTTGGGACACCCTGTATAGAATTTTTTGCGATATCCGAATTTCAAAAAGAAGGCAAAATAATTAATTCTGAATTTTTCGAAAGATACGTTTTCGTCATCTATTTTTACTGCTCACGAACGTAAAAATCATTAACAACCACGCAAAGTTAATCATCATGTCAGTTTATATCTAATTAAATGCCTAATTAGAAAATGTTTGGGTAAATTTAATAAAATTTGCTTTATGTCGTTCACCCTTTATTTGCAAAGCGTTCGCTGTTTGTTGATAGCAGACTTTGTTATTGTAAATACCCAGAAGGGACAATTTAATTACATACTTACGCGATGTGTATGTTAACTGTATATACAAGGTGACCAAATAAAGAAAAGATTTTTTTATATTGAGAAGAGCCTTCCGATTTTATACACTAAAAACGTACTAGCACCTTTTTATTATTTATGTTACTTTATTTCTTTAAATGGGTAATTATCCCTGATCCTGTATGACAAATTTGTAGTTTTTGAATTTAAAATCATGTGATGCAAACAAATATTGAGAAAACTTTAGCTACAAAAAATTAGTTTCTAATTATTTTTAAAATTTATCAGACTGTAGAATGTGGTTAAATATGTTTTACTATTATTTATTTAAAAAACAGGTCACCGCTTAGGTAGGTATATCAAAATATTTTCGGTTTAACTAAAATAAACTATAAACTTTTTAAAATGATTGAAAATTTAAAAGAGAGAATATTTACTAGAAAAAAATGTTATAATGCCAAAATATTATCGTTTTACTTTTCTATTATTAGAAAAATTTATTTTAGTAACTACAGGGTAAGGCAAATTTAAGAATCTATAACCATACAAATTATTGTTCTAAAGAAGCCAAAAATTTTATTTAAAATTTATGCATTACTTTCAGAAAATATGCTGTAACTTAATTTTAATTTAGCACATTTTCAAAAAAACATACAGATCATCATTGATGGATTTTTTAATTAAAATTACAAATATATTTATAATTTTGTAGGTTCTACCCAAAGAGTTAAAACCTGATAAAGGCAATACGTTTGGTTTAAATTTATACAGGGTGATCTCAAATAAATAAATTACAATAAAGATAAATGAATAAAGTTGTTCCCAATTTCAAGTTGGCAATAACCTAATTGATTAATATTTTATAATAGTGCAGCGAATATTTTTCGATTAAGTCCCATAATAATATATCAAGTTGAGCCAAATCTGGTGGACGAGCGGGCCATTCTATTTTCGCTCTTCTTCCTATCCTCCAGTTTTTACTATCATTAATAATAATAGAGTCAACAGCATTCCTGCTTTTGTCAATTATTATTGCTCTGATAAGTAAGACTATGATTAGTTGGACTTTATAAGTCAAACTTTGCAATACATATTTTACGTTTTCGATCATTTCACAATATTTTTAAATATGGTAATTTTCTAAATGACTTTGCTTTTTCTACCTTATCCTTAACCTAAGTGTAACTGTAGGGTTGGCTACAATAATTGCTTTAAACAAGTGTCAACCAAATCAAATTATTAGTACAAACACCATTAAACAAGAAAATAAAATTACATTTGAGGATATTATGCAATTGACACTCAGGGCAGGAAATATGACAACAACAAATTTTGTTGATTTTAAGAGGAAATAGGATTTGCGCATAATAAGGATAACTTCTAGAAAGATGAATTATTCTCGTTTTAAACGGAAGAGTCTATTGACAATACAAATTATATTTTTTGACACTTCCCCTTACTCGAGTATGTTAAATAAAATTTAAAATTATAACTATGACATTTTTCTAAACTAATCATGATCAACATAGTCCAGTAGAGTTATAATAATAAACCTAAAAAAAAACATAAATATCTATTTTGTCAATTCCTATCTCTCCTACAAACTTTTCGTGTTCTATTCAAGGAAGAGATTTCGTCAACAGCTTCTTTAACAAAATGATATTGTATATCAATATGTTTAGTTCGTTTAAATGCCTGATTATTAACAATCCTTTGTGTACTTTGATTATCATTGCAAATAGTAATGGTTCCTGTAAGTTTATTAAACGTAATTCTGAAAATAAATTTCGTATAAATTTTGCTTCTTTTACAGCACTTCCTAAACTATAATATTCAGCTTCAGTACTTGAACATACTAGTTTGTTGTTTTCGAGATTCCCAGTTTATTATAGAATTACCAAATTTGCTTACAAGTCCCGTATAAGACCTTCTGCCATTGCTGTCTTCGCCCCAATCAGCGTCACATGATATTTCTATATTAGTCCAACTTTTACTAAATAAAAGTCCATAATCAGATGTTCCAACCAAGTATCTCAATACTCGTTTTGCAGTCGTCTAATGTGTGTTGTCGTAACAAGTGTTTTACTGACTTAATTTTCTACAAACATAAGCTATATCTGGACGAGTGCAGATAGCAAGATACATAATACCACCAATTAACTCTTGGTATGGATATTTTGTATCACAACTTGAAGCTTCCTCTAACTTTGAGTTAAAATCCATGAGTGTTGATATTTTATGGCAATTTTCCATTCCAAATCTATTTAATAAGGTTTTTAAATATTCACCTTGTGATAATTTTAAAATGCCCTCATTACTGTTTTATCGACTTTTATTCCTAAAACTTGTTTAACTGGTCCTAATACCTTTATCATATCAGTTTTTCCCTCTTGACTGTTACTAAAAACAAAAAATCATCCACATACAAAGCGATGATTATTTTGTATTCGTTGTAATCTTTGATATACACACATTTTTCACTCTTTAATTGCTTGTATTCATGACGAAATAGAACTTCATGAACATTTCTCATTCTTTTTGAGTAAACACACTTTATTATTTCAATCAACCTCAAAACTAATAGGTTTCTCCATGTAAATGGTTTCATTAAGATCGCAATTTACATGAAGCAACCTAAAAAGCTCTAATGACATCAACATGTTCACTGTCTATGTCAAATTCCACTGCAATGGCTAATAATGTGCGAAGAGTAGAATATCTGACTACAGGTAAAAAGGTTTCCTCATAGTCAATGCTACATCGCTGTGTGAAGCCTCTTGCGACTAAGTTAGCCTTATACTTATCTAAATTACCATCAACATCCACTTTTACTTAAAAAATCCATTTACATTTTACTATATTAGTATTTTTTGGTCTATCAAATAATTGCTATACACCAAGCCATAAAAGTGAGTTATATTCATCTTTCATGGCTTCAATCCACTGTTCTCTTTCATCTGAAGTAACAGCATCATAAAAACTGTTAGGCTCATTTCTACCTAACATTGCCATATTGGTAAAATAATTCATTTCATAATATTCAGTCCAAAAAGGTAAACGCCGTTCATGCACAAGCCTTCCGTTTGCAGGTTGTTGTAAACTAGCATTTTTTTCAGATCTCGTATCTTCTGTATCTGGAAAATTAGGATTTTCAGGATTAGTAACAATTTCTTCCTCTGAAACTGATATGTGATCACCATGTTAATTATCATGTTCAGGATCAATGGATTCTTCCTTTGAAACTGATATATTATGCTCCTGTGTATTATAATTAACCATCTCAATATTTTCAACAGACAGAATATTAAAAGTATCATTAACAACATTGGATAGGTTACCTTTAACATCTTCAAGACATTCTACAGATCTAGTCTTAATGATTTTACCAGGATTTGATATATCTGCTTATCTATAGGTTTTACTATGAGCACAATATCCTACCATTATATATGGTTTCGATTTAGGATCTAATTTTTTTGCTGCATAAGCTCTACAACCGAAAACTTGGAGATGACTCAAATCTACCTTAGATCCAGTCCATATTTCTTGTGGTGTAGCCCCATTAATAGCAGTCGTAGGACAAGCATTCTTAAGGTACACTGCATTTTTAATTGCTTCAGTCCAATATTTCCTGTTTAATCCAGTATTGCTCTCGCCTTCTCCATAATGGTTCTGTTTAATCTTTCAGAACCGCCATTTTGTTGTGGTGTATAAGGTATCGTCGTTTCATGGACAATACCATATTGCTTAAAATATTCAGTGAAACTCTTATTACAATATTCAGTACCATTATCACTACGAAACCGTTTTATTTTAAAATTAGTTTGGTTTTCGACCAACTTTTTAAAATCTATAAACGTTTTTAAAATACTGTTTTGACTCTTATTCTGTAAAAAGTAAATAAAAGTTTTACGAGAAAAATCATCTGTAAAAGTAATAAAATAACGGAAACCGCTCCAACTTTTTTCACACATGGGTTCACACAAATCTGAGTGGATCAGTTTTAATTTATTTATCGTTATTTTAGCCTGCCCTTTAGGAAAAACAAGATTTTGTTGTTTTCCTTCAATACAAGGAATACATGAGCCCAAATCACCATTTTCAAAATTGACACCGGTACTAGACTATAACGCATGTGAACTGTCAAAAATGACAAGAAAAATAACAAAAGAGGCAGGTAATTAGTGTCAAGACTTGTTAGAAAAAGTTCACTCTGATATATGTGGACCATTCTCAACGAAATCAATAGGTGGAAGTCTATACTACATTTCTTTCTTTGATGAATATTCCCGTTACACAGAAATTCAATTCTTAAAACAAAAAAGTGATGCTCTGGAAGCAATAAAAGAGTATGTACAAAGGGTTGAAAAGCAAACAGTCCGATAATGGAGGTGAATATAAATCTAGAACTTTACAATTATTTTTTAAGTTACGCGGTATCGAACATGAAAATTCGATACCGTATATACACGAAACGAATGGATTGGCAGAGAGACTAAATAGAACTGTAACTACAATGTCTAGAACTGATATAATTGATTCTGATTTGCCATTGTCACCATGGGCACAGTCAGGAGCACACTCTGTATATGTGAAAAATAGAATTCCTCATGCATTTAATAAAGAACTCCATTTGAAATGTTTTTTGGAATGAAACAAAGGATAGGCCATCTACAATACTTTGGTCAAAAGAAAAATGTTAATATTCCAATTCCAAAACCAGGAAGCAAACTGTGTCCTAGAGCTTAAAAATAATTTCTAATTGGATTTGGCAAGAAAGAAGGCTGGTACCGTTTTTGGAATGGTAAAAATATTATCGTGTCAAAAGATTTTAAGTTTGTTCTTCAAGAAGGTCAAGAAGGAGTTATATTTATATCACCTTTGCAAAGAAAAGAAGTAAATAATATCTCTTTACAAAATCCTAATAAAAATAGTGGAAAGATTGATCAAACTGAAAATAAAGAAACTAAATTTAATTTGCTATCAACATCCTTTGAGGAACCAGATTTAACATCAAACTCTGTTTCATCTAGTTCCAATGAAAAACCAGATTTAACACCAAATTATGCACCCTTTAGACGCAGCGCAAGAGAAAGTGAACCTCCTATTCGCTATACAGAAGAATTTTGTAATTTAGCTTTAGATGAACTACTTTCATTTGTAGATGCTGTTAAAGGACCTGAATCAGATTTATAGATGGCTGCCATCAATGACGAACTTTTGAGTCAGTGAAGAAAAATAATGTTTGAGACATTGTTGAAATGTCTCCTGGAGAAAGAACCATCGGATATAAATGGGTTTTTAAGAAAAAGTTAGAAGAAAATGGAAAAATATCTAAATACAAATCAAGACTAGTAGCATAAGGGTAGAGTCAAATATAAGATATTGATTTGGAAGATACTTTTGCTCCTGTCGTGCGCTACGAGACAATTCGAATTTTACTTGCACATGCTCTTCACAAACAAATGGTGGTCAAACAACTAGATATAAAGACTGCATTTCTCAACGGTGACATAGACTTTAAAATCTATATGAAAATACCAGAAGGTTTAAGTGAATGACCAGGGAGAGTCTGTTTTTCTAAAAAGAAGTCTTTATGGAATAAAGCAGGCTCCTCGTCAATGGAATCATAAACTAGTATCAGTTCTTAAAGGAATTAATCTACATCAATCAATTGCAGATCCATGTTTATTTGTATCATCAGATTATCAACAGGCTCTAGCAATATATGTAGACGATTTAATATTATTAGGAAGTATCGAAAGAAAAACACGAATAATTGAAAACTCTCTACAAAATAATTTTGAAGTTACTTTTTTTGGTGTACCAAAATTTTTATTATCGTTACAAATTGATTGGGTCCCAACTTATGTATGTATAGATCAAAACAGTATATTCTTAAATTACTGGAGAAGTATAGTATGTCTAACTGCAAACCTACATCTACACCAATGGATCCAGGTTTCAAGCCACAAAAAGCGAAAGAAGGTGATCCAAGAACCGATAAAAAATGCTACCAATCAAAAATTGGAAGTCTCCTTTATCTCGCTACCGGTATAAGACCAGATATAACGTTTGTAGTTAATGTTTTTTCACAATTTTGTGTTGATCCCACTATTACTCATGATAATATGATTCAACATCTCCTACGTTATCTCAGAGGATCAGTAAATCGAAGACTTGTATATAAATACACAACTTCACCATCAATATCCATATTCAGTGACGCTTCACATGCAAGCTGCATTGATGATAGACGTTCCTATAGTGGATATATGGGATTTTATGGACTGGCTCCTGTATCTTGAACTACAAAGAATTAGTAATCTGTGGCAGTAAGCACAACCTAGTCTGAATATATGGCTCTCAGCATTTGGATGCAATATATTATAAAACATCTTCTTGGACAAACCAAGATACTATTGCTGTGATAACTAGGCCGCAATACATGTTTCTGAAAATCCAACTCTTCGTCAACGAAGCACGCATATAGATATTCAATATCATTATATTAGGGAGCGCGTTATGTCCAAAGATGTTAATATATTCAATCGAAAGAAAATAATTCGGATATGTTAACAAAGCCTTTATCAAGATATTCCTTAAATTATTTGTGTACAAAAATAATGGAGAATACACACTGAGGGAGAGTGTTGAAACTGCCCAGTATAATTCTCCATTATTCACCATGTATATTTATTGAGTTTGATTGATTTTATTTTTTTGTCACTTATTGACATTGATTGTAAAAAACGATTATTAATATATATTTTGTCAAATTCTCTAAACTTATTCCTGAGTTATTTCTACAAGCTAAAGCTTTGTCCTTCAAATCAACAATCATATACTCATTTCTTTTAAATTCACCTTGAATACTGTAAACGAGATTTGACGAATTCTGAGGTCAGTTTGTTTGTGTAGCTTCTATAGCCATTACAATGGATCGAACTCACTTGAGGCATTTCTTTATAAGCTTACCACGACATACTTCGTAACAGCGTTGTGGTTACTCTGATGACGTCAGACATACCGTGGTAACTCGTAACACTTGTCGTTGGCACATGTCAAATTGGAGATTTGTTTACTTTGTTTTTGTTCTGATAAATAAAAGTGTTTTTGTCACAGACGTCATTTGGTTTTCGTTCTTTTGTTATTTATTTAAATATGTCTCCCCAACAAAAGGAAGAAAAAAATTAATAAGTGTTATTTGTGATGAAATAATAATGATAAATACAAATACTTGTGCAAGTAGTCTCATATTTTCATCTTTATATTTCAATATAAATAACAGTATCCAGTGGTCATCAACATCGCTCTCGTGAAGAGTTATTTCAGTGCCCTGTATTTCAAATGTAATTTCTTTCATAGTAAATAGAGTTTTCTTTGGTAAATACAAAAATGCCCAACCCAAATATACAAAATGAACCATATAACCCGTAACCACAGAAAAATGTATCTAATTTAATCTCTTTACAATACTTTGCGCATGCTCTATATGTTCAAATGTGGACCTTACTGACCTTACTACACACCTTACCACTAAAAACATCATGGTTAGTAGTAGTTACGTATTTTGGTAACGTATGACGTCATGGAAGTAACCAAACCGTTTAAAGAATTGCTTTGGTTACATAAGTATGTTCTAGTAAGTTATGGTAAGCTTATAAAGAAATGCCTTTGGTAAACCAATGATTAGAGATAGACATAATTTCCCCTAAGTAATGATCTGTAGTACTATAATCTACATATTTAATTTGAGAAAGTTTTCTTTTTAATTGTAATCGTCTACTGATACCCATATTTTCATATGGAGGAATTAAATTATTCCAGGCATCTGCCGCAATTTGAGCATTCCTTACATGAGGATAGCATATAGGTTTTACTAATAAACAAATTTTGACATAAGCTTTTTGATCTTTTGAAGAACCTGGGGTACCTTTATATTGGCTATTTACATATTCCCAAAGACCATGATCAATAAGGATAAGTTTCATTTGAGACTTCCGGATAGCATAATTACTTAATCCTTCAAGTTTTTTAATATTTATGTTTGATCCACTACTAATAAGTAATTGAGTTGAAACAGTCAAACCTGTTAGTCCAGGATCCGTAAATAAGGTCGACCTTCACCCATCTGTTTACTGGATAAAAGTTTTTTTTTATTGGATAAAATATGTTTTTAAATACACCGCAAATGGGTTGCCTAAGAAAATACGGCCACGGCCATTTTTTGCTTTCCTTTTTGTGTACAGATAAGAAAAGTATAGGAATCATGATAAAAGTTGCTTTTAATGTCATTCTCTATTATTTTGTTCCTACACATGATTTCCCTAAAATGAACCTAATTCGAGATATTGGAGGAAATGTGCAAATTTCGTATTTTGAAGACAACTCAAAAGCGGATGAAGAGAAAAACACCAAATTTTAAACTTAAGCTTTATTATATCCGGCGGTGAGCTGATTAAAGTTTGGGCATAGTCGAAGCATCTAGGGAATACTTTACAGGGTGTCGTTTTTTTATTTTAAGAAAATAAATAGTCTGGACCGTATTTTCTTAGGCAACCCTTTTGCGGTATATTTATAAACATTTTTTTTTTAATAAAAAGAAACTTTCATCCATTAAACAGATGGGTGAAGGTCGATCTTACTTCGGATCTTAGACTATGTGATATCTGCTGAATCGCCAGTCTCTGACATTATAAAAAATTTCAGCAAAGCACTTGGAAATATTTCACAAAATTATTTTATTTTTGTGGTTCTTTTGGTCGTAATACAATTCAAAGAAGGCCCATAACCTATATTAAGTATTGGACACGGAAACTTTTTATGGAAAGATGAATTATTCTCCTTTTAAACGGAAGAATTCATTGACAATACAAATTATATTTTTTACAAAAACATTCAATTTTATTTTTTAAATACAGGGTGATTTTTTAACATATACGCCTCTCTGGTCAAATCTATATAAATTATACAGTGTGTCCACTTAAGTTCGCTGCATATGGGAAACTTTTTTATCATTAACTTTCCAAAAAAAGTTATTGTTCATAATAAGTTCTGCATGGTCGGAAATCTAAAATGGTCTCATTCCTTTACAGACAACCCTGTATATAAAAAAATCTTTAAAAACGTTCAATAATAGTAAATTAATTTATTAAAAATTAGAAAAACTTTTAACGTAACTGTACATTATTTACAGTTCATCAAATTTCTAGAGGTGTTCGACGCCCAGACAGAGAACGCGCTACGTGTGACTAAGATAGCTATTGTACAGTCTGCTAAACAAGTTATTTTAAATAGTTTTTAATATTTTTAGGTAATTAAATTTTAAAAGTGTGGAATAGTTTAGGGATTAAATTGGTCTGATTGGACTTTCTTAGAACGTTTTTAAAAGCAGCTAAAGATAGTATGTAGAATTGAAAATAATTATTATGCCATAAAAGGTGTTTTGGAATTCCTTCAACCTTTTGAAATTGAGTCAGAAAATATAAATTTTATAGGATAGCGGAAAATACCTATAATTTTTTTGTAGGCCTTTATAAATCGTGGAAATAGTTTATATTTTATTTCTACCTTATTAAGGAAAATGGTACCTATTATTAATAACGGTTGTTTCTATAACATTACTAAAATTTTCGAAATTTTGTTTTTCTACAAAATAATAAACTATACTATTTGGAAAAAAATTTATTTCTCTTATAATTTTATAAAAAATAACAGGGGAATATTTACATTTCTTGATCTATTAAACAAAACGATAAATTATCTCGACGAATGACACCATGTTCTAGTACGGAAGCTAGCTTTACATTTTTGTTGGTGGTTTCATGGGTTTCATATCAATTTTTTGTAATTGTAGTTTACACGTACATATACCTCTTAACACTTGTTTGCTTTATTAAAAAAGTGTGTTGTTGTGATTTACATCGAAATAAATCAAAAACAACTTGAAACCCCATATAAAATCAAAAAGGAGAAACGGAAAAAAATTGAGCCTGTAAATGAACACAACTCAGAAACAAAAATAGCTATCTAATAATAAAAAAATAAAATTTGATTCTTGTGCAGCTTCATCTATATCATTAACTGTTTTTGGTTTTTTAATGGTTTTTCTTGGTGATGAAAATTCCGATATCTCACGGTTATCGATTCTTTTTTTCTCTCCAGAAATGCGGACGACAGTGTTTTTAGATACTCCTGTGGCTGCAGCAACACGATCATTTACATTTTTAAATGGTATTGAAGGTGAATTAAAGTTTCCTTCTCTTCTCATAAACTCTATAACATTGGCTATTATTTCGCGAGATTGACTGTTAATCACGCGGCCTCCTAATTTGCTATTAAACTCCATACTTAGGTTCTATTAAACTGTAATGAGCAAAAAACACAAACGAAAATAAAAGAAATGTTTTAGCGAAATTTACATCTGACATTTACGTCTGAATGAAATAGTGAAATACTTGATGCGCAGAGTGTACTTTCATTGCGTAAATCCGTCGGGATGCCTGTCAGTAGTGCTTTCTCTGTCTAGCCGTCGAAAGCCTCTAGAAATCTGATGAACTGTAGCTGATAATACTATTTTTCGACGAAGGCACAAGAATACTTTAGTCTCTTACAGTGCCAGATCTTATATTTAATCTTATTAATAACTCTATTTAACACGGTAAAAAATTAAAAATAAAACATGTCTTAGTATATTTATTATATCCACTATATGTTGATTTGTGTTTTGAAAATATAAATTTAAAATTAAATTTTCAGGAATTCTTATAAAAAAAAATGTGTTAAGTTCAAATTAAATAACGTTTTAAATGTTTTATAATCTATTTTACTTTATTAATGACCCATAATAAATGGTTACATATTTGCATATTTCAATTTTTAACGTTTGGTTAGGAAGATTTCGAATGGCCGCATACCGCACAAAATGTTTCGAAATGAAACAAAAATAGGTAATGAAAAAGATGTTTTGAAGCAATTATGTATGGCGCAAGTGTTAAAAGGGTCATTTTTGCAATGAAAAGAAAATATAAACCGAAGAAAATGAGTCTACTAATATGAGTTTTAACAGTTGTTTCATATACTGAATTTCCTACTATCGTGGTTGAAAATGGTAAATGTTTTGCACGACATATCATAATACTTAATTATCTGTTTCATTCTTTAAATAGTGCTTTTATTTCGAAATACAGGGTGTCCAATGTACATCTATAAATTGACACATGTTAACAACTTATAATTCGAGAACGGTAAAAGATATCGACATAGGATTTTACTAGTATGTCTTTGTCGACATTGTTGCCGAAAGAAAAGAACTTTTTTGAACAAAATTGTGAATTTACTTTAAATAGAACACCTTATAATTTTTAACATCCTCGGAAAGACCATTTCTTTCTCTTTCCAAAAATGTATACATTTTAAGCATGTACATAATTATTAAGAAAAATATTTACTTTTTTATGAAACCATGTCAATAACTTCCAAACGTAAAGTGTCACAATTTAATTAGCTTATAACTCGAGAGTTCAATGTATTGATAAGCGGTTTTCACTAAAATTCTTGGAAATATTTAATTTTTTTCTGACATGGTTGCCAAGTCACAAACGTCATATATTTTTGTACAGAAAATACTTTTTAAATTCAGATTAAGGTCTCATGACGAATGAAACACTTCTAACAATCATTAGATAGTTTGATTCTTCTCCTTTCTAAAATTGTGAAGTTGTTATAATTTGTTTACTGCTTTATTTAATTAGTTTTAATTTTAAGTAATTACATCAATGTTAACGGTGTTTGATTAATATCACATTTTCGTGGCATATATCGAAATATAAATTGACGTTTTACATCGAGCGATCATTGATAAGAATAGCATATTACGTAACAAGAGTTGTAAGTAACCCATTACGCAGGAAGTGAAAAAATGTAAGCACAAAGCCGCGCAGTGGCGAGTGCGTAAATCTCACCTATTTTCTTTTATTAAATAAAGGACATATGCTTGTGTCGTCAATCCATAAATTTTCGGTGGGTAATTTCGTACCTTTCTTTGGATTTTAGCGGTAACAAATTATGTGTGGCAGCTTGAGCTTATTCTAAAATCTCCGTTAGAGTGCTCATAATTTAACTTTAACTACATATTCGTAGGTAAAGTTGAGAAAATGTTCGAATACAATATTTTGTTACAAAAATTGAAATATAAATGTCAAGACGTTTATTTCCATAGCATGCTAAGAAAACGCGTCTTATTATTTGAAAAATTGTATAACGTGTTGCCGACATTTAGGGGCATCATTTTTTTAATCCAAAATGTATCTCGCTAATGCTTAAAGTTTTTATGTTTTTCAATCGCCTAAATTTATATAAATAGACCAAATAAAGTCGAACGTAGATAAAAATTTGATTGTAATTTGATTAAACTAAGAAATTTAAGTTTTCTTACCAAAACGCACGTGTATGTTATAAGATCTCATTACGTGCATGTTATTGTTAAATGTCATTTACAAGGAATGTTGACAGTGCGATTTTTAACGTTAACTGACATGGCCGTAGAAAAAAGTAGTTTAATCTTAGTCTTGTAAAGATTCTAAGTTTATCACAAAACAATAATGATCAATAAAAGACATATTTTTCACTTGTGTAATGCAGAAAACTATGCGTCGGACGAAAAATCCCATATCAAATTTGCTTAAAAATAAATAAGGATTGCAAAAATAATTGTTATTTTAAGATGAAGCAGTGGCTTACTATTTTTTTTTTCTCCAAAAATATTCAATACGAAACCCGTACCGACGCCACTGGTAAAAATAATAAAATTGTTTGTGCATCAAAGAATGTATCTTAATGCGTAGTAGACGTGTACCAAATTTCGTAAAGATATCTATAGTATTCTTACAGTTGAAATAAACAAAAACAGAAATTTCCGTCTACCAATACTTGAATTCACAAGATTCAACGGTGAAGTAAAAAACTGGATTGGCTTTTGGGGTCAGTTCCAAAAGATTCATGAAGATAATGATATCCCAACTAAAAATAAGATACTCTATTTAGTTCAAGCTACTCTTCTGGATTCTATGGTAGCACTGACCTGGATCAAGACAAAAGAAAACTGGAACATGTTCGTAGGAAACCGCGTTAAAGAAATCAGGTCTTTCACACAACCTAAGGAATTATTTCATGTGCCAGGATCTTTAAATATAGCAAATCAGGAATCAAGAGGGTGTAGTAGTAAAGAGCTCTTACAGTCACAGTGGTGGCAAGAGCCGGAATGGTTGAAATTTACATCTTGCGAAAAAGAGCCGTAGTTTCGACAGTATCATTGAAAAAAGATTTACAGATATATTTACTTATTTTTCTAAATATACAAAAATAATTCGAATGATTGGATGGATTTTTAGATTCTATAATAATGTAAGAAGAAGTAACAGTTTCTCTGGAGAATTGAGAAACGTAGAGATTACAGAAGCAGAATTTTGCTATTAAAATTAATACAAGAAAAAAGCTTTGGAAAAATAAAAATTGATACTACTCATAATCTACAAGTTTTAAATGGTAACGATGGATTGATCCGAGTAAAGACTAAACTTTTGTTCAGACAAGACACAAATCAATTTAGATATCCCGTTTTATTGCCGTATAATCATGAAATAGTTTTAAAACTTTAAAACATTAACTTCAACACACGCAGGGGTCCAAACTTTATTATGCATTTTAAGAGACGTTTTGGATTCTAAGAAGAAGGAAGACGGTAAAACAAATAGTGTCCAAATGCAACATCTGCAGACGTCACAGTCAGAAAGCAATAGAAACGCCATTTGCACCGTTACCAAAAAATAGAGTTAAAGATGCATCAGTTTTTGAAATTACAGGAATGCTGGTCCATTACACTTGAAGAACGGTGATAATTCTTGGATTTTGATCTTCACTTGCGCAGTATATCGAGCTGTACACTTCGAACTTGTGAATACATTATCAACTGAGGGTTTCATATTAGCATTGAGAAGATTCATTGTCAGACGAGGAAGAGTTTTAACTATATACTCTGATAATGGCACGAGTTTTGTAGGCGCAAGTAATCTTTTAAACAAAATCAATTGAGACGAAATTTTAAAATATTCTTCAGTTAAAAGAATTTCGTGGATTTTTATTGCTCCTACCTCTGCCTGGTAGGGAGGATGGTGAGAGCGAATTGTTAGACTAACAAAGGAACTTTTAAGACGCAATCTAGGAAAGGCTTCAATTAACTATGAAGAAATGATGACTATTTTATGGACTGCGAAGCGATTGTAAATTTTAGACCATTACCGTATGTGAAGAATTGGTACCTTTAACGCCCTTAAATTTTCTACACACTCTTTCTACACGCGAGGCGCCAGATCTAGAATATATAGATAGGCAGAAATTAGTTAAAAGACACAAGTACCTACAAACACTGAGGGATGGTTTAAGAAGTAGATTTAGAAGGGAATACCTAGCAAACCGAATACATCATGGTAGAAGAAAAACGTCTAAAATAAAAGTAGGAGATGTAGTTCTTTTAGAAATAAACAATAAAAAAGAGTTAATTGCGATTAGCCAAAATTATCTTGACACCCCGGGTAGAGACAATATAGCACGAGTAGCTCGAATTAAAGTCAATGGAGTGGAATTACTAAGACCATTCCAAAGACTGTATCCATTAGAAATGTCCCAGACAGAAATCAAAAACAGTCAGCTGAATAAAACATACCCCGAAAGCCAGTCCAAGACAAACACGGAAGAGGAGAAAGGCAAAGAAAACAGCATTGAAGAAATTACAAAACTAAATCCTGAAGTAGAACAGAATCAAGGAACAAGAAAGAATGAGGAAATTACGACAAGATATGGAAAAATAGAGAGTTGAAGTGTTTCCAGTACGTTAACGTAAACGTGAACGTCAACGCACAAAAATAATGTTTACGGTATAGTCCAAAATATGAGTTTAAGTTGTTAAACGTATCGTGACATTTACGTGTCATGACAGATAATGACAATTAATATTAGGATTTCTTCTTTTCCAATTAAAAGAGAGGTTATGTTATTTGCGTTACGTGCATACGCCAGAGCCCGCAAGCTTACGTATGTACGTAGACGTGAACGTGACGGATATTTGAATGCGCATGCGTAGATGTCAATTTTCACGTTACGTTTATAGCATCAATTCAACTCTCTATGAGTAAAGATTCCCGATCTTTATCAAAGTTAAAATAATACGTTTGCAATTCGGTAATTGCAAAGGTGGGAGGATGTTGTAAATAAGTTGAACTCACCTTGTAATATATAATTTTTGAATTACCCTCATATTTATTTTGAATAGTTGTGACATTATTATTTAAAAGAATTGTCAGACATATTCTGTATTCTCAGAGTTATTTTATTTTATATTTTCGATAAATAAATCCTTTCCTCCATAAACCTACAATTAATTAAAGTATGCTTATTGTGAGTCAGCCGTATTAATTACATCAATCCAATATTCTCTGCATAAATAAAGCTTTAGAGTTAAGATTATCAAAATGTATCATGGTCCCTTTGTTTTTTGATTGGATGTCCCCATTTTTTTGTGTAGGAAAAGATATTAATGCAAATGGAGAGTAATGATCTGTCATATCTATATGAAATATAATTGAGTCTTGATAAAAATATGATCAATGGCAGTGTTTGAAACTTAGCAACTATGTTATAAAAAAATCTAAACAGTTCCCAGAATTTTAGTGAAAACCGCTTATCAATAGATTGTCTCACTTTCGAGTTATAAGCTATTAAATTGCGATACTTACATGGTTTCATAAAAAAGTAAATGTTTTCCTAAACATTTGAGTAAATGCTTTTAATGTATACATTTTCGGAAATGGGAAGAAATGGCCTTTTCAAGGGTGTTAAAAATTATAGAATGTTTTATTTAAAGTAAACTCACAATTTTGGTTCAAAAAAGTTCTTTTTTTTTCGACACATGTGGCAACAATGTCAACAAAAACTTGAAGTATATATATAGAAAGTCTCATCAAAACTGTATGTCGATATCTTTTTCCATTCTCGAGTTATGAATTGATCAAAGGTGTCAATTATATACCTACATACATACCTTTAATTAACCTTTAAACACTATGTGAAAGCATTTAACACTTTCACCGCAATCGTAGGAGACACAAATTTTATGATAAATGTTAATACACACGGTGAAGTGATGTATGTTTGATTTTTACAAATTTTCAAGTAACACAAAAAAGTTTATAGTTTATTTTGTAGATATTTGTTTTGCCTTCGTCGTACCTAAATATCTACAAATGCTACAAAATAATATTTAAAAAGTAAATTTAAGTATATATGAGTGTAAAAATATTGAAAACAGTGAAAAAATAGACCAAATTAATTATAATTCTTATTTCGGTAATTATTTTGGTCGTATTTAAAATAATTCGCGTGTTATTTACACTGCCATTTACCATAGGTAAATCAAAAATTGAGATTAAATAATTTATTAAAAATTATTTTGCCATCAAATAATATACTAATAATACACAGATAATACAATGTATTGATGCCACAAAAATATAATTTTAAAAAAGTACAAATTTTGAGAAAAAAGATAATATCAGACAAAATTTTGAAAAGTATATTAAAAATTTTTAGAAAATAATACAAAAAAATATAGAAGAGTGTTCTGGCACAAATCGCATATTAATTTATTTATTTTTTAAGTGTTAATTTTTCTTCAGATTTAGTAAAGTTTCAAAATAAAATAACTTTTTTGAGTTGGTATCCCTGTTTTTCACACTAGATTTTTATGTTGATAACACTGATCAGATGGTATGATGGTAACACTGCTTTTATAACTAGAATAGAGAACTGACAGGAAGCAGTATTCGTAGTAACACATTCCATGCTTACGCATGCACAGATAATAGTACCAGAATATAGTGGGTTATGTGAGACTTTTAATTTAAGCTGTGTCCAGATCGTTGAAGTCTATACCAATCAGCGTAGCCAGGTATGGGTTGATATTTGTCTTCTTGTTATATATTTACGAGCCGACATGTGCATGCGCATGGAATGTGTTACTATAAATACCTATACAAAGACAATGCAACCAACCTAACAAAAGAAAATTGACACTAATGACTTAATAAATCGGGTCACATACACACATAATTTTCGGTCTGTTTCAACTGTCAAGAGCCAGGACAAAGGTTAAAAAAGTGTACTAAACCAAGAAAACTTTCCTGTTTTCGTTGTGGGTATCACCAGGTTACGGTCCACAATTGCCCTAAATGTTCAAAAAAAGGGAAGGGAGGACATCCATAGGCCGGATGGAGCCCTCCGCCGTTGCAAAAGCGGCCCAGTCAGTACCCACTATGGCCATTTTACAGTACGTCCTGGCCCATGTCAAAAATGATGTTCGTCACCACTTAAAAATCGATATCTATGGAAAGGACGTTTTGGCACTTTTAGATTCAGGCTTTTCCATATCCGTTGTAGGACGATATGCTTGGGAGCTCCTGCGAAATTCATGTAAACTTCACTCAACTATGACAGAGAGGTGCACTGTTGCCAACGGGGAGAGTTGCGCTGTTATTGGAAGCGTTTTCGTCCCTATAAAACTTATAAAGAAAACTAAGATCTTTAAAATGTTAGTTGTTCCCTCATTACTTCAAAAAACAAAACTCAAAAAAAGAACTGTTAAGGAGATAAAAAAAAACAAAACCAATTAACTAGAGAAACTATGTACAACTTAAACCTAAACTACCGAAGGTAATTATAATAATTAAATACTAACTAGTATATCTGATCATCCGGGAGATGTACCTTAAGGTCTTTAGCATGCCAAACACCTGAAGACTTTTCTTTATTATCTGTCAGCTCATAGGACCAAGGGGAGATAATTTTTGTTATAGTATATAGCCCTACATATTTGGGAGCCAATTTGAAAGTAAACTTTTTCGCTGCATCTGAAATGATATAATTTCGTTTCCAAACTGACTGATTCAATATAAACTTCTCAGATTATAAACCCGAAAGAAACGGTTTCATAAAAAATACTAATTAAAAATTTATTGTCATTTTTTTCTACTTTTTTTGAAAATTTTGACATTTTTCTTAAATTTAAATTTTTGACTTTTCTCAAAATTTTTACTTTATTTTTCAAAAATTTTAATTTCTTTCCGTAAAACTTTTTAATTTTTTCCAAAATTTTGATTTTCTATCAAAAAATTTAACATTTTTCTCAAGATTTTTACTTCTAAAAAATTTTATATGGTTTTCATACGCCGTCGTATAATCCCTTATTTTTTTATAATCACGACAATATAATCATTATCTCTTGTAATACCCCATTATTTCTGTAAACCACTTTTTCCATCGCTACGATTCAGTTTCCCATTTCAACACGGAACTCGAAAGATAATTTTAAATATACATCACCGCTTTGTGCTTGGCTCTATTCACGAGCCCGGAAAATTTTTGCCACTTCTCTGGCAGTTTCACTTCATTTAGTTTCCGTGAAATGCAAGTTGAACTAATATAATTATCGCAGTTGACAGTTCGAAAGCGACTTAGTTTCGACCCATCGCGCTCATTTTCCGCAGACGTTTTCCCATTGTGAAACGCCAGTCCGTTTTCCCCAAGTTTCTAACGGGCGTATGCAGATTGCGGTTGCTAAATGGCCTCTGGTGCGGTCTTGTACTGTTTCTATTGAGTGTACATATGGGGTAAAGTTAGCATTGTGATCATGTAATAATTTATTTTGTTACATGAAAACTGGTGAATACGAGCCAGAGTATTATACAAAATAAATTCTAAATATCGAAAAAATAGAATGTCGATGATTGTGTGTAGGTTTTCATCACATCTAAGTCATACCTTCTAACTACCTTTTAACTAAACAAAATGCTACAGAAGCAGGCTTTTTAAAGTCAAACATAAGAGCTGGATTACTTCAAGAAAGTGTTCTTGTACTCATTCGATAATTACTTTGCATTATCGACTTCTCATTCTGGAAGATACCGTTGTAGCTAAATTCGATGATGATGCTGCCCTCCTTACAGCTGAACAGGACCTAGAAATATCAGTGGGAAAACTCCAAACCAAAAAATTAAGCTTAAGAAACTAAAATCTACTCATGTGAACTTTACTAATATAATATATTAATATAACTATGTTAAAAATGTTATTACATAACAAAATATTATTCTGCAACCAGGTCTTCAAACCGGTATGGCTTTACGACATCCAATTATTTGGATGTGTTAGATATAGCAACAACGTTAAGTCTATTGGCATGTAGGTACCTAATTATAAGAATGTGCCAGACATAGCAACATTAACTACATGTGTACACTGAGGGAAAAGTTTTAAATGACATTTTTAACTAGAGCAGTTAAAAAGTTTTAAATCTATAGAACTCAGAAACTTCGTGTTAGTATTCTAGATAAAAATAAATTTCAGAAACTGCGCAGCCGCTACATTTAAACTTTTTTCAAATATGTATCAATTTTATTATTCTAATTATCTAGTATAGGTCGTTGTTGTCGTTGTTCCTACATGTAACTGTATCTGTAACGTGTGAGGGTGAGTTAACTTAGGCCTCACTAGGCCCATTGTGTATTCTCCCAAGTTGATAGGCACCTCCTAGCTCGTGAGCCAGCCTACAGATTTAATGTAGTTGACAACGTGGTGCTTCTCTTATATCGGCAGGTGTTAGCCAATTCTCCCCGAACACTAATCTTGTAATAAATGAGAACGTTAAGCAATTATAGAGGATATGCTTGATGATCTCATCTTCTTGTTCGCACCCCTGCAGAGTGCGGATTCTGAGAGCCCCATGATATGAAGATGCTTCCGTACTTGGCAATGACCAGTCAGAATGCCTGTGATCATGCGCAGATTCTGTCTAGTCATAGTCAAGTATTTGTTTTGCCGAGGTGTTGTCAGAATAACTTGAAAGCTCCCTGGCAAGTCTGCAGCTTCTTGTTTCATACCAACTTTCCTTGAATTTCACAAGGGAATGTTCTTTGATTATGTTTGTCACTACCGATGTTATCATTCCAATAGAAGGGCCAGTTCCAAAAAGTATTACCTTTCGATGTGGCGTGACCTTTGATCCATCTTAAGTTAACCACATTGTTGATGGATACTTCGGCCAAAGCTTCGTAACATTCTAGTACTAACCCTGAATAAATTATTGGTCTATCCAGGGTGAGTAGTGCTTATCTGTTATCTGTAGAGATGAGCATGTTTCTTCAAGTGATAGTGTTTCTTGTAATTCTTTTGCTGCTTTGAGAATCCCCGTGAGCTCGGTTTGAACCACAATGGCACCACTATTGCTCACAGCCTATTGTACATTAAAGATCTAGGGTACATTCCACATCCTGAACATTTTTTGTTTTAGAACCGTCGCGTCGGTGTAGATATGAATCGTATCTGACACTTCCGGTTCTTCTATTTGTTTCTTTATATGACTTATGGAGGACATATCTCGGTGAGATGGAGTCCATGTTCGCTTGAAGCAATGGGAGCGAATGAAGCGCTTCCTGCCAAAAGAGACGTCTCACCTCACCAGATCCTACATCAGGTTCTAGACCAAACTATCAAGGAGAGCGATACTAAGGATGACTTCCATGACTCTGGTCGGTGTGGTTTTTATGGCTCCTGTTATGTTGGGATGTGCTATTTTTTGAATTTGTTCTAGATTGCGGATAGCTGTCAATTTTTGGGAATGGCTAATAGCAATGCCCTCTTCCCAAAAATTTTGCCTGGAGCCACCCTTGCAGGGTTTGTCCATAAAGTTATGGGACTAGATACTAAAAATAAATCTGCTCCTTCCCAACCAATATGCATACCAGCCAGGAAAGTCAACTAACCTAGCGCTGACAGGCTGCTTTCAACGTCAATAAATGACAAAGAAATCGCAATAGTCACTTTCTTAGATATCGAAGGAGCTTTCAACAATGCCTCAACCAGGTCAATAACCAAGGCTCTAGAAGAGAGAAACGTCCCAGTTGCAATATGCCAATGGACCACTGCCTGTCTAGAGAACAGGATCATTTTATCCACTCTAGAAAAGGAAACCATACAGGCAAAAGTTACACGGGGCTGCCCACAAGGAGCAATAATTATCTTCAATGCTGTGGTCAGTGGTCTTGTAGACGATTTGCTCAAAACATTGTCCAAAGAAGGCTACCAGTGCCTAGGATACGCAGACGACCTAGCAATTATCGTTAGGGGGTGATTTGCAGACACAGTTTCGAAGCGATCTCAAACAGCTCTAAACATAGTGAACAACTGGTGAAAAATGAACAATTGTTATTCCATTCGTCACAGAAACTAAATACCTTGGAGTCATATTTGACCAAAGGCTGACGTGGAATCAACATCTCAAAAAACTCATATATAAAGCTACAATATCTCTCGTAAGCTGTAGAAAAATATGTGGGAAAAACTGGGGTCTAAACCCCAAAATGATCAAATGGCGCAGTGGCGTGGGTAACCAAAACTGCGCAGGCAAGTGTAATAGGCCAAATCACTGGTATTCAGCGGCTTGCCTGTCTCAGTGCTACTGGGGCCATGCGCACTACGCCAACTGCAGCAATGGAGGTATTATTAAATCTCACGCAACTGCACATCTTCATACAAGGAGAAACCAGGTCAGCTATTAACAGGCTAATGCAGGGACAAAATCTAATAGCGCCGACCCCACAAGGCTATATCAGCAAGTAAAAAGGGATAATATTCTAGCTATGCCTACTGATAGAGCCATAACCACTATCATATTTGAAAGAAATTTTCAAATTCAAATACCATTCTGAGAATCCTGTAAGCAGGGACCTCCCGTACAGGCTGAACTCGTCTGGTACATAGACGGTTCAAAAACCAAGGAAGAAGCCGGTGCTGGAATCTATGGACCAAAGTCGAAAACGATTTAGTTGAGTTTAGGAAAATATGCAACAGTGTTCCAAGCTGAACTAATACCCATACTACACTGTGCAAGAGAAATAATAAATCAGCAAGTATTAGGCAAAACTATTGCCATATACTCTGATAGCCAAGCAGCTATAAAGGCAATTCTCACACCAGAAATCAAATCACGACTGGTGAAAGACTGTCTAGAAGACATGGCAGAGCTAAGTAGTCAAGGCCATGTGGGATATCAGGGCAACGAAAAGGCCGACGAATTAGCCCGAGAAGGCTCAGATAAGGCTATGAGAGGCCCCGAACCCCTCTGTGGAGTTGTTAAGGAATTGTGCAAGGCATCCATCAAACAATGGATGCAAAAAGAAACTCAGGAATGGTGAAACAACTATCCAAGACTAAGACAGGCCAAACAGTTCATCAAGGAACCATCGGTCAAGTCCACCAAAGCATTAAATCGTTAGGATAACAGTAAGTCTTCTTAGAAGAAGCAACTTTGTGCAGGTTCTGTAAAGAAGAAAAGGAAATATCATTCCACGTCTTGTGCCAATGTGAAGGCCTGGCTGGAATGAGGTTTCTAACATTGGACGAAGAAAAGCCAAACTCATGCAACTACATGCGGGAACCAATGTCAAAGCTACTAAGTCTAATAAAAAAGACCAAGCTAGACGACATACTCTAAGACAAACAGAGTCTCACAATAGATCTGAAAAGATCACGGTGGACAAGGACAAACAACGTCCAACTCCTAATCTAATCTTATCTAATGGGACTGGGTCTGGTAAAAATATTGTATCGATCTAATTGGTACATTTTGTTAAAATTCTTCAAAATACTCTCCTTGGGCCTCGATTCTCGACTTCACGGAAAAATTCTCCCATGGGTAATTATTCCACTGCTTATTTTCCAGTGGTATCATAAAACGGTATCTCCACTAGGTTAGGAATGTTATTCCTATGGAAATTTTGTTTATTCATATCTCCAACGTATGTCTGGTTTTAGATACGAAAATATTAAAACCAATAATAATCAAGATATTTATCAATACTTTCAAGTTATAGTGTTGGGATCATTGACTCTTCTCATGTCAAAGATAATAAAATAATGTCAATGTAAACTGTTTTAAAAACATCGTTATACAAAGTTCAGCTAAAGCTATTTCTCAGTGTACACATCAATTTATGGGGATGTGCCAGAGTTAACAACATTGAAGCGACTGCAAGTGTACCTACGCAACCAATTATTGGGATATGCCAAAGATACCAACATTAAGTTTATTATCAATTGCAAGTATACGCATCTTATTAGGCATTCCAAACAAAATAGCTACCAGTGGGCTTTGACAGGTTATGATTTAACAAAATTAAGGCAACTTTGCAGGCCTGGTGATTTGACAGGGTCAATGAAATAGATAGATATATAGATTGATCATCCATGTTTTTCAAAATAAACATAAGCCTATGCCTTGAAGTAAAAATGTAATTAATTATTTTTTTTACTATATTCAAAGGCTGAAAATTGGTTTGTAAATACATTTTTACTAAACAGATTCTGATTAATGAGCACTTGCGTGTCAATGTAGCCACCCGCTTTGAGCAATCTATATAACTATATATGTATCATTGACAACAAGTCTAAAGGACATTTGGCACCCTTCTAAACACTTAAATAAATAAACTTCGTGGGGATATGTTATAGTTAATTCCTGGTTTTTATCAGGATGAACTTCTTTTGTATGTCTATTAAGATTGGATTGGGTTGAAAACAACTTTTCACAATAATTACAAAATATTGGCATTGTAATGAGTCAATTAAACCCAAAAATATTCTAAAGAAACACTACAACTTACAACAAAATACGAAAACTGTGTACTAAACCAAATATTTAAAGATACACACTATAAACAAAAAAAGTGGGGTTAGAATACAAAAATATATGAAATTGCAATGTGGCAACATTGGATTAGGAACCTGCAGAAAGGTGCTAGTCACAAGATTGCCGTATCTAAACTGTTTCCACTTGTCAGCATTTTGACAGGTCGTTGGAATGCCTAATTATAAGGGTATGCCAGAGATAGCAAAATTAAGTGTATTGACAACTATGAGTCTATAACTTCCGACATGTTTCTTTAGAATAATCAACATGATTTATATCGGGATTATTCGACTGCCATATAGATGCCGCGTTTGAGAATCCACATCGGATGCATCTGAGATGTAGTAAATCTTTGATCACGTGATTCAGTATACGTAAATGTAATGGGACAGATGTGTCCAATGTGGATAAAAAAACGCTCGAGATGTAAAAAATGCATCCGATGTGGATTCTCAAACGCAGCAAGACATTACATTAACGAAATATCAACAGAATTCGAGTAGTCAATCATCTATCTCACCACTTGGAGACTAGAGTTATCTTTAAGGTTACCTTTTGCTTCAAATGTATGTTAATATAGAGATATTTTTTAGGATGTTTTATTATTTTTAATACTTTAAACTATAGTTTCCATAATGTCATAAAAAATTATCAGATACATTTTATGGATTTTCTGTAAATATGCTCATACTAAATTTAATATTAAAACGATAGTCACAGGTTTACTTTACATAAGTATAAATCCTTAAATACCAAGTAACAATTTCTAAATAAAAAACAATTAGTAGAACATCGTGTGTAATTATTCCATAAAAATATTAAATATGGCTCAAAAATTATTTAATCTCACTTTTAAATGATATAACAAATTTTAAGTCGTGTGTATAATGTAAAAATATCTTCAAATATTTAGTATAAATTATGTATAGGTGTAAATAATTATTTTATTTATAGTTTTATGTAAAAATGCATTTGTTAAATATGCAATAAATTATTTTATTTAAAAAAAATTTATATCGCATAAGTTTATTTAAAAAATATATAGATTAAACCCTTGCAGATGTAATTCAAAAGTATATATATATAATTAAACAGTTTTGGCGTTAATTCTGATTTGAGAATTAATAAAATAATTCTTATAATGGATAGGTCCATTTTTGTAAAGTTTCATTTAAAGCAAATAGGGGAAGTGTCCTTTTGTCTGCGCCATACCACTAGATTATTTAAATCAGATTGCAAATGTAAATAGTCGAGAAAAGAATTGATAATAGCGTAAAATAATCATCGGCATATATTAAGAATTGGGCGAATTTAAAGCAGGTGACGATGTCATTAATAAGCAAATTCAAAATAATGGAACCGAGGTGTGACCCCTGGGATACCCTGGACTTAACAGGTATTTCATTAGAGTAATTGTGTTTATACGAACTATTTGTAGTCTGTCCATGAGATAACTCCTAAGCCAACTAAGTAGATGGTCCGAAATTTCCAATCTGCTCCAATTTACAAACCAAAAGACAATGATTAACCCTGTCGAATTCTTTGGAAAAATCCGTGTGGACTGTATTTTTCAGCTACCTATTAAGATGGATACATCAAATAATTAAAATTATATTAATAAGTTTTATCAAAGTTCGTTATACCTTTTACTTAGGTATACTTCATACCTCCTGGTGTATTTTTTTTTAAACAGCATTAATGCCAAAAATGAATTTTATAATACTGTTGAATGCCTGTTTATATATTCTACTGTAAATAATAAAATATTAAGGCTTCGTATTTTAATTTTTTTATGTGTTAGATGTTGCGCCTGACGTTAGTATTTTCTCCATAATCCTAATTACCAATTTTTATACAAGGTCAAAAAACTGTTATTTGGCAAACGTTTGGATGTAACATTACGAGTTGGTTTCAAAATTTTTACTTTTATATTATTTTCGGCTGACAAAATAAGGGATTAAAAGTAGGTATATACTCGTCTTTTCGCCTCTGATTATGAAGTCTCACTTCAGTCCCTTGGTGTATAATATACTATTAACACCTTTTAATACCTTAACAGTTTTAATACGCATGCATGTACCGGGTGTTCCATTAAGAGAGGTAGCCGACTGTATTTCAGAAACTAATAATAGTACAGCTTTGGGGAAAAATATTTTTAATAAAAACGGCCGAGAGAAATTGCTGGAAATTATTTTCAAGTTTGTAGGATGGCATAATTGTGACGTCAAAACATAAAAATGTAATTTTCTCAAAAAAATACCAAGTAAAGTATATTGATAAATATTACTATTTTAATCTTCAATGTTTTCTGAACAAAAAAACTTTAGGTGTAATTTTTGTCAGTTGTAAAATAGAGTGGTGGAGGAAGGTTAAACTTTAATTAGGATAAATGCTCATAACTCCGGTTTGGCTTTACCGAATTTAGTGAACTTGGTTTCGTTTAGAAGAGATTTTTCAGCCTTATTTTTAGCTTTATAAACTGTGGCTGATTACGTTTTATGAACGCCGCTAGAGGGCGTTAAGTTAAAAACTGACAAATTTTACGAAATTTTTCGAAAAATTTAAATACAACAATATATACCTTTTTACATAGAGAAAAAAAGCCCAATACTTTGGCGAAAACCGCATTTGGATATCTCTTTTCAAACCGCAGATTTTAGCAAACATATAAATAAAACGTTGAAACGTAAAACATTTAATGACCCGGCATTTTCTACTACGTCCATTTTTTAAGGTATAAATCAAATTTATAAATTTCTGCAGAACCTAATGCCCAACCATGATTTTTGCTTATAAGTAAAATAATCCATTGAGCGTGTAGATATATTTGCATATCAAGTAAGATTTGAAAAACACACACAAAAGACATAATACTCAATGCCATCCAAAATGTTCAAACTGCCTTCCATCATTTTGAACACATAGTTCCAACCTTTTCCTGGTTGACAAAATAGCTCTTTCCACTTCCGCTCTAGATATGCTACGAATAGCGTCTGTGATTCATTGAATCATATTTTCCCTTGTCGTAGGCCTCGTACAAAAACAAGGTCTTTTAATCTTCCCCAAAGGTAGAAATCGAGACCGGTTAAATCCGGTGACCTGCAACAATAACGAGGGGACAATTTTGCCTAATTAAAATTGAAAATAGTATTGATACAATCATTAAAAACTTACACCACTGGTCTTTGACTATAGACATAAACAATAGGTACCTCGGAGGCCACTTAAATAGGCTACCTCTTCAAATCCACCTATCAGGAAATGCACGATCAAAAAATATACGGACGTTTGCTGCGAAATGGGTTGGACAGCCATCATGTTGGAAAAACATTGTTCTTCTGGTTTCCAACGGCACATTTTCTAAAAGAAGTGGTAAGTGATTGTCCAAAAAATTTACAATATATTTTGTCCAAAAAATTTACAATATATTTGCCCTCTAAGCGGCTCATCCCAAATAAAAGGACCTATTATTTCAGTGCCTAAAATGCCGCAACAAACGTTCACGCTCCACCTTCCTTGGTGCTGCACCTCCTGCATCCAACAGGGATTACTGGCTGACCAATAATGCATATTGTGCATATTAATTCCACCGTCACTATGAAAGGTTGCTTCGTCCGTCCACAAAATTCGGATTAAAAGGTTTTTGTCTTCCGCTATCATATTTATCAACCAATGACAGTAGTCTAACCTCCTGTCGTAGTCTGCGACGGTCAAAGCTTGGTGCAACACAATATGATATGGATGTAACCTAAGACAAAGATTACTTAGCACTATTAGGATATCATAATAATAATAATATATCTAATAATTACCTGTGTTCTTCCAATGTTCCAAATACTGTAGTCTGAGAGATACCTAAATCTCTCGAAATTACTCGAACACTTAGCTGGGGATTGAACTCTACGTACGCTAAAACATTGATGACATTTTCCTCAGTTCTTCTTGTACCCTGTCTGCGGTGTGAGGGGCGAAGGACACTTCCCGTGGTTCGAAAGCGATTTGCTAAACAAGTAAACATTCTGCTGCCGTACCGGCGTCTTTGAGGATATCTCAACGCGTATAGGCTTGCAGCTATAGTCGCATTTTGCTGGCACTCAAAATAAATAGCGATAATATTAACCGCCTCTTCAAGCAACAAAGGCATTAAAAAAAACACAATACAGTAACACATCGAATACGACAAAATAATGTTCTGACGTGAAAATTGTTGATTTTTTGACATTGCAAGATTTTTTTTGTTTCAACGTTTACTTGATATGCAAATATATCTACACCACTGCATAATAAACAATCGGCAAGGTAACTTGTCTTGGCGGCAACGCTACGCGCACATCTACGCGCACACCGCCATTTTGGGGTCCAACCTCTCAATCAAGCCAGTGGCGTCCCTGTAGTCGTTTATATTGACAAAAACAAACAAGTTGCAGCACGGAATCAGTAGCGTGTATCTTAAATTTATTTTGTTTGTAATGTTTGTATTATGTAGTTATTGTTTTTTTTATTTAGAATTATAGATATTTTTTGACACTTTTTATATACAAAGTTATATTATTTTTAATGGAACACCCTGTTTTTTATTTTAGAATTAAAAACTACATCAAAAATAATGTCAGTTAACTAAAGGTTCCCTATTACTATTATTATTAGTTTTCGATTTATTTGAATTTTTAAGGAAAAAAGTCTCCCAGAAATTAATTGTTTACTCTTGTTTGAATAATTTTTAATGAACTAATTTTTTTTTCTTATGTGGGACATCCTGTATACATCTAACAAATTTTAAATTGTAGCCGTCTGTAACCTACATATTCCTCCCAAACGAATTTTTTATATCTTTGGTCGTTTTCCCATAAAGCTCCGTCCCGTTGAGCGTGAGCCACCCTGTATATGCGGATTTTTAATAAAAAAAATGTCTTAAAATTCAACGTTGCGATGTATGTACACAATATGCCTTAACACACGAAGACTTGGATATAAGCTCCATGTATTGTTATTATAAAGCATACAAAAAAAGCAAAAATAAAGATATTTTTGGCAATTTAAAAATGTCAAATAATAGTTTTGTATGTTTAATAACAAAAATTGAAATAATTTTTCATCACAATTTTGAATTATTTATCACTAAATCCGGCGTTTGTAATTTTTTTTTTTTTAGATTTAATTATTAAGGGTCGATTCCACCGTTGTGTTAAACGGAGATTAAAATGACATTGTTAATGTAAAAATGTAATTTTAAACTTCGTTTAACACAACGGTGGAATCGGTCCTAAGTTATATTTAAGGCTGCTCATATATTTCACTTTAAAAATATTAATAGAAATTTTAAGACCATCAATAAAAACAAGCTAATTATTTGGCGCAATCTGTGAAGCTTTTTTGTTTTAATACGATCCTGCCTATCAATACCTTATTTTATTACAAAATCTTTAAATACGCTTTACTCCGACCCTGACTAAGACCCCCGAATGGCGCCGTCAAGCTCAAATTTTCTTAGTATAATATTTGTATGCGATCAGCGGAGAGTGAGCCTGCCGATTGTTTTTTATGCCGTGTCTACACGCTCAAGGGATTATTATATTTATAAGTAATTATGCATTCTTATCTAATATCCTTCGATTATTTATTTATATTTTTGCTAAAATCTGCGGTTTGAAAAGAGATATCCAAATGCGGTTTTCGCCAAAGTCTTGGGCTTTTTTTCTCTAACTATGCAAAAAGGTATATATCGTTTATTTAATTTTTCGAAAAATTTCGTATAATTTGTCAGTTTTTAACTTAACGCCCTCTGCGGCGTTCATAAAACGTAAGCAGCCACAGTTAATAAAGCTGAAAATGAGGCTGAAAAAGCTCTTCTAAACAAAACCAAGTTCACTAAATTCGGTAAAGCCAAACCGGAGTTATGAGCATTTTTCCAAATTAAAGTTTAACCTTCCCCCACCATTCTATTTCACAACTGACAAAAATTACACCTAAAGCTCTTTTGTTCAGAAAACATTGAAGATTAAAATAGTAATATTCATCAATATACTTTGGTATTTTTTTGAGAAAATTACATTTTTATGTTTTGACGTCACAATTAAGCCCCCTAGCGGCCACCCTACAAACTTGAAAATAATTTCCAGCAATTTCTCTTGACCGTTTTTATTAAAAATATTTTTTCCCCAAAGCTGTACTATTATTAGTTTCTGAAATATAGCCGGCTACCTCTCTTAATGAAACACCCGGTACATAAAATAAAGTAGAACAACTTGCGAGCATTATGTATATTCTTCATACGTCAAAAAATATACATGGTTGCTGTTAAATATGGAACATAAATATGTTAAAAACATTTTTTGGAGTTAAAATGTTTCCAAGCAAATATCCTTCGACCACTAATGTTTCTTTAAAAACAAATATGTGAAATATTATTTTCTTTAAAAAATAGAATAAACAACAAATGTAATTGCATCCAAAATGTCTGCTCCAAATCAGGACCAACGCTGATGTAATGGTGCAATATTTCATCATTCGATAAAGGTTGAATAGTTGTAGAGCTTTGATTTTGTAAAATAAAACAAATTCTTGTTTTGTTGAAAACGCTAGAGATGTGTAAAAAACTCTGATGATAATAATACTAGCAAAATATCGTTGTTGACTAAATGTGATCATAAAAGATAAGTATAAATTTATGTGTCTATGAAACATGTTACAGGGTTGTTGATGCTTTGTGTGTTTTCAGTTTAAAAATGAATAATAAAAACTAATAGTTATCATATCAACATTAAAAAAACTCTGGTGCGCAATTATTATAAGATATTTAATATTAAATTTGTTTCAAACTGTTTTTGGAAGTACCAATCCTCTAAAAGCCAATACATTAAAAATTGGACACAGAACAAATAAGATTCTCTGATTAAAAATAAGACGGTTAAACTAATAATGTTTAGATACAATATTACGGGTTTCCGAAATTCAAAAATTATGAATATGGCTATAATCTTTTTTATTTCTCAGTATAATTTTTCTAAATTCGATAAACCTTTTTGGTGTCATAAGATACACTTATCAGCAAAACAATCAGCTAAATAAACTTTTCCAAGTGGCGTATGTATGGATAAGTAACACCTTCATTCCAAAAACTTATTTGGACTAGGTATATTTTCACATTTTTTGTTTTTTTTTGCACTCATAAAGTGAATGCGTGGTTTTCGAGATATTCACACTCATAGGTGAGTTTTCTTCATTTTAATTTAGGGGTCATCCATAAATTACGTCACACGTTAAAAGGGGGGAGGGGTCGATGAAGTTTGACATTGTGTGACAAGGGTGGGAGAGGATGCATTTCGTGACATTTGTAAAAAACTTAGTAAAAATAATACTGACTAAGCATCAACTCTCTAAAACTTCGAGATACTTCAGCGTAGAGTAGAAGAAAACCAATCCAGTATACTTGAAGTCATAAAAAATATGACAGTTTTTGGTGGCGCAGCTGATTAACGACGTCGCACTAAGGTGCTGCAAAACATTGGACGATTTACAAGCCAAACTTTGTAAACAGGTATAGTATCAGTCGATCAGGCTTCAGACTTCTTCCCAAACGAGTCAATAGAGAGGAAGGAAAGAGACTCGTCGTAACTGTTCCTGTTAAACTATGCAAACCAGGTTCTAAGCTACATTTAAAACGTAAAGATGGCACATTCTGTACTGCTACGAAACCTTGAATCTTTAGCTTCAATTTTGGGCCCTGATCAAGTTTTCTTTTTATCAATGGATGACAAAGTACGCGTGCCTTTAGGTATTACATCAGCAAATTCTCAAGCCCCAATATTATCGTATAAAATTACCGGATCATGATTTCGTAGTCGCGGAAAAACATAAACTTATTCCTTCTGCTTATGCAGGTATTGTTATAAAGATGGTGAGGGAAACCTGTGGGTCTACATACGTAAGTAGCAATTCGTAGTGGAAAGCATTCTTCCTCTAAAGCAGAGACTTATGTCACAGACATACATAGATTTTCTGAAACACCTGCTTTCAAAAACTTTATGAGAACTCGAGAAGGTTTTGTAAAATCCGTATTTATTTTTACTTGCGATGGTGATCCCGACGAAACTCCACGATATGAGCGAGTTATAGTTTCAGCTATACAACATTTTAATAATTTTGACTTGGATGCTATTTACATTGCCACAAATGCTCCAGGAAGAAATGCTTTCAACAAAGTGGAACGACGAATGGCGCCTCTTAGTCGTAAACTTACTGATATTATATTAAAACATAACAAATTTGGTTTACATCTCGATTCCCAGGGCCGACTAGAGGGGGCAGCAGCTGAGACTAATTCCCGGGGCCCGGCACCGGTGGTGTTACTACTTTCAGAAGTTCGACACAAGATGGGGGAAGTTCTTACTTGGGGACCTTTTTTTTAGAGAAATTCAGGAGAAATTTTTGCTTGAAGACCTTTTGTTATTTAATTGTTTATAAAATTGTCCTGGCGCCCGGTCTGGCTCTCGGCGGCCCTGTCGATTCCAGTAATAGAACTACTGACTTGGAGTTAGAAAAATGAAACTTTGAGAGTGCAGTCATTGTGCTGTCTAATATTTGGAGCCAATTGGTAATATTTGGTTAACTAAATATGGGCAGGTCTCTTAATATGGGCTTTTTCCAATTTCAACTACGAAGTTTACGTCATGAGAGAAGATGGCGCTCTGTCACAGGAAACGGATCCCGCGCAACTCGCTAGTCACATTTTAACGGACATTTTAACGGGCGAACACGTTGTCAGTGCGTTAGAAGTAGCCGTAGAGTGAGTACTGCAATTCACAATTCACCTTTTTTTATATTTGCAAACGGTACCTTAGGTGATATCTTCTGGGCTTTGGTGGTAGGAGTATTGGCTTCCAGGTGAGATTTCACTTTACCATGTGTCTTTTCCTTGTGTTCTTGTTGAAATTTTTGCGTAACGTGGTATTAGGGTTTTTTCAATTTGAGAAATTGTTGAAGTATGATCCTTATATGGGCATATTGAGCATTCTTTATATGGGCATGCCCATATGGGTCAAGCGATTCCCTCAGTGATTCTTTTTAAAGGCAAACGCCTTAGGCCAGAATATCAAGACAATCTTCCTCCAGGTAGCAAAGTTTTTATGACGCTCAAGGGAAGTATGACTTGCGAGGTCTTCGTCAAGTGGATTCATCATTTCGCAGAGTATAGTACTGCAGGAAATGTACTGCTCATTTTCGATAGAGTAAGTCTCATTTGGATGGAGCTATTGTGGCTGCCGCTCCCAGTCATAACATAGCACTTCTCTGTCTTTCGAGCAATTGTATCCACGAATTGCAGCCAATGGACAAATCAGTTTATAGAGCTTTCGAATATCATTGGGAAGATGAATTGCAAAGGTTCTGGGGAGTACATTCTCAACGAAAGCTTACAAAGTCAAGTTTTGGTGTGGTTTTTTCTAAAGTATGGCGTAAGACTGTAGCCCCTTCGAATATTACTGCAGTATTTCGTGCTACAGGGATTTACCCCTTTGATCCCACGATCATTCCCGAAACTGCATATGCTCCATCTGTATTATCCCAGAAAAATCATCCGCCTTCAAAAACGCCAGTGGAAACTTCTTCACCTCAAGCAACGTCTACTTCCAAGCAACAGAAGCAAGGAAAAAAATAAAACGTAAAGATTCAGCCAGCGAAAGCAGTGACACAAGTTCATCTGAAGATGTCGAAGAAGACAATTGCATTGACTACATCTGAGGAATTTTCGGATCGCAATAATAACGACACATGTAGCAAATCTTTCGATAATTTGTTGCTAACGCCAAATTTGGATCTTGCCAAGCAAAACAAAGCCCCACCCAGAAAAGCCATAAATTATAAAGCTGCCCAGTTAAATAAAGAAATGTTTTCCGACTCTCCATCGGCAAACAAAAAAAAAATCCAACGCTCCAAAAAAGATGGTCCAAAGAAAGAAATCTTTACTTTTAGACAAAAGGATCTGCCAAAACTGCTGGTAATGAACTTCAGCCTTCAACGAGCGGAATCATATCCAAGAAAAAAGAATCCTGGGGTATTGCTTTCTCTGTAAGGAAGAATGGCAACTGGACATGAGGCAGTGCAATGTTTGTGATCAGTGTGTACATGAAGAGTGTTGCGGTCTAACAGCTAATGATGTGTTAGTTCCATTTAAATGCCCTGACTGCGACGATGATTGATTTTCAATATTTTTTTTTTTTGACTTAGAATAATCTTTTTTGTTTGTGAACATATTCTTTTCTAATAAATAAAAGGTAACAGCCGTACACCATAATGTTCTTCTAAAAAATTGAGTTTTTCTAAGGGTGCCCATAATTGGACTGACACATGCCCATATTTGGCACCCATGTCCAAAATAGGACTGGCTGACCTAAAATTATAAAATTTGAGTAATAATGGAAAGCTAATCTTTTCATTCATTTCTCTTTCATATTCATTTACACACATCTTCACTAGAGTGCTTACCACTTTTGATATTAATTTATGGTGGAAAATTTAACGATCAAACGAACTTACCTGTAGTGAAGTTAGATCGTAATTTTATGAACCTCCAGTCCGAAGATATCACTTAATTGAAAACTAGGTAGTACGCCTCTGCGCTGCTCACAGACCTCAAGTATCACAGAACACGTTCCCCCGTCCTTCACCTTGCCGTGCGTCGTCGGTTACAGATTCATTTCTTCAAATTATCCCTTTTCGCAAGTTATTGGGGTTACAATTGCTGAAAATAATGTTATTTTCCCTTGGGAGGGCTGGGAAGTGATATCTTCGGACTGGAGGTTCACAAAATTACGATCGAACTTCACTACAGGTAAGTTCGTTTGATCGTTACATTTTATTTCCCTCCAGTCCTTCAGATATCACTTAATTGAAAACTAGGTAGATGTTAAAAGTAATAACTTGCGAATATTTATTAAGATTAACAAACCAATACGAAAATATGAACAAGAAATAAGTATAAAACCATTAGGAAAAATCTAAGTATTAGTTCATGATTGTAGGTTCACATTTGCGAATTTCGTTGTGTCTACTACTGGTTTGTTGTACCATTTTGCAAAAGTCGAGCTTTGAGTCCATCCTGCTGTTTGACAAATCAAATCAACTGATACACCATTGCTAAAGGCTTTTGAAGTTGAGGCATGCCGGGTAGAATGGGGTTTGAATTTAGGATCAATTCCCGCCAACTCTAAGCCTGTCTTAATCCATCTAGAAAGCGTTTGGTTAGAAGCTGGTTTATAACTTGGCCGAGAGGTAATAAAAAGTTCATTTATTTGATTACGAAGTGTCTTAGTTTTTTCTATATAACATTCTAATAATTTTGCTACACACAATGCTGGGTTTTCAAGGAAAAAAGGGACATGCAAACAAGGTTGGAATTTATTTATTCCGCTGGTTTTTATTCTATCTGTAATATAAATATGAAAACCTATATCTAACTTTTTAATATTTTCCAATTTTATGAGGGAAATTGTTTGTAACCGTTGTCCAGTTATCAATGTTAACAAAGTCACAAGTTTAATAGACTTGTTTCTTAATGTGAGCTTTTCATTAGGATATAACTGCTGGAGATGATCTAAGAGAGGCTGAGTATTCCATGTATTCTTATACCGAGGAGCACTCGGTCTAATATTAGATAGTGCCTTGAGATACCTTTTTATTAGCGGGTGTGTCCCAATTCCATCAGGCAGGATAAGTGCCAAAGCAGATCGAAACGAGTTAAATGTGCCATATTTATAAGATTTAGATTGTAATTGGAGTTCTAGAAATTCAATTACCTCTTTGACTCCGCTGTTGAACACTGAATAGCCTTTTTTACCACAAAATTCCCACCATAATTTTAATGTGCTATTATATTGCCTCTCTGTAGATACAGTAATCGATTTCATGGTCGTTTCAGTTGCACAGGAGGGTAAACCTTTCAATTCCAAAGCTTGCCGGATAACCTTGCTGCTACCAGGGTAAGGTCCTTGGCAAGGGGATGAGTTTCGCTAAAAGGAGATGAAAGCAAGTTATGAGTGGGTTGAAATACTAACTCTGGTCCAATAATTAGTTTACGAAATATTGGGTATTTGTGTGAGCTTACTTTTACTAGTGTTTTTTCCTGTTGGGGTAATTGTATGTCTCTCGTGAGGGACGCCCTTTGAATGGCTTCGACTCCCTCCTGAATCGAGTCGGGCGATACCGGTTTCCCGAATAGTTACTTATTCGTTTGGCCCCCTCTCGTTCTCTTGGACCTGCAGATCTTGGAGTTTTGGGTATAGGATTTTGTCCTAATAATTCTTTCCCAGTTTTCTCCAGTATTTTTGCGCATTTTATTTTTTCTCCGAGACCCTCACCAAACAAGAGGTTGGTACTATTAGTTTTTTGGCAATTTCTTTTACAGATTTATTTAAAAGCGGTATTAACAAGTTTCTTCTGGTTTGAGTAACCTTAAATTTGTAAATATCCGCCCTGCATTCCACAAAGGTGTGAGAATTTTTTCTCTAATATCTTTGGGTATATTTTTGTTATGCTCCAATATAACGTTAAGGCCTGTGCTTAGGGCAGTTAGCCCATACCTAATTTCATTTTGAAATTCTAAATAACATTGATCTCTTTTCTTATGGATCGGTGTGAGGATTGGTACTAACTCTTGGTTAACCTCAGGAGGGGTTAATTCAAGGTTAGACGGAAATTTATATTGATTTCTAAGTTTTGTTTTGTCGTCCAGAGTAATGCCATTTTTTAACATATAGTTCCATCTAGTAACTATTGCTTCATTTACTTCTGGAATTTTAGTAGGAATTTGCTCTGGATCATCGCCTAAAATTTGCATTATATCATCATCTAAAATAATGTCGTTTTCCAGTTGTAAAACTGCTTCGTCGCACTCAATATTTTGTGGAAAAGCCATTCCTCTCAGTGAATGGTCTTCTGTAAAACCTTGCGACGTAGATCTGGGACTCCATCGTCCAAATGCCGTTTCTCTCTGTAAACGGTCATCAGGTGAGCCTCTGCTGCGATGACTCGTAGAAGACCTGTCTTTTGGTCGATAACAATGACGTCTACGTTCATCGTCAGAGCGATCACGATCAAGTGAGGCCGGTGACGCGGTATGTGAATGTCGCTTGTAACGGTGACGTTTCTTTTTTATTTTCCGTTCTAAACGGGATAAACGTTTAAGCAATTCTTTTTGAGAAATACTCGAATGATCACTGTCCTCACTATTTGATGATTTGTCTCTATTCCTTTTACCCATCCTAAAAATACCTGCAAATATTATATTAGTTTATACTTACATATAAAATTGAAACGGTGACTGTCACTTACGTCCGTATCGATGCAGCACAAAAGCAATAATGAATCTGTATAATCTGTAACCGACGACGCACGGCAAGGTGAAGGACGGGGGAACGTGTTCTCTGACACTTTAAATATTGTGGTCTGTGAGCAGCGCAGAGGCGTACTACCTAGTTTTCAATTAAGTGTTATCTGAAGGACTGGAGGGAAATAAAATTAAGCTTCTTAGAGATAGGATGCTTAGGTATGCCCATATTTGGTCGAGTTACCTTAGATGATTTTCCTATGGTTGCCGAATACATTGTGCCAACAGATACTAGATTGGATATTGAACATGCTAAGGTATTGAAAAATGATGCGACTTGGTAAGCAAATTATGTGCGTGAATCACAATATTTATTATAAATAGTAAAATGCGAGGTTTTAGTTAAACAGACGTCAAACAGGTATGTAACCATAGAAAAAGATGTCTCCAAAGGTAAACTTGCTCCACTGTTACTTCAGCTATCTTTGGATCTCCGAGCATCATCACATTTGAAGCAAGTTCCGTATGATAGCTATTGTCCCAGTGTCGAGGTATACTTGTTTAAGCGATCGTGTGGCATCTGTGGTCTATATTTTGTATCATACAAAGCCACTAACCAACACAAACAATCACATAAGAGACAACAAGAAGTTTTGCCCATTGCGAAGATTTATCCTCAAAGAATTGCTGCTAGACATGCCAGAAAAATTCTTTGTTTGAATAACGATGATGCCATTTGGTTGGGTGAAAAAGATGTTGCCACAACGAATGTTTCTGGCAATAACAACCCAAACGAGACCGAAGTGACTGCTATGCAAGTTATAAATAATTTAAAGGAGTTGGTTTAAAGTCCATGGACTCAAGATAAATAAATTTGAATATTTCAATGATATAAATAATCGTTTTTTGTTTTGTTAATTTTTTCAAATGTTTAATTTGATGTTGATTTTATTAAAAATAATTTAAATGGCTGTTTTAATTTAATAATTTCTACATGTAAAATTGCAAAATTCGTGTGACGTAATTTATGGATAGCCCCTTATTTTGTAATTTTGGATTTTGTTATAAATTCCCAAAAAAGTAAACGATTTATTTAAAAAACATCAAAAAATTCAAAATTGCAGTCCAAATAAGTTTTTTGAGAGTGGCATAAAATTTAGAAGAGATGAAGGTGTTACTTATATGCATGCCGTATGATACGGGCAAAGTTATTTTTTTTGTTGATGAGTGTTTCTTATGACACCAAAACCGTGTACTCAGTAGAATTTTATTAAAAATAACACCAAAAATGTTTATTGAATTTAGTAAAATTATATTAAGAAATTAAAAAATTGTAGCCATTAATAATTTTTGAATTTTCAACTTTAATGCCCTGTATTTCGGAAACGAGTAATATTTTATCCAAGCATGTTTCATTTGTCTTTTTTAATCAAAGAATCTTCAGTTGTTCTGTGTCCCATTCTTAATGAAACAACCTGTATATATTTTAAAGTTTCAATTGTGTGCAATGAGTTTTATTATGAAGAAAAGGATACATTATTATCCCGTGTGTTATTTTAAAAAGAATAAACGTGGATATTGTGGTTTATACGTCATAACATGACCTGTTTTGTTTTCATACTCTCAATTCAATATATAAATGTTCTACTTGTATCAAAAAAATAAAATTTCATTTAAAAGGTTCACACGTGATAATAATGTAACCGTAGCATATCCCTCACTCTTAATTAAAAATTGATTTGGAGACAATAAAAAATCTTGTATCTTTAAATATTATTGGACCAGACTATATATATCGCGCTATATTTTAAAAATCATTATAAAATATAACGATAACGTTTTATAACTGAAAACAATCAGTACCTAGTAAATATTTTTCTTGAATATGAGTGTTGTTTCCTGTTGACATAAACATACCTATATCAATGAAATTTACGAATTTATTATAATACAAAAAAAACAAGAGTAGACTGATAAATATTGTCAAATATTTGTTAAAGGACGAGTCATTATAATGTTGAATTAAAAATTGGATTTATTAAATAAATAATAAAATAAGATTGAAAAATAGTAGTTCCAATTTGCTTCCTTGAGGTACATATTCTTATTACCTACCATCCCGGACCTTCCCTGTATTTATTTAAGACAAAAAATGTTTCTAAAGGAGGCCATGGAAAAATCACGCATGTCGGTGCGTACAATTCTTCTTTTTTTTTAAATAAAAGTTAGGATTTAATCCAGAGACATTAGTATTTATCACTTTAGAAACATTTTTTTGTGGATTACTCGTTATTAACATTATGCAAGTAAAAAAATTACTTGTAAGTATATTGAACCTGACATATCAATATTTTGTAGGTAATAAGTAGGTACCTACCAATAATTGAAAAGAACGTACTTTTTTAAATTTCACCTCTATTGGAAACAAAAAGCAATATAGTTTCAAAATATATTAAAATAACTATTTAATAATGATTCGTTCTTTAAAAATATATCACTCCATATCTGTTAACGTTTGAATTTCATCTTAAAGTACTTTAGGCCAAAATCAATACCTATATTTAAAATGTTTATTTTGGATTTCGAAATAATAAATCGTAATGAATATTCATTGGCCAATAACAGCATTACTATAGTTGCCTACCCTGTATATTTATATTAAATATTGAATAGGTAGGTACACTCTAATAAACATTTCGTAAAATATAAACAAATAGCTGAAAAAATATAAACAAATAGCTGAAAAAATATAAAATTTTGACTTTAAAATTAATAAAAAAAAATCCAAAATAAACAAAATTATTATTTACATTTTTACTGTTTATACTGACTGGGATCCAATATACTTACCATAAGTATATACAGGGTGTCCCATTAGTGCGCAATTGTTTAATATTTCAATTTGTTATAGACACAAGTTATATGGATTTATAAAATACGCATTTTAAACATATTTTTGGATATACAGGGTGTTCCTTTTTGTCTGGCAAATAAAAGTGTATATTTTTTAAACTGAACACCCTGTATTTTATTTCATTTTTAGAATGGTTTAATAATACCATATTCAATCTTATAATTTTTTTAAAAACATTACAAGATTGTCAAGCAATTAATTTTTAATGAAATTAGAGAATTATGCAGAACCCCAAATTAAATTATCATAATTTAGGTAGGTTTACAATGATTTAAAAATTGTTTAAAATACAGACTTGCACGGATAGATAGAACTGGTTTATTTTCTATAGAGTGTTTTGAAACATGTCTTAAATATAGCTAATTTTAAATTCAATTTACTAAATTTTTTCAAACGCAATGCCCTGTATATTATTTTAGTATAAAATTCCTTATAAATTTGCCTATCCAACGATACTAACATGTTAGCCAATAACACATATACAGGGTGACCCATCAGTGTGTATTTGATCGACAACCGCGTTTTATTTCTGGAAATACGAAAAAAAATTAATATATATAAGTTGTATGGCCATATTTAACTATTATTCTTAAACGATGTGCTGACGAAACGTATACTGTTTTAAAGCAAAACACCCTGCATATTTGATTGTTTTCACATCGTCAAACAATTTTAATTGAAAGATTAAACGAACTTACCTGAAGTAAAGTTGGATCTCAATTATATGAAACTCCTTGTTCAATATGATCATAGGTAGTATCCTCAAAAGTATTTAGAAAGTTACAAAATAACAACTGGTCGTGCCAGTCCTTCCCACCTCTGCTCAGATACCCTCTTACGTCATTCTTTTAAAGCGGTAATTGCGTTTGAATTTTGTAGAGATGATCTTGGGTACAGTCGTGTGGGTGGATTCGATCATCTCAAACAAGGCGTTTCATATAATTGAGATCGAACTTCACTTCAGGTAAGTTCGTTTGATCTTTCAATTATATTCCACGCCTTGTTCTCAATGATTATAGGTAGAGGTTTAAAGAGAAGATTAAACACAATTACCGAGAACATTTTTATTCTAAAGCTAACGATTGAACCATTATTCGAACTGTTTGGATTCAACTTTTAAAAAACTCTTCACTACAATTAGAATTCGAATATAAAAACTATAGAAATAAATTATATACACTACTCAGAAAAACAACAAATGACTATTACAAAACTAAGATCGAGGAGGCTGGAACTAATTATAAAAAAATTTGGAATACTATTAACAATATAAGTGCAGAAAAAATTTAAAAATCTATTGAGAATGTTGATATTACACTTGAAGAAGGTACTATAATTACTGATAATATTAATAAAGCCAACGAGTTTAATAAATACTTTGTAAATATAGGAAAAGAAATGAATAATAATATCCCACATGAAGAGTTGCCAAAAAACTTCTTAGCAGATGTAACAGTTCGCAGGTCATTATTTCTAGAACCTGTTACTAAAAATGAACTGACAATTATCATTTCTAACTTAAAAAACAATGCCTCACCAGGGCCAGATAATATAAGTGCAAAAACTTTAAAACTCATCCATTATCATATTCTTAACCCACTAGTATACATAATCAATCTATGTTTTTTAACAGGCCAACTTCTTCAGCAATGGAAAGTTTCAAATGTTACACCAATCTTTAAAGCAGGTAAAGCTCAGTTAAATAATTATAGACCCATTTCTGTAATAAACAATATTACAAAAATTTTTGAACATTCCTACAAGAGAAGATTAATGGAGTTTCTAGATAAAAATGATGTGATAACAGAAAGACAATTTGGGTTCATAAAATATCAAATACCGAAAATGCCATAACGGACCTTGTCAATACCACAGTGGAAACCTTGGACAGATCGGAAAAAAGCTATACTGTTTTTTTTATCTGGCTAAGGCTTTCAACACGGTTGATCACGACTTATTAATTAATAAGCTTAATAACTGTGGCATCCGGGGTGTGGCTTTAGAATTATCAAATAACTACTTATCTAATAGAGCCCAAAGAGTTAAAATAGGGAATAAATTTAGTTCAGGGTCTATAATACAATTAGGAGTACCACAAGGCACAATATTAGGACCTATTATACGCTTAATTTACATTAACAGTATCAGTAAAATAAATAATTTCGAAGGAATGTAATATGCTATGTAGATGATACTGTAATTTTTACTGGATCTACATGGGATACTGTTAAATCTACCACTGAACATAACATGAAAAGCGTTTAGAAATGGTTAAATAATAACAAACTTTCTCTAAACATGAAAAAAACTAAATATATAACTTTTTCTCCCACCATTACAGATCAGTCTAATAATGTATATATTAAACTGCATAAACCATCTTGTGTTGCTGCCAATAATTGTGACTGTTTTATAGTTGAAAAAACCAAATCTCTCAAGTACGAGGATGGGCTGAAAAATAATCGGCCTAGGCAAGAAAACACAACTTTTTTTGGGAAAACTCAATTTATTTCTCAACATAGTTTAAGCTCTATACACTTTGTCCAACGAATCTCCAATTTTTCGATGCCCTTCGAATAATACGATTTCTCGAAGTCTTTAAAATAGGCCTCTGTCGCAGCGATGACCTCCCCATTCAACTCAAATCTCTTACCACCGAGCCATTTTTTCAAGTCTGGGAACATAATAGTCTAAAACGTACAGAACATATGCCGTCTATCATGAAATACAACAATGATTCTTTAAAAACACCTTCATCTATCGCTGATACTTTTGCACTACATTTTGAGTCTTGCTACAGTAACTACAGCACTCTTGACTTAAATCACTTGGAATCAGTAAAATTTGGTTCCCATCTCTCATTTCACATCTTTAAAGAAGATGAAATAAAGAAGAAAATGTTGGATCTCGATCCTTCCAAAGGTTCTGGTCCAGATGAAATACCACCTATCCTTCTCAAGAAGTGCCCTGCTTTATCTGCACCACTGTGCACAATTTTCCAGAGATCATTCGACAGAGGATATGTCCCGTCCAGATGGAAATATTCTAACTTGGTTCCAATTTTTAAGTCCGGGGATAAATCAGACATAAAAAATTATCGAGGCATTTCTATGCTATCAGCAATTCCTAAGCTGTTGGAATCAATCTTAACAGATGAATTATTTTATACGTTTAGGAATTACATAATAGATGAGCAGCATGGCTTCTACAGAGGCCGTTCAACTACTACTAATCTGGCTATTTATCAGGAGTTTATTACCTCTTCGGTTGAAGCTGGTTACCAAGTTGATACAATTAACACCGACCTCTCTAAGGCGTTCGATAGTGTATGTCAGCAGTTACTTTTAAAGAAACTATCTGAAATTGGGATAACAGGCAATTACCTTAAGTGGATTAAATCCTATCTTATTAACCGTCGGCAGCGTGTTACAGTGAATGGTTCTGTGTCGCGGGAAGTGACAGTGTCTTCGGGTGTACCCCAGGGTTCACATATTGGCCCTATTTTATTTTTGTTATTTATTAATGATGTAGTGTCCTGTTTTAAAAATTCTCATTGTCTCTTATATGCTGACGATTTAAAAATTTTTAATATTGTGGAACCTAATTATAACGCCCTACAGTCTGATTTAGATCAATTTGTCTCTTGGTGCAGTTCTAACTATTTAGAACTAAACATATCAAAATGTAAAGTTATATCATTTTACAGACGTTCTAACCCCGTCGAAAACTCATACATTATTAATAATACTACGCTGGAAAGCGTCTCCACATTTAATGATTTAGGGGTAATATTCGACAGGGAATTATCCTTTTCTTTACATGTTGATACTATCATTCTGAGGGCGTTTAGGCTATTAGGATTCATAAAAAGAAGCACAAAGCATATACAAGACACTAAAGGAATAACATGTTTGTACAGTGGTTTGATCCGAAGTATTTTAGAGTATTGCAGTACTGTTTGGTCTCCGTCACAAGCTATGTATGTCAACCGAATTGAACGAGTTCAAAACAAATTTTGTAAATATTTGCTATTTAAATTTCGCTTTCCATATCGGGATTTATCGTATGAAACGAGACTGCTACTCTGTGGTATGCAAACTCTTGAACGGAGACGCAGGGATGCAATGTTACTTTTGCTCTACAAAATAATTAATGGAGACATTATTTGTGAAAAATTGTTATGCCAAGTAAATTTTGTTGTTCCGTTAAGGCATACTCGACAGTCACAACTATTCTTTGAGAAAACCCATCGTACAAACTATGGACAAAGAGCTTTCATGAATAGGCTTTTGTGCAACTATAATAAGCACTATTCTCACTGCGATATTTTTAATTGTACGTTATTATCTGTTAAGAGGATGCTCGAATTTTAAAATTTTAGGTTGTTTTCTTGTCTTGTATGGTGTTAGACTTTGTTTTTTAGACGTTAAATGTATTTTAAAATTTCTGAAGAGTTTTGATATTTATATATTCGGTTTTTTTTTTTATGTATATATAATTATACTTTAATTGTTGTTTTAGCTTTAAGACTGTGCCATTTGGAATTCAAATTTCTGTAGTGTACTTAAGACAAATAAATAAATAAATAAATAAATAAATAATAGTCGCTGGGCGCCAAATCTGGGGAGTATGGCGGATGAGGAACCAATTCGTAACGCAATTCATACAGTTTTGCCATTGCGACTGCACATTTGTGTGCCGGTGCGTTGTCCTGGTGGAAGAGCACTTTTTTCTTCGCTAAATGCGGTCGTTTTTGCTTCAAATCGTCGTCGAATCGGTCCAACAGCTTTGAGTAATAATCGCCGCCTTTTCAAGGTAATCGATATGAATAATTCTGTGCGCATCCCAAAGAACTGTGACCATGACCTTGTTGGCAGACAGACCCACCTTGGCTTTCTTTGGCTTTGACTCGCCCTGAGAAACCGATTGATTTGATTGTTCCTTTATCTCTGGCGTATTGTGATGAATCCATGTTTCATCCACGGTTACAAAACGGCGCAAAAAGTCCTTCTTATTGTGGTTAAACATTGCCAAACACTCCTTTGAAGTTGTCACACGGTTTCGCTTGTCGGCATTGAGCAAACGCGGCACCCATCTGGCAGCGAGCTTCGTCATTCCCAAATATTCGTGCAATATATTCTCCACTCGTTCACGTGAGATGCCCACAGCCTCAGCAATCTCACACACTCTTACCCGTCGATCGTCAACTACCATACCATGGATTTTATCGACATTTCTGGTGTGGACGGCCTGGACGCTCATCATCAAAAACTATCATACGACCGTGTTTAAATTCGGCAGTCCAATATTTTATTGTTGATAACGAAGGTGCAGAGTCCCCATACACATCATCCAGTTCGATTTTGATCTCATCGTTCGTTTTCTTTTTTAAAAACAAGAATCTAATCACTACGCGATATTCGATTTTATTCATTTTTGTAAAAATGCAAAATCTGTTTGCCTTCAATCACTGTTAAGTACAAACTAAGTGACGCAGCTCGCTGAAAATTTGACAGAAGTCACTTGAAAGATAGTTTTTACGAAAAACAATTGCATTTGTTCCTAGCGCCGCCAACTCTTGCCGAGGCCGATTATTTCTCAGCCCAGCCTCGTACCTAGGAGTTATTGTTGATCAACGACTAAGAATTTTAATGCACAAATTTTACGAATTACGGGACATCCTAACAAGAAAAAATTTAATAATACTGCATCCCAATATGGGGTGCAGTACTCAAATCCACTCTATCACCATCACAAATTTCACAAAATATTCTTCAAATAATTTTTAGAAAGTATCATTCCACAAATCTTTTATATCAAGAAACTAAATATTCACTTAATATATGTTTACAACTGCCTAATCAGGATGTTCCATGATTCATCAAAGTTCACTACCCTAATTCATCAGAGGGATACCCGGTCAAAAACTAACTTTGATATTAAAACTGAAATTTTTCATAAAACTGCTACTCAACATTCCTTTATGTACTATGGACCTAATTATTTAACAAGCTTCCAAAAAGCTTAAAACTAACAACAAAATTATTTTTTTTTTAAACTGAGGTGAAAACGTTCATAAAAAAATGCAGATATATTTAACATCCCTTAACCATATTGATCGCAACAAAAAAAAAGCACAAAAAAACAGTAAATTTGTTTATTTTTTAAATTTTGTAATTTTTTTTGTCTTAACTTCTATACGCTATATTCATTATATGAGTTAGGAATGCTTATTCTATACAGAGTTTGGAGTCATGTACTAGCAAAGACAAAATTATGTTGATCGTAATTTATAACATTTATAGAAGTCTATTATAGAAATTGTTGCATAAATAAAGTCTATTAAAATTGTCTGACGATGTGAAAAGAATCAAATATGTATAACTACCTGCAGGGTATTTTGCTTTAAAAAAATATAGGTCAGCACCTCGTTTATGGAACCCTGTATATTTAATAAATATTGTTAAATATGGTCATACAACTTTTATATTAAATTTTTTTTTCGTATTTCCAATAATAAAACGGTTATCAATCAATTACGTACTGATAGGACACCCTGTATATGTGTTATTGGCTAACATGTTGGTTTCGTTGGATAGGCAAATTTATAAGAAATATTTACGACGTTTCAAAACATTTTTTAAGTCATAAGATACTTCCAAACCAAGCATAATTCTGCACTTTCAAGTTGTCACCTAATAAAGACTGGAGTACCACAAGGGAGTGTTCTGGGGCCTATATTATTCTTAATATATACCGCGGACTTACCTACTACAAACAATACTAAAAGCAATGTTCGCAGATGATACAGCCCTTCTATCAACACACATTAATCCAGTTATTGCATCGCAATAACTCCAATATCATCTAGATGTATTAAAAGTGTGGTTTGAGCAATGGAAAATTAAAATTAATCAAACCAAATCCGCACAAGTGACTTTCACAAACAAGCGATCAGTATGTCCTCCTGTTAGTTTTAACAACATTCAAATTCCCATTCAGGACGAAGTAAAATATCTAGGATTACACTTAGATTAGAAGCTAACTTGGAAAAAGCACATTCAAACAAAGAGGCAACAACTAAATTTAAAAGTAAGAGAAATGTCCTGGCTCCTAGGACGTAAATCCAAATTATCTCAACAAACGACTACTATATAAATGTATCTTGAAGCCGATTTGGACGTATGGAGTACAATTATGGGGAGGTACCAAACCATCCAATACAAAAATAATTCAAAGACTACAGTCTAAAGTATTGAAATCAATAACCAATGCACCATGGTACGTGAGCAACTTCACATTGCACAATGACCTACAAGTGTCCCTTTCGTCACAGAGGAAATAAAGAGACTCTGAAGACTATATCACAATAGACTACAAGACAACGAAAATCTATACATAGCGCAGTTAAACATCCCTCCAAACGTCACAAGAAGATTACAACAATGGCCCACAGACCTGGTCCAGTAGATACACGACGAGGATTAATCTCCAGCCAACAACTCTAGCCATGGTTTCGATAAGAGGTTCGTCACTGGACGATTTCTCTTTTCAAGTCACCTTCATATAACACATTTAATTATTGCTCCAACGAGAGTAGATTGTAATTATGCAGTTGTCATCGTAAACCTACTTAAATGATAATTTAATTTGTAGTCTGCACCATTCTCTATTTTCATAAAAAAAAAATAATTGCTTGGCAAGCCTGTAACGTTTTTAAAAAAAAATTTAAGATTGAAACCGTTCTAAAAATGAAATAGAATACATTTTTATTTACCAGGCAAAAATGCAACACACTGTATATCCAACAATATTTATAAAATATGTATTTTTCAAATTCATATAACTTTTATGTGAAACTTGTTTGCATTTTTGTAACACAAATTGAACTATTGAACAATTACGTACTAATGGGACACCCTGTATAAAATTTAAAAAAAAATCATTGTTAAAGGGATCAACACAAACGCATTGGCCAATATCAAAATTTTATTTTATATATATCGCAAAAAATGATGTACAAAGATAGCGTAAATTGTAAAAAAAACATGTTGCTTTGTTAAATAAACTTTGTGCCAGAATAACGTAATGCCTTCTTTTATTTTTAACTTCTATGCCCACACACTAATAGTTATCGGTTTTTGGATTTTGTATTTGACTGTTCTAAAAAAAGTCCAAAGAAATTTGAAACACATACCTACTTAAATAAATCAAATAGAAATATTGTAGTGCCCCAAAAAAATGTATTCATCATTCTGGAAGTTAAATTATAATCCCATTAAATTTCAACATTGTCTACAAACCTTCCTTAAATATTACATACATGCATTTTTCAACCCGTGTATATTAAGTCCATAAAAAAATAAAATGACTTTCAAAAAAAAAACAACTAAAGTTTTGACTAAGTTTGATAGCTAATAATCTTTTTATTTCTTCACATTCAATAAATAAATATCAATATTTTAGGACAGAAATTGTTACTTTTTCTCCCTGCCAGGCGTCCACATAAACTGCTAGAAGAAAATTGTAACTTTCTTTCCATGTAAATGATAGTTGTTAATATTATTGGAATTAAAGATGTTATACAAAAACAATTAGGTTGTTTCTGCTTTAGAGTTTGAAAAGACCTATAAAGTAAAAAAGAGAAGATTTTTCAAAATTTACATCAAGACAGTATAAAACTTTGAAAATATTAGTTTAAAAGATACCTACTATTAAATTCTTCAGTTTTGTGATTTCACAATAATCCAGTTAATGTAATTACTCATTAAATATACATTACTATTAAATAAAAAAAATAATTTAAACACCCAATTCAGTTTGAACTTTTTCTCTTAAGATTAACCCACAATGGCATCTTTCCCTGAAACCAAAAATAAAAAATATATTCCAGTAAAATGTCTTTATAGAAAACATCATTAACAATCTTAAACATTTCACTAATTACAATACAAAATCTAAATATAAAAATAAGATACTTAAAACCAGTTCAAAAACAAACAAACCAATCCAATGTTTACTTATATACCAAGAATATATAAATCATTTCTAAGGTAGATTATAAAATGTCTTTTGAAAAATGAGAATATGGAACAAAGCTTAAATTATAAACGAGAAAAACATTCTTGGTATATCGCTTAAAATAATAATAATAATAATAATTAAAAAAAAACAACAGTAAACTAATGTAGTTTTTACCAAAAACATAATAAGTGAGAACAAGGCATAGTACACACAAGACACATACACCTGTAACAATATCGTCGTTGTTATGACTATTGGTCGTATCTCATTTTTTTTCAAAACTGAGTTAGGTTGCTTAATAGATAACTAAAACTGCATACTTCGTACGCTGGTAACAGTATTTGTAACAATAGTCCAGTAACTGAAGGGATCAACCTGTCATTAAGTCGGTCCAGATTTCCGTTGTGGCTCAACTCTTAGGTCTCGGCGATCGCTTCCAAGGTCGAAAACTTTTACCATCTCTGCTGCGTCGAAAAGGGCCCAAAATGGACCCTAAAACTGGTTTCCCGCCAATATCTTCCACAATATGCAAATTAGAGAATTTTTGTTTAGATTAAAAAGAAAGATCTTATCATTATCTACAAAAATGGTCACTATCATTTTTGTCGGGAATTCGACAAGCTTCGAGATAACCGCAATCAAAAGTCCCCTCGTTCAGCCCCTGCTTTATCTCTATAGCTATGCTGATTAGCTTGTAAACGGGTGGACAAATTGTTTCAGAACTCGGTCAAAAATTGATATTTTTCGATGATTCAAAGTTCATTACAATGGGAAAACCCATAGGTATCGATCCATGTGCCCAGCAGCCCGTTATTTCCTGCCAAGAACATTGAAAAAGGGGTCAACGTTGCGTTTTCCCACTATTTTGGACCACTTTATAGTAATTCATATTTTTTTCTTTTCATAGTTTTTTATCCCATTTTTGTTTTAAATGGGATCTTGAGATGTCTCGAATGATTTCAGAAATTTTTTTCCAGTATCTTCCTGGCGTTTTAAAACAAAATTGATTTGTTTATTTGCATTTTTCATACGTTTTCGGAGTTCTAGAAATCTTTGAAACAAGCAGTAATTAAAAACTCATATTTCATTATATTGTTATTCAATGCACACCATTTTAAAACTTAGAGTGTCTACTTTTCGAATGTATTTTTTTTTTTTTTTTTAATAAAGTTGCTCCTTTTTCCAGAAATCGGGAAAATTGATCACACCGGGGAAAACCGGACTTTTTTTTTAAATACTTCTTGTTCCCCGCTGTTAATTTTTTGAACATTAATACCCAGACCGAGGTGAAGCTGATATTTTCACCTTTCCATTTCTATCAATTGATCCCCGTATGTGAGCGTGGTTCTTAAGAGCGATATCCATGCAACACCTAACAGCAAATTCAGATTTAGAACACACTGACAACTTTCAGTGCATCTGAACCCACTTTGGCAACGTTGCTCTATTCCCAGGCTTACGCTCCCTTCAATTTATTACTTATAAACTATAGATGATTTAAAATATTAAAAATGCCGATAAATCGCAGGTCCGGTCTAACAAAGAGTATTTCTGTTTTGTTTTCTCGTTTAAAATATTTTTTAAAGGTATAACCTGGTGTAACATTTTCGAAAAATTTTTTTTATAACTAATTTATTTATTTACGAAATATATTTTTAAATATACATATGTATTTCTACATTTTCTTATATACAGGGTGTTTGTTGGTAAGTGTGAATGATTTTAGGGAATGTTTGCCGAAGTTATTTTATAAAAAAAACATAGATCGAAAAAGTCAGTGGCGCAGTACTTTTTTATTAAAAAAGTGGCATTCTCGCACAAACGCCACTGGTACAAGTAGAAATATTTGGAACACCCCAAAAAATACACATTTGCCCCTTCAAAGTTTTTTTGCAAATTTAGAGTAAATATCTTTAAAACTATTAAAAATAATTAATAAAATTTAATAAATTAAAATTTAAACATTCTGTATCTCGGAAACGAAGCATATTTCGACCTACTTTTATAGGAACTTCTTTTAACAAAATAACTTTGATAACAATTTGCAAAAATCATTCGTACTTATTTACAAACATCCTGTATAAAAATACGTTTTTTAAATAATAACCCATTTGATACTAGTTTGTGCAACAACAGTGGACAATCCACTGGAGTTGTACAGTATGTTTTTTTCTACGACCCACTAACGAAAATCTACAAATTTAAAGTATTATTTTAGGAAAAGACAAAATAATTAATTTTAAAATAATTTATGACTTTACTAATTTGTGAAATAAAATAAACATGAAAAAATATTTCATTTAATTAGTCCCCAGCCCAGATTTGAACTCGGGCCTCTCGCGTGAAAGACAGATGCCGTATCATCATTTTCACCTCCACATTTAAAATTTTAGTTCTAAAAGTAGTAATTAAATTAGTTTCATGTAGGTAGTTTAATTCAAATTTAGGATTTTTTAAATTGTGGTCTAAATTAAAATTATTTATGAATCCTACGCAAAAATAACTCATTTTAATGTATATTTAATCTCAATTCCTAAAAAATATACTGACAATTAGTTTGACAGAATTGTCACTTATTTAAAATTTTAAAAATAATAGTTGCTGGGTGTCCAATATATAAACTGTGATTGGTGGATTTCATTTTTTTGCAGTGTTCTCACTACCCAGAATGGATATGAAATATATTCGTTGAGTTGAACGCAATAGTATATTTTTTCGTTTTGTAGTCTGTGCGTGAATAGTAGTTTGTGCAACAAAATTGGATATGATGGCCATATCGCACGAAGACGAAGTTTCAGAACGACGCCGTAGACGGAGTGCTTAATCGTCTGATTGCGATACAGACAATCCACTCGAGTTGTACAGTATATTTTTTCTACGACACCCTAACGAAATTCTACAAATTTAAAAAAGTAATTTATTAAGACAAAATAAATAATTTTAAAATAATGTATGACTTTTAATAATTTATAAAATAAAATAAACATACAAAAAGATTTAATTTAATTAGTCCCCAGCCATGATTGGAACTCGGGTCTCTCGCTTGGAGACAAACTCCGTGCCGTCGCCACACTTGCCATTATAGTTCTAATACTTGTAATTAAATTAGTTTTATATGGTTTGATTAAAATTTAAGATTTGTTTATAAATTTGGACGAAATAAAAATAGAAATTCTATTACTTATCGATTATACATAAGAAATATTCATTTTTACGTATATTTAATCTCAATAATTCAAAAATATACTGACAGTTAGTTTGACTACATTAAATTTAAAAAATAATAGTAGCCGGGTGACCAATATATAATCTGATTGGTGGATTTAACTGTTTTGCAGTGTTCTTACTAGGTAGAATGAATATGAAATATATTCGTTCAGTTGAACGCAATGGAATACTTTTTTGTTTTGTAGTATGTGCGTAGATTAGCTAATATTCATGTGGGTATAGAAAAAAGCATATCCATGTGGATGTAGAAAATAGTAGTTTGTGTAACATGAGTGAATATAAATTTAATTGATTTCATATAGTTTAATTAAAATTTATAATTATTTATTTCTAAATATAAATCAAATAAAACTAGAAATGCTATTATTTATCGATTCTACACAAGTATAACTCATTTTACGCAATAGCATATTTTTTCGTTTTGTAGTCTGTACTAGTACTAAAAATATTTAAAAATAACATTGAGTAAAATTATTTATTATTAGTAAAAGAAGGAATAAAAATAATCATTTTTATTGACTATTGGTCGGATTTCTACTCGGAATTCTACTCAAATTTCTAATATCTAAACCTCTAGTGAAACGTGGACCTAAGATTTCGGGTAGTATACAATCTAAATAAAATTGCTTTAGTTTGTTTTCCATATACACCAAAATCTATCATCTATTTTATTTTTTCTACTAACATACTTAAAGGTATTAAAATAAATAAAAAAAAAAATATTTCGTTTAGTTACGTTAAGTTGCCCCTGAACAATTATTGCATTTTCGCATTATCATTAATAATTGCAAATTTTATTATGTTGTCAACCATTGCTTTTTTCGGAGTCAGTTTTGAAGCAGTGGCAGGATATTTAATTTCGATAATACTGTCTGTTCCTAATAAACCGTCGGAACCTAAAAACCATATTCAGAATCCACAAATAAACCACATTCGCTTTAAATTTGTAAATATTGCTTTAAAGCTAAAGGTTTTTTTTTTTATTCAATACTTAGTATATTAATTTCCCATATATTTTAACTTTAATGCTTAGAAGGGGTGCTAATGTTTGTCTTTTTCTAAGTAATCTAGCACGATATTTTATAGATTTCCGTCGAAACGGAAATATAATTTTCGGCATTTCCGAAAGTTTTCCCATTTTTATCACAAATTATTATAACTCAGCTTACACATAAAAGTTCATATAAACACATTGACTAAATACGAAACAAAAACACCTACACTTGAACTAAAAAGAATAAAGTTTTTTATTATTTTATTTTTATCCCAATTTTCCGGTACTGCATGCACCGCCAACGTCCGCCGCCTTGTTGCCAAATCAATTAATATGGATTGGAATCTTGACAGATTTTCTCAGATTTCCTAATTCAAGGTTTTCAAAAAATATACGCTTTGGACAAAAAAGTGTATTGGAAAGAATTAGCTGATTTTTATATAACAATTCCCGGTAAAGACTCCTTTTTGCAATAATTTTCATAATTTGTATAGAAATAATTAAAAAATTAGTTTTTCTGAATTCGGGCTCTACAGCGGAGTTCTCTATCATTTGCTTAGTAGGTATACCAAATTTTATAAAAAAATATTTAAAACTGAGAAAGAGAACCTTGAAGTCGTTTTAAGCCTGTTTCTAACCATGGATATCGCTCTTAACTGTTTGTTAGAATTATCTCCCCCATTTTTACGCTCTCCGCCTGAGATCCATGATATTCCATCATAACCTAACCACGTGTACCCACGCGCTCGCCTTAATCGTCTGCTTTTGTTGGTATACAATCTCTGTTGTTTTTGGAGTCGTTATTGTCGGTATTATTGATAGTATTTTAGAAAAATATTGATAGTATTTTATCATTATCAATTAAGTTGTTTTTAAAGTGAAAAATTCGACGTCATTCTTGAATTTTCAAGAATTTGTTTTTCGTTTGTGGGGAACAGAAAAGGTTTGGTTGATTTAAAATAAAGTCTATAAATTTGTTGTAATTCTTATTACATTTCAATAATATATTTTTGTAAAGCTCTTGTTGCAGCAATGGAAGCGGACTCCGTTCCAAAATGTTTCCTTTGTGCCCAGGAAGTTGTGGATGACGTTGCAAATGTCACTCGAGGCTTAGAAAAATTAATTGATGTGAGCAAGGAAAGGGACGATAATTTTCACCTATTCATAAAGAAGCAATCCTCTATAAAGATGCACGAAACCTGCAGGAGACGCTACATTATTAAACGAAGTTGGGGTTGGAAAAACAGGGGGAAGGGACGTGTGGAGGAGGGGAAGGAATAGAGCAAGACGATGAAGAGTATGATTCTGATGACATTGAATGGTTTAACGTATGATAAATTATAAACATTGCTATGTATTACGTATTTTCAACATGTTTTTCATAATAAAAGAAATTTTTCAGAAACTTTCTTATTTTTCTGAAATCCTGGACCCATATTGTTCCGATAGAAATTGGCGAAAATTTTGCAAAAGACGCAGAAAATATAAAGGGTCTTCTCGAGTCAATATTCATCACACTCTAAAACTAGTAACCCACTATTAGGTAAAGCGCCGGGATTTGAGACTGCCACATGAAAAAAAAAAATTTTTGCACTTTTCTATTAAATTTTGCAACGCAAATTACACAGAACATTCGGCAATATAGATGAGATATCCCAAGCGCTACTTTACAGAAAAAATCCCGTAAAGTCCGCCAATAATTGTCGAAAGATCGATTGGTGCCCGGATTTCCATTCATAGACCCCATAATTTAGTGAGCAGAGGTACGCCGCTGACGCCATCTACAATTGGTCTCCAAAGTCCAAAACATGAAAATCAATGTATTCCCAACTCCCTCGAGCGGAAATTCAGTGAGAAACTAACATTTCTATTCAGTGCAAAAATTCGGGCTTTTTCGAAGGCCGTTTTTGCCAAAAATATTCGACTTGCGAAAAAAATGGTAGGGACCATTTTTGTAGATAATGATACGATCTTCATTTTTTATCTAAACAAAAATTGTCTAATTTGTATATATTGGCAGATATTAGCGAGAAACCATTTTTTCGGACTTTAAGGGCCATTTTGAGCCCTTTCCGACCCAGCAGTGTTGGTAAAAGTTTTCGCCCTTGAGAGCAACCGTCAAGACCTAAGAATTGAGCCACAAAGGAAATCTGGACCGACTTAATGACAGCTTTGCATATTTTCAGGTCTTCAGTTACTGGACTACAATAAATTACTGATGGAATAAAAAATAAATGTTGGAATGTCGTATTTAATATTATAACATTTGATCGTCGTATCTCACTTTTTTTTTTTCAAAATTATGTTAGTTTGCTCAATAGATAACTAACACTGCATGCAAAAATATATAAAGATGTAAAATTTCATATTGAGAGGTTCTCTAGAGAAGAATCCCACTTTTGCAGAAAATCTCCTAAACGAGAGTACCTCCATGGAGATTTGTCATTGTCTAACATGTACGATATGTACAAGAACGAGATAGAAAGACGAGAAGTTGCTAGCTATAGTACCTACTATATGATTTTTAAATCATTTAATCGACCGAAAAAAGGCTAGTGTAGTTTGTGCTTACATTACAGAAAGGTCGAAGATAGTGAAAAAGAAAAGCTGCAAGAATGATTTACTACTCACATAAAAGAAAAAAGTAAAGACAAAAAAGAAAAATGCAAGAAAGACTCAAAAAATAATCCAAAAGTAATAAGTGCTGTTTTCGACTTGCAGCAAGTGATATATTTACCCATGATTGCAAGGTATTCTATAAGAATAGACTAAATAACTACAACTTTAAAATTTACAATTTTGGCACCAGAGACGGTAACTGTTTTGTCTGCCATGAAGCTGAAAACAAGACAGGTTCCTCGGAAATATCCACGGCAGTGCATTTATTTTTACAAGGAAATGTCAAAAGTGGCATTCAGACTGTGAATCTTTTTTGCGACGGCTATGCAGGCCAGGCCAAAAATACCATTATGGTTTTAATGCTACTATATTTTATTGCAAAAAGCACTTATACAGGGTGTACCAATAAAAACTCCCAGGCCGGATATTTTGGTAAGTAATAGAGATATTTTAATTTTGCAAAAGCCAGTTCATAGAGCACTAAGAGAGCTTCAGTTTTAGATATAAATTAATTTTAAATAGGTTAACACATTTAGCCCCACGTTATAATTGGTTAGATACATCTCTGGGACCAAATATTTAAAATGCGTTTTTTTGTATAAATATATTTTTTAAATATTTAGTATCGTGTTTTAAGGCATATTTTTTATTCTTTTTTAAATTTTTTTTTATGTTTTTGTTTTAGTGCCCACCGATGGTCACGTGGTTATACGTGTAATTTTACATTCTGGGACCGAATGTCCACCTGTGGACACGCATTTTACATCCATGGACACGCATTTTATTATATCTTTTGTTTCAGAATTTAAATAATAATGGCACGAAGACGACTTACAGAAGAAGAATTGGCTTTAGAGTTGGACATGTCTGATGATGAAGCAACTGGCTTTTCCGACGACTCCATTGCAGATCAGGATTACTCCTATGAAGGAAGCTCCGGTTCAAGTGAGAATGAATTTTCTGAAGATGATGTTGACAGTGAAGGTGATGTCGAGGACGAAGCTGGTGAAATTTTTCCTCTTGCTGATGTTATACCCGAGAGGAATTGGGAGCTTGTGATAGGGGACAGATTGAACTTTACTTTTTCTGCTGACAACACAGGCGTTCATGCAGATATAATTCAGAAACTTAGTGGAGCATCTCCTATATCTTTTTTGAGCATTTTATAGATGATGAAATCATCATATTGTTTGTCGATGAAACCAATAGATATGCTGCGCAAAAAATTGCTGCAAGTAATACTCCAAGACTCCATAAATGGGTTGACACTGATCCCATAGAGATGCGCCAGTTCCTTGGTATCATCATATGGATGGGACTCATGCATTTGCCAAAATTAAGGGACTACTGGAGCAGAAAAGGAATTTATGAAAACGGTATTCGAAAAATCATGAGCCGCAATAGATTTGAGATAGTACTGACAATGTTTCATTTATCAGACAATGAACAACCGGTAAATCAAGAAGACAGTCTACATAAAATTTCCAAATTTTTTAACATACTGGAAAAAAATTCAAGGAATCTTATATTCCAGAAGAAGAAGTCTGTATTGACGAAAGCAATGTACCCTTTCGAAGACGTATATATTTTCGGCAGTATATTCCCAACAAAAGACATAAATATGGCATCAAGGTTTTCAAACTCTGTGTTGCTGGAGGATATACCTGGTCAATCAAAGTATACACAGGTAGAGAAAGAGGCGAAGATGTTTCTGTTGCCCAAAAAATTGTAATAACACTGATGGAGGGTCTTTTGGATACAGGCAGAACACTGAGTACTGATAACTGGTATACTAGTGTTTCGCTTGCTGAAAATCTAACTCAGCTTCACACACATTTAGTAGGAACTCTAAGAGCAAATAGGAAATATAATCCCCCAGATGTGGTGAAAGCAAAATTGAGAAAAGGTGATATCTTAGCCCAACAAAATGAAAATAAAACCGTAGTCTGCAAGTGGAAAGACAAAAGGGACGTATTAATGCTCATTACCAAACATGATGACTCGATGGTTACAGTAAATCGAAGGGGACAAGAAATTAATAAACCTGCAATGGTGGTTGAATACAATAAAGGAAAGGCTTTTGTCGACCTGTCTGACCAAATTGCATCATATGCACCATACGTAAGAAGAACCGTCAAGTGGTATATGAGACTAGTTTTTCAACTTATTACATCGACAGCTATGGTAAATGCTCTACATCTATATAATAAAATTAACAACAAGAAAATGGGCATTACAGAGTTCAAGGAAGAGGTAGTCGATGCTCTGGTTCACCTAGAAAGTCCAAGAATGTCAAGGCCTTCCACTTCCAGACAAAGACACTTCCTAAAGGAATATGAGGGACAGAAAAGGGTTACAAGAAAAAGGTGTAGTCCATGCTATAAAACTATGTCCCAGCGACAAAAGCCAGTGCATGCGCGTAAAAATGCAAAAAAAAATAAATACATATTGTGATACTTGCGATATTCCAATGTTCCTAGAATGCTTTCAGAAGCATTTAGTATAAGCTTAATTTTTATTACTTCATTTTATTTCATATGTATTGCTTGGGTTAGAATATTACTTGTTTTGTAACAAAGAATAAATAGAATTAATTTGTTAGAATATAGTTTCGTTTACACATTTATAATATGTAAAATTACCAAAATATAATTTTTTAGGGCCAAAAATTACAACGTGTACATTCATTCTGCCCGGTCCACGTACAGTTTTGTTGTCTCCTGGGCCCACTAAATACGTCAGCATATCTAAAACTATTATTAAACGTGCTCACCGGTGTCCACGGTGACTTGAATTAAACAACATCAAATGCTCACGGGTGGGCACGCGGTCCAAACAGAAAAACTTAAAATGCCCACCGGTGGGCATATGGGGCTAAATGTGTTAATATACAGGGTGATTCAAAATTGAGTGCAAAGATTTTAAGGGCGTATTTACCAGCCAAAAATAAGAAAAAAATTTCATATAATTGTATGTCCTAACTTGCTTCGCTTTCTAGATACAGGGTGTCAAAAAAAAATCGGTTTTTTAACAATTATTAATTAAATAAAATCACACTTTGAGACGCCACTGGAATAAATAATAAATGAAATTTCATAACACAAATAAAAATTTAGACAGACCTATTTGGCGACAATCTCCATCATTTAGTAATTAGTTTTTTACTTGTTTTAATAGGGTCAGGCACAGATTTTGGTTTTTTCTTGAAAACAAAGCTAGATACGAGTAAAGCTCAAGAGGCAAGAAAGTTACATTACTGATCGCTTAATCTAAAAAAAGCAGTGCCGTACCATAATTTTACCTATAAGTATCAAGGAGGTAGCCCTCTGAGACGCCACTGGAATTAATAAATTTATTTTATACACACCAAAGAAAGGCCCTTATGACTACAAATAAACCTACCAAATTTTATATTGGCTGAAAGGTTTTTGAGTACCTAATTGATAAAAAAAACGATTTTTTTTAAAAAACTTTGACACCCTGTATCTAGAAAACAAAGCAAGTTAGGACATATATTTATATGAAAAAAAAATCTTATTTTTGGCTGGTACATACGCCCTTAAAATCTTTGCACTTAATTTTGAATCACCCTGTATATATGACGCTGCGCTCAATTTTTTTTAATGGAAGGATCTTTCTTATATAGCGCATCTTGTAGAAAAAGCAGATTTTGATTTATGAACTAATTCAATAAATCTAGCCAATTTTTGATGTACAGTTTCATTCTGCTTTTCGGCATTAATCATTGGATTTTAAGAAAATGCTAAAACAGGTCGATTTTTATTTCAAATTGAACACATTTTCACAATGCAGACATCTGTCATGTGTCAACCCCCTCCCTTGCACTTCACCAACACCTTCATTTTAAACAGGTAATGTACCATGTATGGCACATCATTGAAAAGGTAATTTAATGAAGAATTCAGAAATATTTATGTACACTGCGTTACTTTAATTTTATCACCCTCTAGCGAGTCTAGCGGAAAAAAAAACTATTACGTATTATAGAGTGTGACACTACAATGTGTAGTACATCATTAAAAAGGTAATTTTATGGGTATTAAGGGGTTGGAGAAGTGGAAGGGAGGGGGTTGACACATGACACATGTCTGCATTGTGAAAATGTGTTCAATTTGAAACAAAAATCGACCTGTTTTAGCATTTTCTTAAAATCTAATAATTAATGCCGAAAAACAGAATGAAACTGTTTTGAGTGACCCACTCTGTATATAAAAAATGGCTAGATTTATCGAATTAGTTTATAGAACAAAATCTGCTTAAAAATGCATTTTTTACAAGATGCGCTATATAAGAAAGATCCTCGCATCGAAAAAAAAAATATATTGAGCGCAGCGCCATCTACATATCGCTCATTTTCTGCAAGAATGTCATAAATCAAAAATTGTAATTTTTGAGTTGACACAATAAAGATCGTGAAGAAAAGCACTATTATCTGGTAAAGTGTCACATTTGAACTTTTTAATTCCCATTACATGTCACTTGAATTGGTACAAAGGTTTTTCTCTCATTTAAATGCTACAATTTCAATGTCTCTCGGATATCTAAAAATGTTTTATTTTGTATTTTGACTATATTTTTACTCGATTAGGCTAAATTACTATTTTATCACTCTCCTCCCTCATTTGCCAGAATACCGACACAACTCAAAAAAACTTTAATTCATTGATTTAAAATATTTAAACTTGAAAAATGTCAATGGTAGTAACACCGTCAGGTGAATACCACCATAACTACGGAAGTGTCATTGTTTCTGTATAAAGAACATACCTTTTCAATTTTGTTAATTAAAAAATTTTTGAAATATGTCGGTATTCTTTAAAATGAGCATTCTGTAAAAATACAACTTTTGTGTTATGACATTCTTGCAGCAAATAAGCGATATTGACCTATTTAAAATTAATTTATATCTAAAATTGAAGCTCTTTTAGTGCTCTATGAACTGGCTTTTACAGAATTAAAATATATCTATTATTTACCAAAATATCTAGCCTGGTAGTTTTTATAGGTACACCCTGTATAGACGAGATATTCCTAAGATTTTTCAAACCATATCATGGGCAGAATGAAGGGGATTCTGCCCACAGTGCGATATCTTATACCTTAAGAAAATGTGCTGTCTAAACTAATACCCACAATTCACCTCACAAAAGAAAACACCCATAAAATGTGACCCAGCCTAACTATTTCGACTTTAAAAATTTTAGGAAATTATCACAGAAGATTAGATTACTAAACATAAGGATTGATGATTAGAAAGAAAAAGTTAATTGGACAAAAATAAAAGAAGTAAAAATTTCAAAACAAAATTTACATAAAGTTTACTTCAAAAGTTGCCAAATACCGACACATACAGATCTTTAACTTTAAAAAGAAATATCTGTTTGCAAAATGTTGCCTTAACAACTCTCAATTCTAGTCCAAATAAAATATGTGCAGAAAAATATAGGGATTTAAATTAATTTTGTACATCAGATATGCAAGTTATGAGAAATATAGAACACAAAATATTTTACCAAAATTTGCCTTATGAAAACTAATTGTTGATTTTGTTAAACATAATATATTCAGTTATATTTTGTTGTGTTACACCGTTAATTACTTAAATAGTTTTTATTATTGCTAACTACTAATAAATGTTGAAATAAAAAATGTAGTTAAACTACTAATGCTTTTTTTTCTGGCTGTGAGTTGTAATTAATAATATGGCTTATTTTTTTATGGCTATTGGTCATAACTCCAACAAACTTGCAAAAAAAACATATTTAACATCGAACAACATAAACTGCAATGTACATAGCTACCAGAATGATCAAAGTACAACAGAAAATCAGAGGAAACAAACCAACTTACTTTAAAATTTATCAGTAATAAAGTGTTTCATTCCACAAAAATCTTATTAAGGGCCTCCTGGATATTATTGTAAATTTGAGATACAACGAATAGCCGAAACAATGACGATATATTTAATAAGAACACTATGACAAGCTCTCTCTTCAACTAATGACTTTCCAGATTTCATAGAGAAATTTAATAATATAAGAACTTCTAGAAAGTCAATAATTCAACAAATAAAATATATTTCTCTACCAAACAAGATTAAAATTTTTGACATTATTTTGTGTTAAGAGTATCCTGAACATTATTGTTTATTGCAATATTGTCAATCAGACTTCAACTATATGTTGATTTTTTTTATACTCACAATTATTGTTCTACTGAAATGTAAGTATTCACTCAATGTAATGACACTTTTAACACCCATTCCTTTGCTAACTAGCATCTTAAAGTCAAGGAATACGAGTTTTCTTTACATGCACAAACTCTTATTTCTCAACATTACCTGCAAATTTAATTTCATCAAATGCTTTCCTAGCACGTTTGAGTTCTTCATTCATTGTAAGCAAATCTTTGACTCTTGCATACTTTCTTGGATCTTTTCTTACTAAAAATACAATGTCTTCTACCTGAACCCTACCTGTTCGTCCGATTTCCATGGCTCTACAAAATTAAATTAGTCAGTAAAAGCTTATAGAAATATATGTATTTCAGTACTTGTGAGTCATTTCTGTGATAAATTCAATAACTAGATCTTCGATAATGTCGACACTTTCTGTATATGGATTCTGATCATCTCCGAAACCATACATCATACATCTCAGTTCTTTACTGAACATCCTTTTTCTACCAGCACTATTGAGTGCAAATGCTGTGTCTCCTGCGTCATCTTCTTCAAACTATAATAAATATGTAAACGTTAAGCAAAAAGTAAAAAGATAGCATTAAACAATGTTTAAGAAGAAATATAATTTACCTGTTCAAATCCTTCCTCTTGTGCAGCCATAATTAGAATATATATGTTTGATTGTCTGATTTAAGTAAGAATGTGCAGATTTACCTAAATCTCTTTTATTTCTCTATTATCCTTAATTAAAACGTAGGAGCAGATACAAACAACAAAAAACAAAAATATTTAACTTTTCTGGCATATGGCATACAGTGTTGCCAGAGTACCCTGAAGGAATGTAATAGATGAACTCTCAAAATTGTAATAAATTTCAAGAAAATGTAATAGAAATTTTAGTCAACTTAAAATGAACTATACATAAAAAATACGATTCTATTGCTGCGTTTGAGAATTCACATCGGATTCATCTGAGATGTAGTAAATCTTTAATCACGTGATTTAGTATACGTAAATGTAATAGGACAGATGTGTCCGATGTAGATAAAAAAACACTCGAGATGTAAAAAATGCATCCGATGTGGATTCTCAAACGCGGCAATTGTATTGATTTTTGTCGCATTTGAAAATCCACATCCGATGCATTTTTTTACACCTCGAGCGTTTGTTTATCCACATCGGACACATCTACATCTGCGTTTGTTTATCCGAGATGTACCTATCCAGATTACATTTTTTACATCTCGATTTAAAATGAGATGTGAATGAGGTGGTCGTTCCATGCCGGAAAGTAAGTTTTCTGTGAAGCCAAGTTTGTCAATTTATCCTTTGTTTATGCTAGCGTGAATATAAAAGTAATTAGTTTGTTTAGATTTCAAATTTAGGTTGATCTCAAAATTCAAATTTAAAAAGTATAAACTTCTAACTTGTCGCAGATAAATTCAGAACGGTTCTGTACTGGGGTTGAAACAAATCTTTTGTAAAGAAAACGAAGAAAAAAGAAATTCTGTCTCCAATGCAAGGTCCAATGATATAAGAAACTTTTTAAGCGCTTTGGGCATGTTCAAGAAAATATGTTTGGGATAAACAACCAAATAAACCTGTTTAAGATGGTATTAGTTGTATGAAATAATAAACAATATATTAGGAACATAGAAAATCAAGGGTTATGTTCAAGTTTATCAATCGTGAAAATGTAATAGATTTATTGGACATGTAATAATGTAATAAACCCTTTAAAAATGTAATAGATTTGTTACAATTGTAACAAACTGGCAACACTGATGGCATATCCCTGTCACTAGTGTCACTGTGAATTGTCAAAGTATCATTGAGCCACGCATGCAGGGTTGCCAGATGAAAATTTGCTCCAGTAAGTTGAACAGTAGATGGGTGGAATAAAACAATAATCATTGAAATTGAACAGTAAATTTTAATTCTGGGGGAGGGAAAAATAATTATGATTTGCAGAGTAATAATTAAAAAAAAAAGTTATATAAAAAATGGAAAATAAACATGTTTTGCTTTTATACCCAAATTAGAAATTAAACAAAGAATAAAATATAATTTGAAAAACTTAGGGCTGATTCCACCGTTGTGTTAAACGGAGATTAAAATGACATTGTTAATGTAAAAATGTCATTTTAAACTTCGTTTAACACAACGGTGGAATCGGTCCTTAATGTCCAAAACAAAATAAATTAATATTTCTTTCATATCAGTCTGAATCAGATAAATAAATGTGTTTGTAATACATGTTCTTATATTATGATGCCCTATTAATTCATTGTTGCATTTTAAATCAAAACATGATTATCTTGAAGTAACAATAATATTTTTTGTGTGGAGCAAAGAGCAAACCCACCAACCTACCATACCAATGAACTGGAGTGGGATAGAAGGCCAATGTGCATGTTGTTTCAATAGAACACGATGCGACTCTATGGGCGCAGCCATTTTTATTGTTCATCTCACTTGAGAGTTTATAATAACCACTTTCTGTTCCACATTGTTATTGTCCAGTCCACAAGCTGGTGGATCAAACAATGACAATGTGAAAGAGAAAATGGCTATTATAAATACTCCCGAGTGAGATGGAAAATAACCTGTTTGCGCCCATAGAGTCGCATCTCAAGCCTATTAACAAGCATTCTACCCCACTACAGTTCATTGTACCATACCATTGTACCATTGTATCTTACTAGGCTGCATGCTGGTTTGACTGAAAAAAATTTACTTGAGAAAATATCCTTTGTACATTTGCTGAAGATTGAGGCAAAATTCGCCGAATTGGCGAAACCAGTAGATTCAGGCCTAACACAGGAGAACAGGAAAACATAAGAACAGGGACAAAAACAGTAAATCTACTATAAAGCAGGGGGTCTGGCAACACTGTATGCATGGGTCATGATCATCTTCTCTTTTTATTTCACATTAGTACTGTTTTTTTAATATAGTCCAAGTATGTTTTTTAAATTCCACATAATAAATAAGGTCTACAGTCTAAAATGCAGATAGGGAAGAATATATTTTTATGAGTTTAACTAGTTTTTATAATATTAAAACGTATACGAGATAATATTGTTAAAATTGTCAAAAAATTAAAATAGGGTATCAGATAACCAATATAATTAGAGACCAACCTAAACGGAAAAGAGTAGATTGGGTACAGTGTTGCCAGTCTAGTTCAACTGTAATAGATCTAAAAATCTGATAGTTTAATGCACTGGAAGCAAAATCTTTTTCCAGCTTGTTTCCATTTAACGTGTAAAATATTGTTTTGTATTTTTGTGCTCTTCAATGAACCAAACACAATTTATAAAATATGGTACATTTTATAGAATCTGGTACATTTTTATGGAATTTGGTACGTTTTTTGGACAAATCTGGTACATAACAAAAAAATATCTTGGCAACACTGATTGGATAGATAATTTAATTTGACATGTGTCATTGTCATCTATCAAATCAATTCGGTTGTTGACAAGGTGGAAGTTTGAGGTGTTTTAATTTAGAATATAATTATTAAATAGCTTTCCAGACAAAGGTAATAATTATATCTAAAAGTAGTAGTCAATTTTCTTATTTATAATGTTAGAATTTTTTATAGGTACTTTTATTAAAACAAGCACAGCACTTAACCCCAAAATGCCGAAATACTACTGTGACTATTGCGATACTTATTTGACTCACGATTCCCCTAGCGTAAGAAAAACCCATTGTACAGGTAGAAAACACAAAGACAATGTTAAGTTCTATTATCAAAAGTGGATGGAAGAACAGGCTCAACATTTAATCGATGCCACAACTGCTGCATTCAAGGCTGGTAAGATTGCAAACAATCCGTTTGCTCAACCTGGTAAAGGAGGCGTTGCTATACCACCACCTGCACAACTGACAATGGGACAAAGGCCCGGAGGGCCTGGAGGACCTGGAATGATGCCTCCTGGTGGTAAGTTTTTTTTTACTTACAGTTTAACAAAAAGGTCCACCATTGCATAAAAATTAGTTAATTTATTTTTAAAATGTATTTAATCTATTTTGGCACTTTTTACTAAATATTCTAGGGTATTGAAGCATTTAATTCCAATAATAGATATACTTAGGTGAATGTTAGGCTATTTCTAGGAGTGAGAAAGGTTGGTGTATATGTAATTGTTATGACCAATGTATGAATTTGTTTTAATTTTTATTGAAAGTATGTTCATTTTCTTGGAAGTACAATTGATAGATAAAAAGGAATACTAGAGCTAGAATGTCAGATTTTTCACAAAATGGTTTGCATGATGTTCTAGGTATATCTGATAATTAAACTATAGAATTTAGCAAGTGTATGGTTGCTTAGAGCACATACTCAGCAACTAATCTAGAAATTATAGATAATTGCAGAAAATTAAATCAGTTTTGGCCCTTGGAACGTACTGGAGTAATCAGTATAGCCCTAAGGCTGTAAAGTTTGGAGATCCTGTTTGGGGTGATACATTATGTATAAAGTTTTCATTATTTTTCTTTGTTTATGGGAGACGATTCACCCCAAAATATTAAACCATACTGAATAGTAGACTGTAATACTCCATAATAAAGAATCTTCAATATATCAAAAAATGTTACATTCAGTTTGTGGTAACATAGCAACATGAGCTTATTTTTTTAATTGCATTATCTTCAGTTTATGGTCTAATATAATTCCCTAGAATTTCACTTTGTCACTATTTTGTATAAATTTACCATTGATATGTAATTATGGTTCAAGATGGACCAAAATTTACCTCACAAGGCAGAAAGGGACACTTAATCTAAAACAGTGTTGAAAGACAAAATATTTGGGGTCTTTCTGTCCATAAGATAGTTTTGAAAAAAAGACAAATATTTACCTACATTTCATGAGGTATAAACATGATTTTTTTGCTAAATTGTCCCTTACTAAACCACCCAGAAACTATTCATAAGAAAAAATATTTGGGGGCTTAGTTGCTTTAAGACAGGGGTTTTTTTTTGAAAAAAGGGCCAATATTTACCACAAGATATAAGAATAAAACCAATGTGATTTTGTGTGGGCAGAAAACTATAAAAGTTATAATTGGACCAATCTAAGGTCGAGGCATAAGTGTATTTCTTCCATGAGACATACCTCATGCACTTATGTGAAATATACCTCATTAATTAGTTCCCACTCAGTCTTTAGTCTAGAAACATCTCTAATTGAACAGGAATACATACCTAGGAAATAATTGAACATACCTAAAATCTTCATCCTCTTAACTTCAGTGAGATACATAGTGTCAAATTAAACTATAAGAAATTAAGGTTAGAGGATGGTCACTCTTCTTCCTGTTAATTATAAACCCTAATAATAAAATTTATGAAGTATCTTTAATATTTTTTTACAGTATTAAAAAGATTTTTCCAATAGTACATGGTGGGACAGTACAACTTGTTTATTTGAATTTGTCGCCCTGGAGCGACAGTCGCTCGGATGAGGGTAGGGGTAGGCATAGTCGTAAGGGTGGGTCGTACAGTTTTATCCCACATGATGGAGTGGACGAAGGTCAACATGCGTTCGCTGTCAAGGCGTATTTTATTACCGGTCGCTCAATCATCACCACGCAACGTGAATTTAAATATTGCGCCTCGTGTCTGTGTTCCTGGTCTCCAGTTTCCCTTGAAACAATCTACTGCCGACCAGGAACACGGCCACCACAGGCGCAATGTTGAAATGTACATGAAATGCACGTTGCGTGGTGATGATTAAATGACAGCGAAAGCGCATTGCATCTTCGTTCCTACATGATGGGATAAACTTTACAACCCACTCTTTCGATTGTGCCTACCCCCACTCACCTACGAGCAACCATCAAGCAACTTGCTCTGCCCCACCCTGTATGAAATCATGTAGGTATGTACTACAGGTAACAACCCTTTAGCTCTAAGAGTGGATATCACAGGCTTCACAATTTTGTTAAAAACTAAGGGAGCAGTAGATACATAATTCAAAAGAGAGACAGCAAAATTCATATAAAATATAATTGAAAAAGAATCCTAAATCATTTCTGTTTGAGACTTTGATATATTAATTATAAAGTAAGATTCTTTTATGATCAAAGTTGGCATATACTCCTTGCTAGTACACTTGCTTTCACTTAAGAAGGTATGCTCTGTTGTGTGAATGGCTTTGTTTGGATTGATGTTGATGTCTCTGGGGTCTTTTTCAAGGTTCCTCTTGGTGTACCCCTGAGCATGAGTACTTTTGTTGTCTGGAGGCACTTTTGTAGTTTAAAGTCTTACATGGTACTATTAACTTCACCTGAATGCTTCATAGCTTTAGCAGATTTGCTTCGGTTTCAACTTAGCCTCCCCTTAGAACAATTTTGTAAGACACCATATTCGGGAATTTCTGTCTGTAAGATTTGAAATTTCAAGAAAAAAAAAACAAATTACATTATAAGGTGTAAAAGGGAAAAGAACAAAAAGGAATTTTAAGTTCAGATGTGTTTGGTAATGAATCTGAAGAAGCCTGAATGTATTAAACATGATTTGTTAATTTTTTATTTTGTCAAATAACTCACAGTTTACATTTTGTTTTCGTATGTTATAATGTGGTGCCATATATATTTTATATGTTGCAATATTAAATTGACACGTTGGGCTCCAATTTGCAATATTACCCTGACACTTTGCCCGCCATTTTGTAATATTATTCGTTACCCTTCTGATAAATGTTAATTTCAAAACACTTATAGAGATTTTTACTAGCTCAGTGAAATTTAATAACAAACGTTACTTACCTTTAAAAATTAAAAAAAAAATAAATGAGCACATACTTTTCTCTGTCGTGAATTCTGCTTTTCAAATAGACAATTTTAAGGGTAGTAATATTTCTAGGAAATGTTGGGCACCAATAATTCTCTTTTTTATTTTTAAAAGCTAGTGAGAATTATAAATTCTAGCTTTATCAATAAAAAGAAGTTAATAAAAATTATACAGAGTTTAGTGAATGAAAGAGAATTTTTTTGTGACCTTTAAAAAATAAGATTCAACATATATACATATAAAAATTAATGATTTTATTTAAAAAACAAGAAACCTTTTCGAAAACAAATTATTCACAGTTATCAGGTATCAAATTTTGATTCGTACATAAATAATTCTAGTCACTAGTAGTTACCACATTTTTGCTTTGTTAGCTAACCACTTCTAGATAGCCATAGGTAGTTGAGATTTCTGCCCCTCGGAAACCAACGCCTTTGTCGGTTACTCTTTCTTCTTATGAAGCTTCAAATTGTAGCTGTCGCTTTTCCAATCAACTAACTTTTCACAAGAGATTTCTGCTCCTCGGGAACCAACGTTCCGATTACAGCGGTTGAATTATGGTTTTATGGCTTTATGGCTTTATGACGTTATGGATTTATGGCTTATGACGTTATGGCTTATGGCTGATTCCATTTGTTTGCTAGACAAAAATAGATTTTGTTTTTCACGTGGTTCTGTACATATATAAATTTGAAACATCTACTTTTTTTAAAAAAATGAACCAATCAGATAATAAAAACTAGTTACTATACATATTGTGCCGTTCTAGCAACCAGAATGAAACATAAAAATATATTTAACTTTACTATTAAAAAACTAATAATTAACAAAAGGTTTGAATAATATTTCTACTGAAATATTTAATAAAGACATTATATACTTTTTATGCTTACCACTTTAACAGCCAATGCACCACCGATACAATCAAAAGGTAATAATAAAATGAAATTTACAAATCTAATTTGAGATCGTTTGGTTAGTGGTACTCCCACTTCAAGAAATTTTCCTTTCTTTAGAATATTGTGTGTTGGCGATAATTAAATTATACCGGATGGCACACATTTAAAATAACATTTTATAATTACTTTTAAAATGTTACAATGTTTAAATTAAATATGAATTAATAAATACGTTTATTTATTTTTTTGAAGTCAACCATCTCTACTTAGTATACTGCTTAAATTTGTCTAACGAACACTATTATAGATATTAGGTTCCCATAAAATAAACATGGAAAGGTAAATTTATCTAAAGGACTTCCATACTACCTAAAGAATTAAGTTATTACCAAAAAAAATATAAACATTTTCTAAAAATGAAAAATGGTATTTGCATTCTATTCTAGATTTGGAAAAGGTATATAAAAATGCAATATAACAAAACAATGGTTGTTTCAAAATGATGGAA